>CM067218.1:73665630-74197978 GCA_034190945.1 Octodonta nipae | reverse complement strand
TACGTATGGAACAGCAACTGGGTGACACGGGATGCCCAAACAGAAGCAAGACACTTGAAAATAAATCCACCGCGTACTTGCTGCTGAAAAGTTCACACGAGAGTAGTTGAAGTTCATGTGTGTTTAAGAAAACTATTCTCACGTCCCCAAGTGAATGCCAAGTACTAATATAAACGCTCGTCACCAATTTCGTATGAACCTTCAGGCAAGTCGATGAATGTTTGCGTATTTTGATCGTCAAACAGGTAGATCTTTTCACCTCTCTCAATGTTTGGAATGATGTTGTAAGTGTGAAAACTCAACAAAGCTAGTCCGTATGTAGTTGGGGTCCACTGAATAGGTGGTTGAAAATCAATCGACAGTATTGGGGCTGCGACCTTCAATGTGATGATCACAGACATGACTGATAATTATCCGCTTGTTAGCTGCCAATATAGGTATATGTAAAAAACAATAATGCAAAATATTTATTTTTTATTTTAGAGAAATTTCAAGCATAAATTTCCACATTTGATTGATAGTATGTCTGATAAGAGTCATTGTTGTAGAGAATTTTTACTCCATTGCCAAAGTAGTCGGCTAATTCTCGAGGTGGTTTCAAACATCCAAAGCTATCAAAGTACTGAACGGTGTTTCCATTTCGCATATAAGCTACCCAATGCGTACCCTGACTACTGCTGGTATCCAAATTAACGATGGCAGACTCCCTTGTTGTGTATGTTTAGGTAAGGCGTGTCGCATAAATACCCCCTAAAGTGGGGGATTTTCAATTGCTTGACGTATTGCTCAAGCTCGTGATTATAGAGTGCTCGATTGGGTAACTTTATTAGGAGTTTTTTGACTTCTTCAAGTAAAGCCCGAAGCCGTTGCGGGACTTTTTGAGAAAAAGACCGCTCCCTTCTTGCCAATCTCTTCATGGCTTGATTATGACGCTGATCCTCTTCCAACTTCTTGCGGGCGTTCTTTGCATCTATCACGGCTTTAGCTACCCCACTGGCTCCGCGGCAAGGGCTCCAAGTGCTGACAACCCCGCAAATAGAGGTATTAGAGGGAGAAAACCACCAATTTTCGACTCAAAAGGAATTACTCGAGGTACACGGATTTTCTTGCGACCGCTTGCTTTCTTAATGACTGCTCGGGCTGCTCTCAAGGCCAAAAGTGAGGATTTACGTACATCACCTCCGGATCGGTAGTAGTTCTCTTGATTGGTAGAACTACATTCTGTCGTTTTTTCATCCCAAGTCCCATTTGCGTTTAGCCTTCATGCCTGTAGTTATAAGCCAAAAAGCTGCTTTTTCTCCAAGTGAAGCGTCCTTTGACTTGAATCTCTCCCAGGCTCTATTTTCCAACTCGTAATCGGCCTTGTGTCGATCCGCCAAAGACTTGTATTTACTGTAAGCGATATCGTGCGCTCGACAAGCAGCGTCTGTCTTGTTGATTCCCTGCTGACCTTGGAGAGACGGTCTTGAAGTTTTGTACCGGGTCCACAAAACTGATATCCAGGAAGATGTAGTTCAAATGGTAATTTATTGATTGCGCTATTCAGTAGACTATCTCCTTCAGGAGTTAGCATGATACTGATTGAAACTGAGATGGACAACTGTATTTAATAAGTATCTCAAATAAGTTAATGCCAGTATATCGTAAGATGCATATGAAGCAACAAGATGTCCAACTGCCTATCGAAAATTTGACTTTCTTGAAGAATCATTGTCATCAGCAAGTCGCCATGGAAAATTGTTACCAAATTCCCTACGAGCAGCATTCTGCAGACCTAATGGTTGTGGAAAGACCAACGCATCGTTATCACTGCTATTCAATGAAAACGGCCTACGATTCAATAACATCTACGTCTATTCCAAGTCACTCACCAACCAAAGTACCAGCTCTTACAAGACGTTCTCAAGCAGGTTAAAGGTGTATCGTATTTTCCTTTTAAGGACAACGGAGAAGTAATTGATCCGAGTGAGGCACGCGAATGTTCACTATTCATTTTTGATGATGTGAATGGTGATAAACAAAATAAGATTCAGAATTTTTTTTTTCGATGGGAAGGCACAGGAATATCGATTCGATGTATTTATCTCAATCGTACAGCAAAATACCTAAGCAACTGATTCGAGACAATTGCAACGTGATTGTCATATTGAAACAAGATGAGGTAAATTTGAAGCACGTCTTTGATGAGCACGTTTCTTCCGACATGAACTATGATAAATTTAAGAAAATGTGTTCAGAATGCTGGCAAAATCATTTTGGCTTTATTACAATAGCTAAGGACTTCAATTGGAATGATGGTCGCTACCGTAACGGATTTGATAAATATATAAGGATGGAATGAATGTCTTCTTCTTCATGCTGTGTATAGGCATCTTTGCCTGTTTCTCTTCACATCCTTGCCTCTGCTCAGTCACCTGGGAGGTTGTCACTCCACCTTTTCCTAGGTCTTCCAAGGCTTCTTCGTCCTGCTGGTGATTTGTCCCTTGATATTTTCACAATTCGTTCTTCCGTCATGCGGTCAATGTGCTCATTCCATTTTATCTTTCTGTCCAATACCCAGTCTTTGATGTTATTGCTTCCGCTTGTCTTATGTTTTCACTTCTTTCTCTATCCATTAGTGATTTTCCCGCTATTCTTCGAACTATTTGCATTTCTGTGGTCTCCATTATCCGTTTTGTTTTAGAGGTCTCAGGTCGTGTCTCTGCTGCATAGGATAATATAGGCCTGATTGCGGCCTTGTATATGCGGGCTTTGGCTTCAGTTCGAATGTATTTATTTCGCCAGATGTGTCATTTAGGTATGCTGCTGCTCTTGTGGCTCTTGTAGCTTGGGTTCTTACTTCCGTCTCCACTTCCCCGTGTCCAGATATTTCGATTCCCAGATATTTAAATTTCATTTCCTGGTGTATTATTTTGTTATCCACCACAAGCTTGCATCTGATCGGTGTCTTGGAAGTAACCATTGCTTTTGTCTTTGCCGCTGCTATTATCATATTGAACTTTTTTGCTGTTTTGTTAAATTGGTACAGTAGCCTCTGCAGATCGTCCTCGTTCTCCGCAACCAGTACCGCATCGTCTGCATAGCACAGGATTTTGATCTCTTTATTTCCCATTTTGTATCCTCTTAGTTTACGTACTTGTTTTATGATTTCGTTCATCACGATGTTAAATAGTAGCGGGCTGAGAGAGTCCCCTTGTCTAATCCCATTATTTGCAGGTATCTGTTCAGTTAGGTCACCATCTATTTTTGCTTGGATCGTATTTTTTGAATATATATTTTTGATTGTTTTAATGACATTGTACGGTATCTGTCTATCGTAGAGAAGGTGTATTATGTCTTTTAATTGTATTCGATCGAAGGCCTTCTGCAGGTCAATGAAACACATGAAGGCTGGTCGATTATATTCGATCGATTTTTCCGTTATTTGTCTTATGACAAAGATTGCATCCGTACAGGATCTTCCCGACCTAAAACCCTGTTGTTCATCTGCTAATGATACACATTCATTTATTTTATTTGTTATCATCTCTGTGGTTAATTTCAACGTTGTGCATAGTAGAGTTATTCCTCTATAGTTCTTGGGCATTTTTTATCTCCTTTCTTAAATAGTGGGATCGTAATGCTATTCCTCCACTCATCTGGTATTCTGTGCTGGCAAATATTTTTTGACTAAGGTTGTTAGTTGTTGGTTTAGCTTCTCTCCTCCATATTTAAGTAACTCGTTGGCGATGTTATCCGGACCTGGGCTCTTTCTGTTTCAGTTTTTGGAGTGCTGTTTCTATGTCTTCCCTTTTTATGTCAGTCTCATCACTTATTACTATCTCTGATGTATTTGGTTCGGTTTCTGTCTCTTCTTTCTTGTATAGTTCTTCTAAGTATTTTACCCAGGTATCTCTCTCTATGTGTCTGGTACTGATGAGTTCGTTTGCTTCTGTTCTCTGATTTCTTATTAGTTGCCAGATTTGTTTTTGTAGCCCATAAAAGTCACTTTCCATTCTTTTGGAGAAGGTTTCCCAGTGGTTGTCTTTCGTTTGTCTCACGAGTATTTTTGTATCATTACGGATTCTATTGTATTCTTCATATGCTTCTGCCGTTTGTGACAACATGTAGTTCAAGTACGCTTTCTTTTCTTTTTACACTGTTCTTTGACCTTGTTGGAGAACCACGGAGTTTGTTTTTGTTCTGTTTTGCGGTCTTATAGTCCGAGTTCCAAGCGATTCACTTGCTGCTTCTATTATATTTTCTTTAATCTCTTCCAGCTGTTGTTAATATCGTCATTTTCTTCTATCGGGTTTTATCGATTTTTTCTTTTAAACGGTTTTGGTATAGTCTTTTATGGTTGTATCCCACATAGATTCGGTGTTTATTTTCCCTGTGTGTGCTCTTGGTTCTCTATTCCTTCTTAGGTTAAGTTTCATTTTGATTTTCCAAGAAGCAGACGACACTTCCTACATTCGCGGAGTTTAATGTTCTTACTTCTTGTATCTGTGCAAGGTGTAATAATAATGTAATCTATTGTTGATTGCTGTCCCCGGGAGTTATGGAAGGTGGTTTTGTACTGTGGTTTAAGATCAAAGAAGGTGTTATTGATTCTTAGATCACATAACGAACATAGGTTCGTCAGCAATTCCCCGTTGTCGTTCAATATACTCTCGTTAAAGCGTTGTTTTACGCCAGGTATCACTTCGTTACCGATGCGTGCATTAAAGTCTCCAAGGATTACTATCGATTCATTCTGGGGTAGTGATTCTGTAATATTTTGAAGTTGTTCATAGAAACTTTCTCGCTCTTGTTTCGGTTTATTATCTTCAGGTGCATATATCGATATTATATTAATTGTTAATCTGTTCGCAGTTTAACGGTTAATATGCGTGACGATATATATTGACATTCTTCTATGCTGTTTGTAAATTTCTTGTGTATTGCCAGTGCCACCTTCTTTCGCACGTTCGTCCTTGCTGACTCCACTGTATATTACCATGTAGTCGTCGTATATTCGTTGTCCGTTTCCCTTTTTTTGGTTTCTTGAAGGGCGCAGATATCAATGCGATGATCTTTTAGTTCTATCATAACTTCTTGCTCCTTGTTGTTAAAAGTTTTTATATTCCAGGTAGCAAATCGCAGAACGTCTCTCCTCCTCCAATTCGTTAGCCTTTTTCTCGCATGGGTCGTCGTCTTTAAATCAGTCCTATTCGAGGCAGGTTTGTGGGTCTATGAGCTATATTGGTTTTCCGGTGGATGGGCTGCTAACCCGTTCCACCAACCCTCCTCCTTTTTCCGGACTTGGGACCGGCAACACAATCGCTAAGCTACTCAATCCACCCAGCGATCATGCAGGCGGAGTTGGAATGAATGTGAATGATATTAGTTGCTAAAAATGTCTTCACTCAGTAGCAACATTGCTGCAACTTCTCGAAAGAAAAAGATCAAGCAATTGACACGTTCCATTCGCAAGAAATATCTTAGTTTGAAGCTGGGAAAGTCGGACCATGATGAAACATTGAATAAGCTCTTTGGACCGGTAGTGACACCGCTACAGCAAATAGCTTCAACAACAACAAAAGTTCTCACCAAGATACCAACAGAGGTCATTCAACGTGAAGTAATTAAACAAGAAGTGCAGGAGCCACCACCAGTCAAAAAACAAGAGTTGGAAGAGAACACAATATCTCGATGAAGAACCAATCGCTGAAACTAGTATGCACACAATGATGATGATGATGATGAGGTTGAGAACGAAACCTATTACGAGGATCCGGTAATCTCTCTAAAGAAGGAATAGAGGACTACATGGATCAGTATCCTCCAGTTGCTCACAAGTATCTTGAAGATTATATTAGTAAAAGCGATGACATTGACAACATATACGGACCTATATATGACGTTGCAAGTTCGAAATGGTTTCTTGGACAAAAGGAAATTAATTTCAGTCGTAGTACAGGCCATTATTGTTGATGGGTTACAGTTTGAGCTACTCAGGGTTATTTCAACTAATATTTTACAAGTCACCTGATTAAGCTCCCGATGATTTAGAAGCATACCGAAAAGTGTGGTAATGACATCAGCACACAAGAATGCAGCAGGTTGTTTGAAAGCTTCAAGCCTATATAAATATACTGAAATTATAAAGCCAATGTTCTCCTTTGACAAAGAAGCAACGTTTTGCTGGAACCGGTATGAAGTTAACTTACAATAACAAGCCAATGGAGTACGTCTACTGGGATGATCCCAACGAATTGGTTGAACGGCTGAAACTACTGATTGCATCCAAACATCCCATGGCAACGAAATAATAAATGAACTTAAAGAAGCTAATATTATACGAGATAAATAAATTTTGAAATTGAAAGTGTATATATTCCTTATCCTATGGCAAAATGTCAGTTTCACGATGACTTTAAACAAGTTTGGGCGTAGTGCCCATCAGCAACTAATGTCATCAACATCACATAACCTAGCTTTTATGAAAGTACCTTTTTCTTTTACCGCGGAGGGAAATATTGATGCTGAGAAACTGAAAATTACCAATGTTGAAGTACCAACGAAAGCTATGGATGCCACCAACAAGCAGTACGTTGATAAGTAACAGCAAACGGACAGAAAAAACAATACGTAGTGATTTTCAAATAGCCTTCAGCAACTTCACTGGTGAAGTTCAGCAAACCTTAACTAAGTTTAAGCAAAGCCAAAAGGTTAGCGAGGAACGTGGAACTCAAATGAATACTCGCATGTTGAAAACCGAACAAGCTATGGAAACTACAAAATATATCGCTTCTCATTTCAAAATTCAATACATTAGAAGTTCAGTTGGAATCTGCCCGGAAAGAATATAAGGAAACCATCACAAAATTTGAAGCCTCGTTTAATGACAACAGTATATCTCAGCAAAAACGTATAAATGATCTGGAGCTTTCTATGAAACAAACTCCTAAAGGTGTTGATGCAGCAGAAGTATTAAATATTGTTCGAAAAGATAAGGCTAAAGATCTTTCTGATCTAACTGAACTTAGGGGCAAGATGACAAAAGTAGTGCCTGACCTATACGGCATAGACCTGTAAGACGAAAGATTCCTCGCCGACGTAATAATCAAAGGTTTCGATGACTCCTGGCAGTCTAATCTTGCACAAATGAATCTCTATGTAAAATCCAATCGTAATTTCAAGTTCTTCCTCGTGGTAACTGATTGCTTTTCAAAGTACGTATGGACGAGACCACTGAAAATCTCCAAACCGACCAAGGTAAAGAATACTACAATAGTTGTTTTCAGACACTAATGAAGTTATACGGAATCAATCATTATAGTACATTTAGTGGACTGAAAGCCGTAATAGCTGAAAGAACAATCAGAACGCTAAAAGAACGTCTCTTCAAGTACTTTAGTTTGAATGGCACCTATAAATGGGTGGATATTTACGAGAAATCGTCAACGACTATAACTATCAAAAACATTCCAAGACAAAGATGAGACCTGTGGACATTAACAGGAAAAGTGGCATAAGCGTTTACAATAATCTAAAGATTGCCGGTCCTGGAAAACTTAAAGTCGGGGATGTAGTACGAACCAGCAAGGTCAAACACTTCTTTGACAAAGGATATCTACCGAATTGGAGCACCGAATTGTTTAAAATAAGTCGCAGAAATATAACTAACCCTGTTACGTACCTCTTGGAAGATATCTCTGGTACACCAATTCAAGGGGGTTTCTATGAGGAAGAGCTACAAAAGGCCGCCTATCCTGATGTGTATTTCGTCGAGAAAATTTGCAACGAAAAGGAAACAAGGTTAAAGTTCGGTGGCTTGGGTTTGATTCGAGCCACGACAGTTTGGGCACTCAAAACAGACTGTAACTCCAAGGTTAACTACAAATTTATAATAAAATATTTTAAATATAGGCACGTGCTTGCATTGCAAAATGAAGACTCAGGGTGAAAATATCACTATAAAGTATTCGAAAAGTTTAAGTCAACATATTACCAAACTTAAACGATTACAAAAATATATAGAATTTTATTGTGAAAAACAACGAGTGATGCAGTATTTGAAAGTTTTACATATATGATATTATGGTGAGGTGGAGAGAGGAGATTTTAGCAACAAGAGATCTACTTTTCCATCTTGGCGTAGGAACACATAATTGAAATCAACCGCAATCAGGTAGTGGAACGGGTACAACTATAAAATAGTGAAAATTTCCTACATATATTCCCAGTCCCAGTTTACCTCGAGTGATTTGAAACATGAGTAGTATCAGCACTTTTGAAACCATTGATAGTGGTTATAGAGGTGATTCCACTATCAATTACAGTGCGGACTTGGATAGTGTTACAAATGTATGATGAAGCTGCCAAAATGCAAGACTAATACTTGCTACATTCGAGATTTCCATTACTGAATTCACAGTATGACGTTCAATGTGCACTCAGTCCTGCAAAATCCTATTCTCCAGTGGTTATCTTGCAAAAAACATCTCTAGTCGCAGGAACGCCAATGAGAATTGTGATGACTATGTACGAGTGGGAAGATGTCATCATTGAGCTCAAGCTCATGAAAACAAACTTTTTGAAAATGCCATACCTCCAGAGTTTGCTGCACCAGTGACTTGCGAGGAGAGTGCCTACCTCTATCCCAGATCCAGTATGAAGGTGTGAAACAAGTGATGGTGATCAAAACATTTGCGCACTATATTTGGACTATAGTGAGGTGGTTGAACTCAGAGCTATTAACCCTATTACATCAAGCAAATTCATTTGTTTGGAGCGCTTAAATTTCTGTACTTTTTATTATAATGTAATAGATGAAATTTGTTTATGGCCAAATTTACCAAATCGCTTACCTATTGAAAAATTATTAAGACCATTTTGTTTAGATGACAGTTCTCCATTATGTATTGCGTTAAAAGAACATATGTATTATTATAAAAACATATTTTGCGAGATATTGACATTCGAAAAATTGAATTGAATTGAATGCTCATAAATCAAAAATTGTTGTTGACTTCATCAGTTCTACACCATGGAGTGTCGAGAATACTTCCAAATATACGAAAATCGATTACGTATCTTTGAAAACTGGCGGTTCAACTTCCCTCCTGAAAAGTTGGCCAGAGCAGGCTTCATTTATCGGAGAAGATGCAATAGAATCCGATGGCAGCTTAAATGATGCTGTTGAATGTCCATTTTGTGATACACGCGGTTTCAACTGGGAGGTGGATGATGACCCTGTTGCCGATCATCTGGACTGGAATCCATATTGTCACTTTTTTGATTTTGATGACACTTACCACATCACCAGACCTATCAGACATAAAAGCAAAGTGACGTTTGACAGCAGACTTGAGACGTTCAAAGACTGGCCTATTGCTTTGAAACAGACACCCACCGAGCTTGCTAATGCCGGTTTCTTTTACACGGGTTATGGTGATAGGATCACTTGTCATTGCTGTGGCTTAGAGCTCAAGAATTTCTTACCTTATGATGATATTACAGAGCTTCATAAAAGGGGATCAGCTAAATGTTTATTGCTTAGAGACTGCCCACCAAATCCTGAGACTGACTGTAATAATAATAATTGTAAAATTTGCTAATGAAATGACGATTGTTTTTATGTCATGTAGACACTTTGCTAGTTGCCTTGATTGCTCACTGAAAATATATTATTGTTGTGTATGTAGGTGGAAAATTGCTGGACATTTAAAAATATAAGTATGCTAAAATAAAAATGCTAATTTGAACATATTTTGTTTTATTTAAACATATAATATTTACAATATAATTGGGAAACAAATAACACTATTTTACAAATACTTTATTCTGGGTTGTAATTTGTTGAGCATCGCTGGAAATCTCCATGGCAACGTTTTCATTCATGATAGATTCTATATTATCAATCAGGTCAGAATCATACAATGGCTCAAGAGAATGGTGCTGATTTCGCAGTGTGTTGCCTCTAGCGAACAATTTTAAGTTCCCAAGTCGGAACTTGAGAGCGTTACATATATCTTTGGGATGTGAGACATTGAACCATTCTTTAACAAGTTGAGCATTTGGATGTTTGTTCAGCACTGCCTTTATAGCTGCTTGGAAAGACCCCCGCTGTCTACGTATGAGGTACCATACGCTCTTAGTAAGAGCTATCAGAGCTATACATCTCTGTTTTTTGTGGCTGATTGACTTGGGAGCTACAGGATAGACTACTTCGTTCCTTAAATGTTTCACTACCTGAGACTGTATTTTGTTATAAACCACGTTCAGAACCTCACAATGACGTTCCGATGCCTTGACAGATTCCTCTTCTAGTCTAACTCGATGCAGTTCGGCTTTGGCCCTAGCTTCCTCAGCTTGACTACGTTCTTTTTCAGCCTTCCTCTTCAGCTCGCATACGATCTCGATCTGCTTTGTTTCTCTCTTCTTCCGCTTGTAATCGTTCTTTTTGCATTTGAATCATCTCAGCCTCAGCGGTATTCTTTACTTGTATCATAATTTGCTTAAGTTCATCCAACTCAGTCATCAAGTGCTGGTTTTGTTCAGAAATTAGGTCGTTGTGCAGAAAGTTGTTTGAGGCGCATTTCCTCGTGATACTTCTCTTATTTGATATATTTCATAGAGATGCGTTTAATTAAAGTATAGAGGATGCGAATTTCTGTAGCTTTCTTGCTACGCATCTGCATAAGCAGCATTTCAAAGTCGAGGGCGCTCATGCAAATGTATTTCTTTTGAGTTATGTCTGCATCTTGAATTTCTTCGTATTGCTGAGTCTTGAGCAAATCCATAAAATGATATTTTTTATGTCTGTACTCACCAACGTAATCACACCACTCCAGGACATTATCATCGATGAGCACTTTGTCTGTCCACGTCAGCTTCCAGAAGAAGGCGTTACATCTATCATTTTCAATGTCGAGTCCAAATTTGAGACATACTTCCGTATAGGTTAATTCACCCATCGGTGTAACCCACAGTCTAACATCTTGATCACTTTCAACTTTATTTTTTTAGGTTGAATAGATACCATCTTGGAATTGTACTGACTACGTAAATCAATTGTTGCCAACGAACTGAAATTTTTTCTCTTTGTTAAGATGACTAAACGATGTATCATGTGATGTCACGGAAAAAGGGAGGGAGGCCCGGTTAGAGGGGCCATGATTGTCAGTTTGCCATATTTCCATAGATCCCGGAAAAACACAATTAGTGCGTATTGTTTCTTTAAACAGCGATGAGAAAAATCCCTTGATCTAGGGAAAACACACGATTGAATTGATTCTCTTGGCAATGTAGCATTATTTGAATCATGATGATAGCTAATGGAATATGAAATATGCATTGTATGCTGTGTGACAAATTTAAAAGCAAAATACTAGTTCAAGTTTAAATCGACCAATGAGAGCACGGCTTATGACGTCAGAAAAAGGGATGGAGGCCCGGTTAGAGGGACCATGATTGCCAGTTTGTCATATTTCCATAGATCCCGGAAAAACAAACTTAGTGCGTATTGTTTCTTTAAACAGCGATGAGATAAATCCCTAGACCTAGGGAAAACACACGATTGAATTGATTCTCTTGGCAATGTAGCATCATTTGAATCATGATGATAGCTAATGGAATATGGATATATGCATTGTATGCTGTGTTGGCAAATTTAAAAGCAAAATACTAGTTCAAGTTTAAATCGACCAATGAGAGCACGGCTTATGACGTCACAGAAAAAGGGATGGAGGCCCGGTTAGAGGGGCCATAATTGCCAGTTTGTCATATTTCCCTAGATCCCGGAAAAATAAACTTAGTGCGTATTGTTTCTTTAAACAGCGATGAGAAAAATCCCTAGACCTAGGGAAAACACACGATTGAATTGATTCTCTTGGCAATGTAGCATCATTTGAATCATGATGATAGCTAATGGAATATGGATATATGCATTGTATGCTGTGTTGGCAAATTTAAAAGCAAAATATTAGTTCAAGATTAAATCGACCAATGAGAGCACGGCTTATGACGTCACAGAAAAAGGGAGGGGGGCACTCCACAGAGTGCATCCCACCCTTTTTCATAAGCCGTATGTTTTCATCAAATAACAAGATACATGACCTGGATAAGGAATATCATATGTACCGTTTAAGAGGTCTTGACTATATGAACTGGAATCTACAGAGATAACAAAGTTCGCTGTAACATTCGTTCTAATCGGAAGTTAATTTCGGGTATTTATCTACTGCCTGTTATGGTAGTAAAACATAGTCTTGTTTTTAAATTTTATTTCAAACAAAGCTACATGATAAATAATTTCAATTTTAGTGTTAAAATATTTGTGTGATTCATATTTCTTCAATTTAGTATTTTTAGCGTTTTATCACAGTGCTTTATTAGTCGTTTTAATATATATCGGTGCATATGAAATATTACTGTTGAGATATATCTTCGAAAACAAACGATCACCAAAAATCAAATACCCAACAACCTCTAGACAATTTTTCAATATGTCTCATTAGCACACAAGGCTAAATCCTTGTCTTTGAAGCAACAATGCCGGGCTCTAAACCCGGCAGCGACTTTTTTTCTTAGTACCGCATACGTCACAAGATGGAGCCAAACAACAATACCAACGGCAACACACAATACCGATGACGTCACCCATTATTATCTCAAACGTCACAAGATGGCGCCAAGCAATAATACCAACGAATGATCTACAACACACAATACCGATGACGTCACCCCTCAACTCTCCACCCAACGGCTCCCCACCTTCAAGCCGAAGGGAGATTCCCAAACACCACGACCACTAATCACAACACTAATCTCGCCACCACAAACACCACCCACGCAACCACAACCACAAACCACAAGGCCAACGACCCACGCAACCACAAGCCCACCCACGCTCAAGTCCGGCCACCCCTGCTTTACACTTATATAGCATTTGCATATATAGAGTACCTGAAGTATGGTGCGCAGTAAAGTTATAGTTACACAGTGTTATTCAAACAAGGTTAGAAAAAGTGTAAATGAAGGGTGGTTTAAATGAAGTGTGGAGAAAAATTATACTTTAATATATCTTGAAAAAATATTAAAAAAATGTGAAATAGAGTAGTTCATAATAAGTTGCAAAGATAGGATAGTTGAAACATAGGGTGAAGAAGTGTTATGATAAGTATTTAAAAAATGTTATATTGGTTGACGAATAAGCAGTAGTGTATACAGGGTAGTTGTAAGACATACAAGGTGATTTAAAAACATGTTGAACAAAATTGTTATTTTCGGTGCACCATAAGCAGTTGCGGTTTTGGTAAAATATATTTGAGATTGATGGATTTATGGTTATACAGGCTGGTAGAAAAAATATTACACTGGGTGGCCCATAAGTAGTTGCAAATACAAGGTGGTTGAAATAGTGGGTGGAGTAGATTTATAGTCAAACAGGTTGGATATATTTTTTTGTATGATAGAACATGAGCTGTTGAATATCTGCAATATCTGAAACATGGATCGAGGTAAAATTATAGTTCATGCAGTGTAATTAGAAGTATTTAAAAAAATTATATTTGGTTGTCCCTAAGCAAATGCACATACAGGGAGGTTGAAATATTTTGTAGAGTAAAATTATTGTTATACAGGGTGGTTCAAAATAAGTTGTTATGTTTGACACATTGTCAGCGGTGTATACAGGGTTATTTTAATGTAAACAGAAGTAGAGTTAGTTATATAAATCGGTTAAAATAAAATTTGAATCAAAATTTTATATAGGGTGGCCAATAAGCAGTTGCAGTTTGGATGAGGGTTTAAATAAAAGTTTGGTGTTAGGATGCAAAACTGTGTTTTATATTTCTGACTCACGAAGGGTTCCACATCATTTCCATAAGGATGGATCAAAAAAAAAAAAAGTTATATAGGGTAGACCATAAACAGTTGCATTCTACTATATGGAATATTTGAAATATGGGAGAAGCAAGATTATAGTTTTAGAGTGTGTTTAACATAATGTTAGAAAAAGCTGCATATAAAGGTTGATTAAATTATAGAGTAAAGAGAAATTTTACTTTATACGGACGTTAAAAAATATCAGAAATAATATAATTGTATACAGCGTAGACCATAGCAGTTGCATAGTTGAAATATAGGGTAGAGAAGAGTTATAGTCAGGTGTTCAAAAAGTTATATTGGGTGACAAATAAACAGCACCATACAGGATTGTTTCAATATAGGGTGAATTAGATTTACAGTTATTCAAGGTGATTCAAAAAAATGTGGAACAAAATTGTGATATAGGGTGGCCAATAAGTAGTTGCAGTTTGGGTGAGTGTTTAAATAAAAGTTTGGTTGTAGGGTGCAAAAGTGTGTTTTTAAAATTGTGACACACCAAGGGTTCGACCGGTATTTCCATCAAGGTGGATGTAAAAATGTTAAAAATAATTGTTATATAGGGTAGACCATGAAGAGTTGTATTCTACTATATGGAATATCTGAAATATGGGGAGAAGCAAGATTATAGATTAAAGTGTGTTTAACATAATGTTAGAAAAAGCTGCATATAAGGGGTGATTAAAATATAGGCTAAAGAGAAATTGTACTTTAAAAGTTGGTAGAAAAAATATCAGAAATAATTGTTATACAGCGTAGACCATAAGCAGTTGCATAGCTGAAATATAAGGTACAGATGAGTTATAGTCGGGTGTTCAAAAAGTTATATTGGGTGACAAATAAACAGCAGCATATACATGATGGTTGCAATATAGGGTGAAGTAGGGTTACAGTTATTCAAGATGTTTTAAAAAATGTCGAATAAAAAATCATTCTATACGCGGGTGAAAAAGCGGGTAACGGCTTGTACTTTATAATGCCGTTGAAAAATGTGAAATACCGTATTTCATGATAAGTTGCAAAGATAGGATAATTAAAATATAGGGTGGAGAAGTCTTATGGTTAATTATTTAAAAAATGTTATATTGGTTAACCAATATGCAGTAGCGTTTACATGGCAGTTGTAATACATACAAGGTGATTCAAAAACATGCTGAAAAATATTGTTATATATGGTGTCCAATGAGCAGTTGATGACATATATGGGGCATTGATGGGTTTATAGTTATAAAGAGTGGTACAAAAAATGTTATATTTTGTGCCAGATAAGTAGTAGCATAAACAAGGTTGTTGAAATAGCGGGTGGACTAGAATTATAGTTAAACAGGTTGGATATATTTTTTGTAGGATAGAACATGAGCTGTTGCATATATGTAACATCTGAAACACGCATCGAAGTAAAATTATACTTCATACAGTGTGATTAAAACAATGTTAGAAAAAGCTGCATATAAAGGGTGGTTGAAATACAGGGTGGAAACAAATTATACTTTCAAGGGTGGTTCAAAAATAGTATTCCATACGCAGTTGTATATATTAAATAATGAGTGGACCAGAGTTATAGTTAAGTGTTTAAAAAATGTTATATTTGGTGGCTCCTGAGCAGATGCACAACAGGGTGGTTGAAATATTTTGTAGAGTAAATTTATGGTTATGCAGGGTCGTTCAAAAATAAGTTGTAATGTTTGACAAATTGGCAGCAGTGTATACAGGATAGTTTTAATGTAGATGGAAGTAGGCTTAGTTATACAAAGCGGTTAAAAAAATCTTGAATAAAATTAGTTTATAGAGTGGCTAATAAGCAGTTGCAGTTTGGGTGAGTTCTTAAATAAAAGTTTGGTGTTAGGGTGGAAAACTGTGTTTTTAAATTTGTGACGCACCAAGGGTAAAACCGGTATTTCCTTCAAGTTGTGTGTAAAAAAGTTAAAAAATAATTGTTATATAGGGTAGACCATGAACAGTTGTATGGAATATCTGAAACATTGGGAGAAGCAAGATTGTATTAGAGTGTGTTTAACATAATGTTAGAAAAAGCTGCATATATTTGGTGATTAAATTATAGGGTAAAGAGAAATTGTACTTTAAAAGTTGGTTCAAAAAATATCAAAAATAATTGTTATACAGCGTAGACCATAATTGGTTGCATAGCTGAAATATAGGGTTGAAAAGAGTTATAGTCAGGTGTTCAAAAAGATATATTGGACGACAAATAAACAGCAGCATATACAGGATCGCAATATAGGCTGAAGTAGGGTTACAGTTATTCAAGGAAATTAAAAAAAATGTCGAATAAACTTGCAGTTTGGGTGAAATATATTCGGGATTGGTGGATTTATAGTTAAGTAGGGTGGTTTAAACAAGTTAGAAAATTTTTGGAATAGTTAAACAATGCAAAAATTTGTATATTTGTAATATTTTTATACTTATTAACAACTAGATGTTGGTGAATTAGATGTAAATAAAATTATTTATTTTTACATTCATATTACATATTTATGTTGAAAAGTGTCCCTTTACAAAGTTGGTGTTTCTACTTCCTTGTTCACCTCGATCTGGATAAACGGTAATTAACAATTCTTTTCATCACTGAACAAACTGCTCTAATAAAATTATCTGTACTGTTATCATTATGGAATAAATTTCACTTGCATTTTAGTCTAGAATAGTTTCTTTTTCAAGGATTCTAATATTTTCACACACTGGTTTTCCATATATTTTTTCTTGTCTACTTGGAAAAAAAGCTCCAGTAGCTACTATTAAATGACTATTTTTGTCATCTTTCTGTTGTAGTTGTATTTTAAATATTTTCAAAGGTACGCCTGGTGAGTGCCCCTGGGAAAATATCTGCAGAAGTTTGTTGAAGTTCTCGAGTTGGTGGACAATGCCATAATCAGTTTAGTACTTATGTAATAATGGGTTCTTCAGAGTTTAATTTATGACGGATATTTATCTAAAATCCTAAAAAATATGTAAATAAAATTTTGCTTGTAAGTCATTTTTATCTATGTACAAGGTATTTCATTGACTTAGTACTTTATTAATGTTAAATATAAATCTGGTTGCTGAACTGTGATGGTTAAATTTGCATTTTCTGGATGTGAATTCTTCACATTATCACATTAACCTAATTTTATTCACGTAGGTTTGTTCGTAGAAAACTGATTTCTACTAACAAATTACCCGGTCGGTACTAGTGGCTCCCCCAAATTGAAGCCATTTTGTGAACACTTTTTCTTACACAGAGTGTGTCTTCCTTTTACTCAAACCTCCATAGTTCAAAGGCAGTAAGGGTACTCTTAGCATCACATTCCTAATTATATTTTATTTAGTATTTCCGTTTGTTGTACATTGATAGTCATATCCATCTATTTAAATTCATTTTATGCGATACCAAAAAAGTAATCTATCTAAATTGGTAATGAGCGAAGGGAAGTATATTTCGTACCAAGCTTACGCTTCAATCGTTCAATCCCAGTCTTTTTAAAATTAAAAAATATGTCTAAATTTATGTGTTATTTAGTGGTGTCACGGTTAGAGAAGAAAAAAGGCCATCTATCAAACTGTACGCCACTGGTTCAATTAATTTAAATTGCTTCTTTACAACAATTGCCTTTCAAAGTTTATTAAAAATGTAATGTGAAGAAGATTTCGGCAATATTCGTTTTTGAATTTTAAAGATTAACCCTCTAAATCTGGAATATGAGTGGTGTAAGGATTTATTAAACAAACTCTCAAGCCTGTAGCTAGAAAAATGTTTTGGGGAGGGGTGATTGCTTTAGCCATTTGTTTTTAATATTGTGGACTGATTGGGACGGCGAAAGTTAGTTTTCTATTCAGTATACTTCCAGTATATAAGGGATGTATAGAATAAAATAATACATTTTCATAAAGAAATTTGTTAATACGTTAAAATTGAATCTTCAATTTCCAAATTTCGTTTTGAACCTCGAACCCCCCTGGCTACGGCCTTGTAAGTCATATTTACTTTTGTATTTTCTATTGATCATACCAATTTACCTTTTTTGGGACATGTTGTATCTATATAGCCTGTTATCGCTAGGATTATTTTTTTAAGAGTTGGCTTTGCCATTATACAGTGCTATTAATTCAAAACTAGCCACATAAAATAACTTTTAAAACATCCTTAAAAGAAAAGACAAAAAACAAGTTTTTTATATATAGGAGGGACACATTTTACACGTATCGGCCACCGTACAGTTTCAACCCTTAAGCGGGGTGAATATAATTTCTTTAAGGTTAAATACAAAGGGGTATCACGTGGTACCTTTTTTTAAAGATTTCACAACAGGGTAACAATAATTACGGCGAGAAACTAGTACAATTTGGAACTGAAAATCGAAAAAGTTGTATTAATGCTATGAAAGAACTAATAACTGTACTAGGGAAATAATGAGATTAACAGATAAAAAAATCCGAAAAACAGAAGGATACCCATATAAAACCCCTGACACTCTAGAAATACAGATGACTTTCAAAGGAAGACCAGAAGTTCTCATGGAAGAAATGAAGTCAGCGGTCAAAAACATAAAGAATGACAAGACAATAGGGAACGTCGGAATATCGCCCAAATATTTTCGCAATATATAGAAACCAGACACATACCACACAAGAAAGGCAGAAAGAATCAAATTTCAGTTAGAGCACGATAAGTCTTCTATCGGCAGTCTATAAAGTGTTTACTGAAAGTAACAAATGCCAACTCAGTAGAGATTATCAAATACTACTTGCCTTGATTTTGATGGACATCGAGAAAGTGGTCCACACTAGATTATCGAAGGCGAGCAGAATGTCGATAGTACATAAACATTGATTAATATGCAGGGCTTTCATTTCAAAACTAGCCACCCAAATTATTTTTTAAAATATCTTTAAAAGAAAAAGACAAAAAACACATTAATTTACATTTACGGGGGGATACATTATACAGGTATCGGTCACCCTGCGGTTTCAGCCCCTAAGTGGGTATGAATATCACTTCTAAAAGTTTAAATACAAAGGGGTATTATGTGATATTTTGTTTTAAAGTTCTCTTTTTGACAATCTTTTGATCCATCATTTGTTACAATAAGATTATTTTTACAGAGTAATATCATTTTAAATTTTCAATTTAAAATAATTATTATTTTCTATGTATTTATTATTAATATTGTATTAGCGCTAGAATTACCTTTTACTTAAATTATAATCTGGAGGTGCACCCTCCTGTTGAGAAAATAGCTTTTCTTCGTCTAGCAACAAAGTTCCTTCTTGATTTATTCCGTTTTTTAAAGGTTCGTTTATAAGGGTATTTATCACATTTTCTAATAATAAGTCCAAATACAATTCTCCAGTTAGATTTTTGTCCACGAATAAAGAATCTATAATTTTATAATTTTATATGTTGGTTGTTCTCTTCCTGAAAAACTTGTGGGTGGGTATTGTTCTAGTATCTACAATTGTTTAGTGGCAAATCCATTAAAAAAAATACTGCTTCGTCAGAAAAAGAAATATTAAAAAAATAGAGTCTGCATTTGCCCTTTGAATCATTAATTCGCAGAACCGTCTGTCATAATCATCGTCAGCAAGCTGTTGAAAAGCTGTATTTTGTAGGGAACGGATTAATTTAGGCATGACGTTTTATGCACAGAGCCGACCGAAATATTTGTTAACCAGTTAACCTTGAGAAATTTATGAACTAAATCCAACATATACCTAATAATGCCCAATATTCTTATTGGGATGTCTCTGATGAAAAACATGAGCAGTTCTGCGTGCACCGCGTTTTTCTTTCCCATAAATATATATTATTTCAATTCTTCCTTGTAAAGAATAAACATAGTCGAAATTTGATGGTTAGTTTTTAACGCAACCACTACCTACTAATAATAAATTTGATACATTTACACTCACAAATATCTTTCCCATAAACATTTAAGGATTTTGTCTCACTTGTTTATCTCGGTAATTATTCTCACGCTTTTTTGTAATTACAATTAAAAATATTAATTTTTTACGATTTCTAGGTCAATACTCTGTAAATAATAATCTGATTTAAAAAAATAATGTGTCAAAATATTGGCAAAAAGAGGTTTCAGATGATACCCCTGTGTATTTAAACTTTTAGAAGTGATATTCACCCCCGGTTAAGGGTTGGAATGCAGGGTGACTGATACGTATAAAATGTGTCCCCTGTAAATATAAATTAAAATGTTATTTTTTATTTTTCTTTTAAATATATTTTATAAGTTATTTTGGGTATCTAGTTTTGAAATGAAAGCCCTGTATATGTTATGGACCAAGTGATTAATTGGACACTACTCCTAATGCCCGGGTTTTGGAAAAATGATTTGACAAAAGGATAATATCTATTTAAATCATTATATAGCCCAGACAAAGTCAAAGTAAAAAATAACATGTTTTATTGCCATTATGTTTTCTGACATGAAATCTAAATTTAAAACACAAGTAACATAAAGCGTCTTCGTTTTGTAGACCATCTTCCCTATGATTAAAAACAAAGAATTTAAATAATAAGGTTAATAATTTGTACTTATTATGCAAGGGTTCAACATTTAGAAACTACTAATTCTTAGCTGTTAAAAGTCAAATTAAAAATATAAGACAAATAACACAAATTGCGATTTCATGGGTTATGGTATTTTATGAAAATATTCAACTTTTTCGATTTTGGGTGGGATTTTAGATTGTAGATGGGTTAATCTTAGTTGTTAGGAATTTATTTATATAATTGGGACTGTCTGAATATACCTAAGAGCGACATCAAAGGAGGGCACATTGTGCAAACAAACATCCTCTTGCTGTTTATTAACCATGGTTAAATGAGCTTGAAAGACACTATTATTTATTTCTTAATAAATATCGTTTTAAATATTGAATTATAATCGTAAATGTTAATTTATTGCAGAAATACATAACTTTCGTATAATAGCAAACCTACCAATGATCATTATTTTTTTCAGATTACAAGTAGAAAATAAATATGACATGAATACTGAAAATATTACTTTTCAAAAAACCGAGGTAAACTATATTTCTACTATACGTGAGTTTTCAAAACAAATATTTATTATGACTTTTATGAATATCAGAACAAGCGTTTTAGAGCAATCGCGATTTATACAGTAGCATTATTTAAAGTATAGGTATATCTAATATGTAAAAATATTGTAGTACGGTGTTTGTAATCGATCTTCTCCGAAACGGCTCGACGGATTTTCATGATTTTTTTTATATATATTTGATAGGTACGACAATAGGTATATTTCATATATACAGAAAAAAAATGGCAAGCTACGTCGGGCCAAGTGATATTATCTAAACTCCATTATTTATCAAACTGCCTGGGTATTATGAATACTGCTGTGATAGTTGAGGGGTTGGGAGGCTTGGTCCCGCTGAAGGTAGGTTTTAGCATAATAAACGCTAAAAAACATAAAACTCAATTGCTTGGGAGGAGGGGAGTTGAGCCCCCTTTGAATCTGCCACTGTTCGGGCAAAGTATAATACAGATGTCTTAAGGGAGGAGGGATCCAGGGGAGAACAAATGCCCTGCGATGACTGACTGCTGACTTCAATTGCTGCACTGTTCACTACAATGTGTCCCTTATTTTTGTTTACGTACCATTTTGTGTTATTTGTCTTATATTTTTAATTTGAATTTTAACAGCTAAGAACTAGTAGATAGTTTTTAAATGTAGAGCCCTTTCATAATAAGTACAAATTATTAACCTTATTATTTAAATTGTTTGTTTATAATCATAGGTAAGATGGTCTACAAAACGAAGAAGTTTTATGGTACTTGTGTTGTAAATTTTGATTTCATGTCGGAAAAAATAAAGGCAATAAAACATGTTATTTTTTACTTTGACTTTATGTATGGGCTATTTAATAATTTCAATAGTTATTATGCCTTTGTCAAATCATTTTTCCAATTTTCATGATATATATGTCAAATAAGTTGACTCGCCTAGCGTGCGCGAAGATAGGAGTAATTAATGAGGGCATTATTTGTAATGCTCAGGGCATTAGGAGTAGTGTCCAATTAATCACTTAGTCCATAACATATACAGGACTTTCATTTCAAAACTAGCCCACGAAAATAACTTATAAAATATCTTTAAAAGAAAAATAAAAAATAACACATTTTACACGTATCAGTCACACTGCAGTTCCAACCCTTAACCGGAGGTGAATATCACTTCTAAAAGTTTAAATACACATCTGAAACCTCTTTTTTCCCAATCTTTTGACACATTAGTTTTTTAAAAATCAGATTATTTTTTACAGAGTAAGACCAAGAAATAGTAAAAAATTAGTTTTTTTAATTGTAATTACAAAAAAGGATGAGTTTGTTCTAAATAAATTCATTCCCTACAAAATAAAGCTTTTCAACAGCTTGCGGAGAATACTTATGACAAAAGGTTCTGGGTATTAATGTTTCAAAGGGCAAATGCAAATTTTAAATGGATTTCCCACTAAACATAATTGTAGATACTAGAACGATACCAACCCAGAAGTTTTTCATGAAGAGAACAACCAACATCCCCAGAAAATTAACTTATGGACCGGAATTCTCGGAAATAAAATTATAGGTTCTTTATTCGTCGAAGAAAATTTAACTGGAGAATTGTATTTGGACTTATTAGAAAACGTGATAAATATCCTCTTAACTGAATCTTTAGAAAACCGAATAAATCAAGACCGAACTTTGGTGCTAGACGAAAAAAACCTATTTTTTCAACAGCAGGGAGCACCTCCACATTATAAGCCTTGTTTGTACGAAATTGGCTTAATGAGACATCTCCCGACCTAACGCTCCTTAACATTTTGAACATTTAATTTAAGTACAAAGTAATTCTAACGCTAATACAATATTAATAATGTAAGTACGCCAAACGGCGAAATCTCTACATGGCATATGTAGACTACAAAAAGGCCTTTGATTCAGTTCCACATGATTGGCTCATTAAGGTGCTGAAACTCTATAAAGTGAATAATTGTATTATTAACTTTTTAGAATATGCCATGTCCACCTGGCAAACCAAAATCTCACTGAATGAAGCCAACTGTTCGATACAAACTGATCCCATTCCAATCAGAAGGGGTATATTCCAGGGAGACTCTCTTAGCCCACTGTGGTTCTGCCTTGCCATGAACCCTCTCTCAAACAAACTGAACTCGACTAATTTTGGGTTCAGTCTCAAACACAACAACGTACAAGCATTGAAGATAAACCATTTGTTATACATGGACGACTTAAAGTTGATGGCAGCTACAAAACAACAGCTGCATGATATGCTTAAAATAGTAGAAGGGTTCTCTCGTGACATCCATATGAAATTTGGCCTAGACAAATGCCGAATAATTAATATAGTTAAAGGCAAAATACAGCAGGGGCACTTCGAAATGGGAGATGGCACCACAATTGAATCTACGGGGGAAGGTCATACTTATAAATACCTTGGAATAAAGCAGGCTCAACGTATTGATCACATGACTATGAAAAAGGACCTAACAGCAGAGTTTTATAGAAGGGTAAGACGACTGTTGAAAACCAAACTAAACAGTAAAAATCTGTTTCAGGCTATTAACACCTATGCGTGTTCAGTGATCAGTTACTCTTTCGGTATAGTTAATTGGTGCAAGACTGACATTGAATAATTACAACGAAAAGTTCGAGTTTTACTAACAAAAGCTCAAAATCACCATCCAAAGAGCTCTGTCGAACGTACAACTTTGCCACGGTATGAAGGAGGAAGAAGGTTGACAGATCTAAGTAAACTATTAGATCAACAAATTTCTATTTTGCCTAATCATTTCCAGAAACTCGCAGAATTTTCTGATCTACATAGAGTCATGTGCCAGGTTGATGACTCAATACCACTGCGACTGACACAACAACATGTCCAATTACACCACCAGACCACAGATCAGAAACTGCTGAAATGGAAAGAGAAGCCCCTTCATGGAAAACATATATATGACGTCAACCAAGATTATGTCGACAGTGCAGCGTCGAACTACTGGTTGATCTCTGGTCATATGTTCCCTGAAACGGAAGGCTTTATATTGGCCAAGATCAAGTAATTCCAACTAACAACTACCTAAAGTACATCGTTAAAGACCCTTCTATTAAAAACGATAGATGCAGGTACGGTTGCCAAACATCTGAATCTATCCAGCATATCACAGGAGGTTGTCAAGCGTTCGCTGCAACTGAATACAAAGAACGACACGATGCTGTGGCAAAAATACTTCACCAGGAACTAGCACTGAAACATGAATTATCGCAATCGGTAAGATTACCATACTATAAATATAAACCAGAATCTGTTTTAGAAAATAACAACTACAAGCTGTACTGGGACCGCACGATACTGACCGATCGGTCTGTTGCTCACAATAGACCAGATATAGTTTTGGTAGATAAAGTCTCTCGGAAAACAACTTTAATTGACCTAGCAATTCCTAACAACAATAATATAAATATCAAGCAGACTGAGAAAATAACCAAATTTAGAGATTTGGAATTTCAAATAAAGACTCAGTGGAACATGAACAACACACGAACTGTACCAATTTTTATGTCAACGATAGGACTAGTCCCAAAACATCTATTAAACAATTTAAAATACCTCGGTCTGGACGAACATCTTTATACAAACAAATGCAAAAAGCCGTCTTGTTAGGGACAGCCCGGACGGTCAGGAAATTCATGGGAAACTGCCGCCACGACTCCATCCACGGGCCTGAAAACCTGGCAAGGGCTCCCACGGAGCTGAACCCTTTTGATATCTAGGATATCTGGGGTTTAGTGAATTTTCCCCTAAAGGCACTCATAGCGTGCCTTAGAGGAAGTGTGATGCCATACATTGTATGGTCAAGTCGGATGTAAATAGATAGAAAATAATAATTATTTTAAATTGGAAGTTTAAAATGGTAATACTCTGTTAAAATAATCTGATTGTAACAAATAAAGAATCAAAAGATTGGCAAAAAGATACCTTTAAAACAATGTACCACATGATATCCCTTCGTATTTAAACTTTTAGAACTGATATTCATCCCCGCTTAGGGGTTAAAACTGCAGGGTGACCGATACTTGTAAAATGTGTGGCTAGTGTTGAAATGAAAGCCTTGCATATTAATTAATGTATATGTACATGGTCTGTTGACATTCTGCCCACTCAGGTCATTGATTATCGCCTTCGATAATTTAGTGTGGACCACTTTCTCGAAGTCTATGAGAATCAAGGCGAGTAGTATTTGATAATCTTTAGTGAGTTAGTATGTGTTACTTTCAGTAAACACTTTATGGACTACCGATAGAAGACTTATCGTGCTCTAACTGAAAATAAATTCTTTGTGCCTTTCTTGTGTGGTATGTGTCTGGTTTCTATATATTGCCAAAATATTTGTGCGTTATTCCGACGTTCCCTATTGTCTTGCCATTCTTTATGTTTTTTGACTGCTGACTTCACTTCTTCCAAGAGAATTTCTGGTGTTCCGTTGGCTGTCGTCTGTATTTCTAGAGTGTCAGGGGCTTTATATGGGTATCCTTCTGTTTTTCGGATTTTTTTATTTTATTAATCTCATTACTTCCCTAGTACAGTTATTAGTTCTTTCATAGCATTAATACAACTTTTTCGATTTTCAGTTCCAAATTGTACTAGTTTCTCGCCGTAATTATTGTTACCTTGTTGTGAGATCTTTAAAAAAAGGTATCACGTGATACCCCTTTGTATTTAACCTTAAAGAAATTATATTCACCCCCGCTTAAGGGTTGAAACTGTAGGGTGACCAAAGTTTCTTCATTAAAATGTAATATTTTATTCTATACATCTTATATACGGGAAGTATACTGAATAGTAAACTAACTATCGCGATCTTAATCAATCCACAATATTAAAAATAAGTGGCTAAAGTAATCACCCCTCCCCAAAATATTTTTCTATAGCCTTGATCCGTCCTATTTTTCAACCATATTATACAACTCCTTGTGGTCTACCCCATAAATTATTTCATTTTTCATATTTTATATTATCGCCCTGTGTAACATTAATTCCTCTCCATACTATATGCAGCTTCTTATGTGCTATAAAATAAATAATTTTTTAATCACACTGTAAAAATATAATTTAACTTCAGCTTATATTTCAACCATCCTGCATATGATTTGTTTATGTCCATATAATATAACAGTTTTTTAATCACCCTATATAACTTTAATTTCACATTTTTTTCAACATTTTTATACCACCAATCGTCCACTCCACCCTATATGCATATACAGCTAAACGACATAACTTATATTTCAATCATCATATAAATGCAACTCCTATCACTTTACTTTGTGATTTTGTTTGGTATAACTGAACATCCTGTGCATAAACCCACCAAATAGCAGTTTAGATTGACATGTGTTGTCACGGAGTTTTCTATTAGGCCGGGAGAATGTGACAATCAAAAGCACCGTCTTCGCAAAATGGAAAAATTTTCATTTAAATAGGTATTTGCCGGGTATAAAAACAAAATGAGCTTGGTACTTAATGATTTAATGAGTTGAAAATACTATGCTTTGCTACCTATATGCTTGAGATGTACAGTGCATCCCATTTTGGTTGAGATTGCCAGGTTACTCGTTTTGCGGTTTTCACATACCTGTTCTAATTTTTTGTGAAACTCAGGATTGCCATATCATATTTTGCATAAGTGTTTCCATTTATAAGATACGATTTCGATAATTTATACTTTTTGGACCCCTTCTATATCTACGAAGTTATTAGAAATACTCTTGCGCTAAGAACTACGTCTAGTAGAAAATTTTGCATAGAATCCAGTGGAGTACTCAATTTTTTTTCCGAGTATGGTTTTGAAGATACTACACAACATTATATATTTTTAAATGGAACACCCTGTATTTTATTATTTCATTGAATTCGTTATTTTTTTCCCTTTAAAATAATGTATAATACAATACACATGATATTATTAGAAATGCTAAAAAACACTAAAAAGCTGAGTTTTTTGCTAGTAGGCCATGTATTTTCGATTTAAAAAGAGAATCAAACAAATAATTCTATTTGAGATTTTTTATAGGAGTTTATCAGCAAAGAAAAATAATGTTAACAATAATTCAATAACATGAAACACGAAATTTAGGTACCTAAAAGCAACTAATAAATAGTTATACATCGTTCATTATGTATAACAAACAGAACAAGTACAAATCAAATATCTATCTTAAAATTGAATTTGAATTGAATTTATTGAAACCAGTATACAGTTTACAATGAACAATTATCATTAAATAAACCCACAGAGGGATAGGAATCCCTGTACGTGCCTGGTACACTTAAGATTAAACCTTAAAACTAAACTAAACTTCAGTAATACAAAAACAATCATGTAACATCTATCACAAATCTGTAAATATTTTACCTATCACAGTGTATATTGCATTAAATTAGTAAAAGCATTTAGTGAAATAATAGCTTCATTTTATATTATTAATTATCCATTGAGCCAATTTCTTTTTGTTTGCTTTGTCACAGTTCACCATACATTTGTATTCATTTGGTAATATATTAAATATTTTTATTGCATTGATATAGCTGTATTTAGTAAAAATTATTTTATTTATTTTAGGTAGTTGAATAGTTTTATTTCTAGTAACACTAGTGGTTGTTAAAAACTCAGTTTTAAGTGTGTCATAATGATAACATAACGATTCAAGAGCAAATAATTGTACCAGATTAACTGGATTTTTGCTTGTATTATTAGAATTTTTGTTCAAGATTTTAAGTAATCTATTTTGAAGCACTTGCAGATGAAATATACTATTGGAATATGCTCCTCCCCAAGCAATATTGCCATAAGAAATAATACTATGGAAGAATGCGTAATAAATTATTCTTATTATATCAGCTGTAATTATTTTAGATAATTTGTAGAACACAAAAACCAAGTACTTAGTTTTATTAACAATGTAATTAATATGTTTATCCCACTTAAGGTTAAAATCAAAAATAATTCCCAAGTATTTGTGATGTTCAACTCTATTAATCTGGCTGTCATTTATACATATATTCATTTTCTTTGGCACACTATCACTGTAGCATCCAAAAGCAATATAAACAGTTTTATTTATATTAAGTGATAATTTGTTGGATACTAACCACTCATTCACTTCCCTTAACAATAAATTCATCTTATGTTGGGCTTCATCCCAGGTGTTTGCAGATGATATTACTGCCGTATCATCTGCATATGACAGTATAGTTTCATCTGGCATTCGATACAGTAAATCATTGACATATAGTATAAAAAGTAGAGGGCCTAGAACAGTACCCTGTGGCACCCCAATAGTTATATTTCTATAAGTACTGTAACATTCATTAATTTTCACTCTTTGTTGTCTATTTTTAAGATAACTAATTAAAAGATCTGCTGCTTTACCTCTAATTCCTAGATTATATAATTTTTTGCATAATATATTGTGGTTTACAGTATCAAATGCTTTTGCTAAATCCAAAAACGTGATTATTAAAGGTTTACTTTTATCTAGGTTACAGTGAATAATTTTAGTAATTTGCTGAAGAGCATCACGAGTCCCAATATTTTTAATAAATCCAAACTGCCATTTTGAAAATAATTTACATTTATTAATAAAATTAAAGATTCTAAAATGTACCACTTTTTCAAATACTTTTGCAATGTTTGAAATAAGTGAAATTGGCCGATAGTTAGATAGGCAAGACTTACTTCCTCCTTTATGCACAGGTACAATTTCTGCCTTTTTGAGATCATCAGGCCATACTGCAAGACTAATACATAAATTAATGATATAACTTAAAGCATCAACTATATAAATTGAAATATGTTTCAAAATCTTAGTACTTATTTTATCAACTCCCCCCTTTTTAACTTTCATGTTGTGTATAATTTTGCTTATTTCAATTGAGTCTGTTGGTTGCAGATAAATAGTTTTATCATTCATGGTTGGCATATTAATATTACTTTGAGTTGTGGGAATAGTATTACTTAATTTTTCACCAATTTCTAAGAAATAATTATTCATAGTATTCACTATATTACATTCTGAATTGTTTTCATCCATTATATAATTAAAATGAGTATTTTTTTTACTTTTATTATTAACTTTCTTATTTATAAACTCCCATAACTTTTTTGGGTCATTTCTATTTTCCTCAAATATTTTTTTCTCATACTTATATTTAGCTTCTTTTATAACTTTGTTGTAAATTTTAAGATATTTTTTGTATTTAGTTTCAGCAAATAAATTTGTAGGATTTTTTCTCCATGTAAGGTAAAGTTTTTCTTTAGTTTTACTTGACACTACAATAGCTCTAGTTATCCAAGATTTTTTTCCCTTAACTTTAATTTTTCTAATATTTTGAGCATTTTCGACACAGTAGTTAATATTCCTGGTAAATGCTTCAATAGCAATATTTGGATCTTTAATGAAGTAAATGTTATTCCAATTTAGACTGCTTGCAATATTTTTAAGCTTGGAGTAATCAACATAGAAGTAATTATCGGTAATATCACTTGAATAGAGTTTTTTTTTTAATATTTATTATTAAGGAATAATGATCAGTAATAGAATTTTTCAGAGTATAAGTATTAGTTTTTAAACTCTCAGTTTATAAAAACAATTATCAATACAGGTACCTATATTATAATCATTAATTGAAGGTCTAGTAATTTTCTGGTAACCTGGTATATAACCTTTTTCAAGAAAGTTGTTAAGAAACTCATTGGAATAGTGATCTATTGTTAATAAATCTATATTAAAGTCCCCAATAATATAATGATGCTTAATATCTTTTACATCCTTTAAAAAGTTTTCTAAATTTGATATAAATTCTGCCTTTGGTAATTTGTGAGATCTATAAACTGTGGATATAACTGTGTTACAACCGTTTTTCATCTGCATTGTTGTATTCAAAATTCTTAGCTTATCATAAGTTAAAATTTCTGTATTTTCAATAATACCATTTAATATATATACCATCACACCATCAGCTCTACTTAAATTACTATAATTATAATACTCTTTATAACCTGGTAGTGAATAAAAATTTAAATGTTTGACAGACCATGTCTCAACACAGACAATATAAAATGGTTTAGTTATTAGACTATCAACAAAAACCTCTAAGCTAGAAAAATTAGCTTCAATGCTTCTTATATTGATGTGTAATATGAACTCATCATTGACATTTAGGTTTTTGTTAAGAGTATCAATATTTTCACATACCTTTTCTAATTGGATTAATTGATGTACATTATCTAAAATATCCAATGCCGTATTCACCACTACTCCTAAATTATAAAACAAAACCAGTAGTTTGCACCTACTTTCTTGTATAATTGTCTGCTTTTATGTTGTCTTCATTTAATGGATAGAAAGGGTAATCCGTTTTCTGTATATTCATTCTGACCAAGTGTTGATAAGTATTACAGTTTAACCTATCAGAGGCTGAATGTTCAGTTTGCAAATTAAGTTTATATTTTTCATTACTTAGAGTTCAACATATGCACTTTAATTTGCTTTTGTTACTACATTTACTACTCTCATGATTTCCTGCACAATAACAACAAGTCACTGTGTTAGTGCACTTATAAGCTGAATGTCCATATCTATTACACTTATAACAAGCGTTAACATTAAAATCATCAATTATTTTATCATGGTTAATTGAGGTTAGGTCATCTTCAATATTCACAATTCTAACAATAGGGTCATTTTTCTTCTCCACATTAATATTAATTTCTTGAATTTTGTCTCTAATTGTTTCTTCTGCCTTAGCTATATCATCAACATTTTTACACTTGATTATAATTCCCAGTTTCACCATATCAATGGGGATATTTGTATTTCTTGATAATGTTTCTTTAATGGGATTATATTTTTCTTTGATATTAGCATTATTATTACCAGTAATAATAATTGCCGGATTGTTATTTTTTGCTTCAATACTTTTTTTACTAGTGGATAAAGTAGCTGAATAACTAGGCGAAAACTGTTTCTGTAGCTTCTCTTTAATCATTGAATTGTTTTCAAGAACTTGTTTATTATAATTACTCAGCATTACACATTCATTGGTTTTTTCTTTAAGTAATTGTTTGAGATAATCAATTTCATTTTGCAATCTCAAGATTTTATCTTCACATAGATCTTTCTTTGACAGATAATAATCATTATCTGTAATTAAATCAGATGGAGTATCACCTTTTTTATTGGATTTAGTTTTGTTGAGTTCCTTATGTAATAGTTCATTTTGATTTTTATATTCATACAATGCTTTAGTTAGGAAATTTATTTTACTTTCCTGAACCATATCAGTTACCTTCTCTTTATTTTTGGAGGTTATGTTAGCACAACATCCAGTACAGATAATAAAACTTTGTTCGATCTTAATATATTCTTTTCTCAAGGCACAACTTTGATGAAATATTTTTCCACAATTAATACACACAACACTTGTACTAATTTTACTATCTTTTTTACTGTGACATGCAAAATAAATCACATTTTCGTTCTCGTCTACATCAGAGGCCATCTTTAATTTTGGACATTATTTATTACCTTATTGATTTAACTGTTCAAACTGTTGTCCATTTTCCCTAACACATAATTGGCAAACCTTTCCATCTCCCATGAATCCATTTAAAATTATTATAGAATTCCGCCTTTCGGAACAATATTTTATCTAGTGAGCGCTGGAGAGAAAAACGCAAATCTGATCAAGCTGTCATTATTAGTAACTATTGTGTTTTATCGTGTTTGAGTTTACAAGATCATTATATAAATAATTATTCGTAAGTTTGCTGGTTGATAATTGATAATGACTGGAAGAGAATTCGTTTTTCAAAATAACGAAAAATACGATATGGTACAATGTTTAAATCAATGTAATGAGAATGTTGAAGAAGCTTTAGAACTATATTTCCACAGGTATAAAGTACGAGTATTTTACCATAAGATATTACATGAAATCGCGTTTTTAAAACTTTCAGATATCCAGAGAGGCATCAACCTAGTCGAGCAACTATATTTAGACTAAAGAATAATTTACTAAGTTTTGGTGCGTATTCTAAACCTCGATCAAAGGTGTATAACAAAGAAAATCGAGAAATGAATGAAATAAATGTGTTAGCTAGCGTTCATGCCTATCCCCAGACTTAGTGTGCGAAATTAGAAAATTACACTGGAGTTTCTCAAACACGGGTCCAAAGAATTTTAAACAAATATAAATTTAAACCTTACAAAGTCAATATTGCCCAGCACTTATATCCTGGTGATGCAGCAAGACGGTTAAATTTTTGCAATTAGTTTTTAGACCAATCCCGAAGGGACAATGATTTTGTAAGGAAAGTTATTTGGTCAGACGAATCTCATATAAGCAGTGCCGGTATATTTAACAGGCAGAATACAAGATACTGGTATGATGAGAACCCGCACTTAATTTTTGAGCGACAACAGCAGGGTCGATTTGGTTTTAATGTAGCCTGTTTCATACTGGGGACAAAAATAAAGTACCGCATTTTTGAAGGAACCCTTACCGCCAATAGGTACTTGACAATCTTGACTTATTACCCAAAATATTGGAAGATGTTTCCCTCGCCTTTCGCAATTCTATACACTTTCAACAAGATGGCGCCCCTGCCCACAATTCTAGATTAATTGGGCGCTTTTTAGAAAATAATTTTCAAGGATGTTGGATACGAACACATGGACCAATTAGGTGGCCTCCAAGATCACCCGATTTATCTATATTGGACTTTTTTTGTGGGGTTATTTGAAAAATAAAATATATACCAACAGACACAACAGTCGCGAAGAACTTCGTGGCGCAACGGAGGCAGCTTTTCGGGATTTACAAAGGCGACCTGTTATAATTTTAAATGCACTCAGGCGTTTTGAAAAGGTTTGCCAATTATGTGTTAGGGAAAATGGACAACAATTTGAACCGTTAAATCAATAAGGTAATAAATAATTTCCAAAATTAATTTTAAGACAGATATTTGATTTGTAATACTTGTTCTGTTTGTTATACATAATGAACGATGTATAACTATTTATTAGTTGCTTTTATGTACCTAAATTTCGTGTTTCATGTTATTGAATTATTGTTAACATTATTTTTCTTTGCTGATAAACTCCCATAAAAAATCTCAAATGGAATTATTTGTTTGATTTTCCTTTTAAATGGAAAATACATGGCCTACTAGCAAAAAACTCAGCTTTTTAGTGTTTTTTAGCATTTCTAATAATACCATGTGTATTGTATTATACATTATTTTAAAGGGAAAAAAATAACGAATTCAATGAAATAATAAAATACAGGGTGTTCCATTTAAAAATATATAATGTTGTGTAGTATCTTCAAAACCATACTCGGAAAAAAAAATTGAGTACTCCACTGGATTCTATGCAAAATTTTCTATTAGACGTAGTTCTTAGCGCAAGAGTATTTCTAATAACTTCGTAAATATGGAAGGGGTCCAAAAAGTATAAATTATCAAAATCGCCCTGTATCTTATAAATGGAAACACTTATGCAAAATCTGATATGACCATCCTGAGTTTCACAAAAAAGTAGAACAGGTATGTGAACACCGCAAGACTCTATCTTCAATAACAACCGAGTAACCTGGCAATCTCAACCAAAATGGGATGCACTGTACATAGAAAATTTTCAAATTTGCAATTAAAACTTCCAGTGCCTAAATTCCCGCACTATTACGTTGGAATTAAAGTATTTATGAGGAAATGTCCGTTATGTCATTTCGATGAAATTTTTGATAAGAACTTTGGAATTTTCGGCGATTTTCTGCCAAACTGCAAATTGCACGTCGCAAAAAAGTATATGAGATCACCTAGAGATCTTCCTTAATAGATTAAACGTTAAAAAACTGTACAAATCCATAAGGAGTTTTCGAAAAATCGACCAACATGTTAGGGATATTGGTCACTTTACCAATAGAATTCTTTTCCCAAATTTGAAGTTTCACCAATCCGGATATATACTCTATTAAACAAATCCATATTCATACAAAACGGTTCACCACAGGAGAAGAATTCAGGTAACATACATACAAAAAAAAAATACGCGACGAATTGATAACCTCCTACTTTTTGGAAGTCGGTTGAAAAACTGGGATTGAACGATGGAAGCGAAAGTTTGTTAAGAAATATACTTCCCGTCGTTCATTACCTACCTGTCTCTGTTTCGCTTTTTTGGTGTCATTCTGAGCAATTAATGTGAATTTCAGGTGAATTAAAATAATTGTCACTATTTTGTTACGATTCAAGTATTATTTCAAATTTATATTTTTAAATACATAATTTTTCACATACAGTTGGCACAATTTAGATAGATTACTCTTTTGGTTGAGCATAAAATAATAATAAATAGATTGATATGACTGTCAATGTACAACAAACGGAACTACTAAATAAAACATACTGAGGAAATATGATGCAAAATAATATGTGCACTTTACGGGGAAGTTTTGGGGGTGAGTATCCTTACTGTCTTTGAACGAATTTGTTTACAACCACAAACAAATTCTATATGTCATTTACAGTCTGTCCTGTATTTAGAATTATTCTGTATTTTTTTTAATTCTACACATTTAGTTATAGATACATTTTATATGTTAGTGTTGGGAACTTAGCATTATTTAAGACCATTTTTTCAAGAAAATCCACAGGTTTGTGAATGTTTTTTCTTGAATAAGGTACACCGCATAACCCAAAAAAAGTTTTGTGAACACATTTTTACTTCTTAGTTAATTATACTACGTGTTTAAAATAGCAAAACCACTAATTTTGGCAGTTTTTTTGACTTCTCAGCAACACAATAAAAATTTCAAGTATCACAGGTAAGTAAGTGTGTAAGTACGCGCATTTTTAGAAACAACTAAATGCGATGCTGATCGATAGGATTGGTTAATTAATAAATGAGTTATTCGCGAAAAATGTGAAAAAGGCGCATTTTGCAATCACTCCTAACTCTTATCTAAAAAAATTTAGAGCGATAAAACTTGGCAAAAAATTTCATTTGCATATCGAAAATAACTGCTTAAAATTTTAAATTCATGGCTTTGAAGGTTTTCTCACAAATGTAACTTTATATTGAGTGCTCTTTATTTTTGGTGATGGTTACAACGCTCCCATTCTGCACCAAATTACTTTTTTATAATTCTGAATCGAACATGGTAATTATCAAATCTTTCGGTACAACTCATCATCCATTAATATTATTTTGGGTTTGTTCTATTGTCTGTAAATTTAATTTGAATTTCTGCATTTTGGTATTCGGCAACACACAAATATTAGTAGAGGGGGATCCTGATTTCCTCTCACGGTAGGATAAAAATAGCACGTCATCGAATTGACATGACGTTTAAAAAGGCTTTTTCCAAGCAAATTACAGTAGATAAGAGGGTAAATCAAGTATTAACGGTAATTTTCCTATTCTGCTTAGAATGTAGCTTCGAGCTAGATTATATTGTTTGCAGGGTTTCCTGGGGAATAAGCCGGGTACGCGCGTATGCTTGGCTTTGTCGTCAATACCTATTTTAACCAGTAAAAGCGTTAAAGCCTCAGAAATTCTAACTCATTTGAAGGCACAGTTTGGGGATTGTACAGTGTCTCAAAATCGTGTGTATATGTGGGTGAGAAAATTTAAGGGTGCACGAGAATGATAACCATGATCGACACACAAGACCAGCTGACAAGGCCAATAGTGTTCGACAGCTTATTGAACGTTACCGCCGAGTAACCATGGAAGAATTTCCTCAGAAATGGGTGTCAGCTATGGAAGTATTCAATCATTTATCTTTGATCAACTTGGTTTCAGAAAACTTGGTGCTCGATGGGTTTCGAAGCTCTTGACTGTAAACCAAAGATCTTTGAAAGACTTGTAAATAGGTTTCAGCGAGAACGGAAGGCCTTTTTGAAGCAAAAAAAAAGAATAAAATTCAGATCTCGCCTCTCACCTGGAAAAGTTCTTGCCAAGATTTTTTTTGACTCTAAGGAAATTTACTGATCGATTTTCTACATGCCCAACGTACAGTGAATGTAGATTACTACTGCCAGTTCTTAAGGTTGGCAAAAGCCGCGTATTTGAAACAAAAAACAAGGAATACACTGCAAGAGATGGACTGAGAAGCCCTCGATCCCCCTCCTTATAGCCCTGATTTGCCTGTGAAAGAACCACCGGGAGGAAAACGATTTGGAATAAATAAAGAACTCGAGGAGCACATACGCTCATATATGTTTTTTATGGTTGTCCGACTAAAAGTTACTTGACAAAAAGTAGACAATTTTATTTGCAACACAAAATGTTATATTTTTTGGAAACCTATAGTTTGTCAGATAAATCATCGAAATCAGTTGGACTACTTTTTCTAAGATGGCGGCCGTGGGGTTGCAACCCCACAAACTTGAATTTAACTTAACACTAACCCCTTTGATATCTAAAAAATAAAATCGAGTCCTCGGGCAAATGCAGGCTAAGCCCAAAAATATGTAACATTTGAATGTACTAATTATGATATGAGATCGTTTCTCGTCCCTGGGGTATCAGCAGACAGTTTGATAGTTGTCATGGCATTTGTATTGGAGAAAGAATCAAAGCGATTTAAAATGAATGTCAGTTCGAACGCAGTAGTAATGAGGGGAAGGTGTTTCTCCCACCAGTACATGTTATTTAATTCCGAATACTAAAATGCAGGCTTTCAAACTGATTTTACATACAATAAAATAAACCCAAATGATAATTAATTTATGAGAGATTGTAATCAAAGTTCTAATAATTAATATGTTCCTTTCAGATGGTTAAAATAATAGTTTAGCTCAAAATGGGAGCATTGTAAATTTCACGGAAAATCAAAATCCATGGAAAAGAAATCAGATTTTCAAGAAAACCTGCTGAGCTGTAAATATGAGATTTTTACCAGTTATTTAGCTCTTAAAAAAGAAAGTTCTGTCGAGTTTCAAAATCTCAACGTATCTTATTCAATAACTATGGACCATATAAAATTGCCTATTTTTTCCAAATAAATCAATAACTAATTATCCAATCACCTATATGAACCTATCATTTAGTCGCTATTGAAATTACGTATAAAACAAACTTACTTTCGAGACTAGAACTTTTCATTCAGTTGTTGAAAAATTACAAAAAGTGCTAAAATTGCTATTTTTGCTTTAAACACTCCGTATAATTAATTAAGGAATACAAATTTGTTAACAACATTTTTTATGCGTAAGCTATGTACATTCTTCAAGAAAAGCCAATCAAACACCTATGGAATTTTTTTGCAATTGAAAATACTAACTTCCCTAGAGTATGTGTAACTGCCATAACATCATTCAAATATTTTATGTGTGTTCTGACATTTCTTTATACTGTTCTTTATTCATATATCTCAAAAATATTTCTTCATTTCAAATTAAATTAAATTTGTTTCTTTTTTATATCTCTGAATTTATTGATATAATGCGCTTTAGATTTTTATCTAAACCTGCCTCATTCATTAAATTGTCTGTATTTAATAAATTTCATTTCAGCTTCTTTCATATTTTTGTAATTTTTGGGCTGCTTGAAAATATTTTGCAATTGAGTTTTGTGTTCTCGGTTTAAACAAACAAACCGACACTCTGAAACTAGCAAGCCTTTCTATTTTTAAATTGATTGTTTGTTCAATAATAAATGCATCAGCAACCAAAAAATGCATTTAATTTTGCATTTTTTGACAATAAAACAAACAATATTAAACTTTATTCCTTTATAATTTGTAAATTATTGACTATATAGCAATGTTTCTAAAAGAAGATTTGTAAAAAAGTGAAAAACCTATAAAATTAATTTTTGTAAAGCATGATTGTAGCAATCCCCACAGGGAAAGCTGGAATAACCACTAACATTAATAATCTTTGAAAAATCCATTACTTAGGCAGTTTTCTGAAGCACAGATTAGCTTACGACCCGTTCTTTAAACACGGTACTTGTGGACTTTGTCAGAGGAATGAGTTTTGCATAATCGTATTATAAACAATTTAAGTTCATTGTATGAAATGAAGTTTGTAAAAACGCAAAGAACATAAATTTATACGATATTGTCAATAGTAACAAATCAGAAATAATATGGCTAATTACGACATAATTATTATTATTATCGGATAATTTTAATCTACCCATTCCTCATAATTATATTTATAGTATTAATTTATTCACTAAATTTATAATGTCAGAACTGAATTTAATTGCCGCTTTTTAATAATTTAATAATTTCTCAAGAATTTTGTTATTCGTAATTTTTTAATTGAAATTTCTAATATAAATGTAAATGCTTGAAATAGATAAATTACCTTAAAATATACTGTATACATACCATATAACTAATGAAAGATCATTTTAGAGTGTAGAATGATCAGCTATATCATTCCAGTGAAGGATTCCAAAGATTTATTGATATAACAAATGTTCGAAGAACTGTTCCTATGATAAAATCTAAATTGCCAAACTTATTGAAAAAAATAATTAGTTGATATTAGGCCCCAGTTTTTCTACAGTCGATATCCTAAATAATAAATAAATTTATATCAGTGGTAGGTAAATCGTTGCAATAAAATACCTCAGTTAAAAATCTTATTATTTCTGCAAGTTTAAATATTATGTTTTACATGTAAAGTCGCTACTTGCGTTGGTAGAAAGTGTAGCAAATTCATAAATCAGGCAACACTGATGGAGGTCAGTACAACACCTGAAATGCTCGACAAATGAGGTCCTTACGTATCTTTTATATCTACTACTATATATAAATATATTTATATATATAAAATTTAAAATTACAAATATTCTTTCCCCTCTAATGTAAAACCGTTTCAATAACTCCCCCTCATCCCATATATAAAGCAATCTAACAGAAATATCATGTGATAGACCTGGAGGTCAGACAGCCTCTTAAACTGTACGGAGGTGACAACTTAACACGTATATATATATATATATATATATATATATATATATATATATATATATACATGGTTTAGGCGGTTTCCGGTAATTCATCCGCGTAGTTGATAACTGATCCCTGTCGGGATCGATGGTAAAATGACGACGTTTCGGCAGAGTCACATCTGCCCTCTTCAGAATTATGCGAACCGACCTGAAGAGGGCAGATGTGACTCTGCCGAAACGTCGTCATTTTACCATCGATCCCAACAGGGATCAGTTATCAACTACGCGGATGAATTCCCGGAAACCGCCTAAAACCTTTAGTACCCGCGAAAACTTAAAAAACAATATATATATATATATATATATATATATATATATATATATATATATATATATTTCACCCAAACTGCAAGTGCTTATGGGCCACCCTATGTAACAGTTTTATTCAACCTTTTTTTGAACAACTTTGTATAACTGTAACTCTACTTCACCCTATAAGGCAACCATCCTGCATATGCTGCTGTTTATTTGTCACCCAATATAACATTTTTTAAACACCTAACTATACATTTACTACACCCCATATTTCAACTATATAACTGCTTATGGTCTATGTAACAATTAATTCTGAAAAATTGTGAGTCAACTTGTAAAGTATAATTTCTCTCCAACGTATAATTTCTCTCTCTGTTCATGGTCTATCCTATATAACGAAATTTTTAGATCCACGATGTAAAACTATTTCATTCCGCTCTCGATCTCAATCACCTTGTATATTCAACTACCCAATATACCATTTTTTGTACCACTCTGTATAACTATAAATACACCAATCCCCAAGAAATTTCTCCTAAATTGCAACTGCTTATTGTCCACCCCATATAACAATGTTGTTCAACTTTTTTTTGAACGGCCTTGTACAATTATAACTCTACCACCCTGTATACTTAGAACTCTACTCCACCCTATACAACTATCCTGTATATGAAACAGCTTATAGATCATAATATTTCTTTGTAATATTTTTTTAACCCACCTTTATAACTGTAATTATACTCCGCCACATATTTCAACCATCCTATATAAGCAACCACTTATGGATATTAAATAATTTTGTTAAGCACCCTATAAACTATAATTCCACTCTATCTTGCGTACAAAGGAATGACACCTCGAAGAGAGTACACCTAACATAAATTTGTTAAAAAGACTTTTTAAACCCAAGTAATTCTATTACCACTATATGTTTCACGTATCCGATCTATTTCTTCATATATATATATTGTAACGAAATTTAGCTACCTGGTTTCATTTCAGTACGACATCGATCGCTTTTAGGACAAAAAAATTATCTCGAAAAAATACATTCTCGTCGCAATGGATTACTTGGGCAAATGGCCTGAGGCATATGCGATACCAACGGTGGTAGCGACGGTGCTAGTAGAACAACTATTCAGCGGGTTTGGCGTCCCGATGGAACTGCATTCAGACCAAGGGCGTAATTTCCAATCGAATGTATTCCAGAATGTCTGCAGATATTGGAGATCAGGAAACGAGAACACCATTCAACAGGACCTTGGAACAACACCTATCCAAAGTCATCAGCAATTTCCAGCGTGATTGGGATGAGCATATTCGCCTATTCCTGTTGGCATAACATGCTGGCAAAAAACGAATTAGCCCGAACGTAGATGTTAGCCACCAGTTACCGGATGAAGACGCGATACGACCTCAAGGCCAATTCAGTCGCGTTCCAAGAGAGGGACAAAGTCTGCCTGTACTACCCCCAACGGAGCAAGGGTAAACCCCCAAAGGTTACGCCCGCCTGGGATGGTCCATACGAGGTGCTCACGAGTCTTAATGACGTCATCTACCGGATCCGTCAAAACCCCAGGGCTAAGTTGAAGGTGGTCCATTTAGATCGACTCACTCCCTACCATGGAGAGGATGTTTTCTGAGCGGGATGATCAGAATTAAAGGGGGAGGGGGCGGTGTAACCAAATTTACCTAAGCGGGCCCCTGTTTCATTCCTGTACTACATCGATCGCTTTTAGAACAAAAAAATGGATCTCGAAATGACTCGACAGCTGTAGAATTGATAATGGATTGTACGAGAGTTTTCTATGCTGATTTTAAAAGGAGCAGCCTATTATCGCAGCAGTCAGTTAGTGCGACGAAGAGCTTATTTTGTATTATATTTGTGATATTCGAATCAGCTGTTCTGTATATTTGATGTAAATAAAAGTTTCTAGAAAGTGAAAGTGAAAATTAGTTATTAAATTTTAATTGAACCCACAGAGTACATAATAAATTTGGTGATCAGAAGTGCAGGATTAAGGGCAATTAAAATCGTAATTTGATTTATGGAAACCCGTAGTATGGAAAAAACCGACTGAACTAGCAAAAAAATTGTCAAACAGGTTACGGAGGGACTAAATGAAAAAATAATTCAGATTCTGGAAAAACGTTACAAGAAAGAGAAAAAACATCAAGAAGAAATTCAACAAAGGTTAGTGAAATGTTTTGATGAAAAACAACAAAATCTTGTTTCCACGATGGAAGAAAAACAACTAAATTTATTGGAAGGATTATTCTCGAAATTTGAAGAAAAAAGACAAAATGATTTTAAGATATTTGAAGAAAAACAAGGCAAAACGGAAGAAAAAAGACAACTGCAATTTGAACAATTAATGAAAATAGTATCGCTAGTTAATGAAACAGTTAATGAAAGAATGCAAATAGTGCAAGCAGACATAAAAGAGATAAACGACGACATTAAGATCCTAAAAAGTAATGTGGAAACTCTTGAAATCAAAGTAGATGACATCGATTCCATCCAGAGCCATGTGAAATCAGTTCCATTAAAAACACAGTACAAAGCGAAGTAACTGAAGTACAAGATAAAATCAGTGCCAGTAAGGGTACTCTTAGCATCACATTCCTAATTATATTTTATTTAGTATTTCCGTTTGTTGTACATTGATAGTCATATCCATCTATTTAAATTCATTTTATGCGATACCAAAAAAGTAATCTATCTAAATTGGTAATGAGCGAAGGGAAGTATATTTCGTACCAAGCTTACGCTTCAATCGTTCAATCCCAGTCTTTTTAAAATTAAAAAATATGTCTAAATTTATGTGTTATTTAGTGGTGTCACGGTTAGAGAAGAAAAAAGGCCATCTATCAAACTGTACGCCACTGGTTCAATTAATTTAAATTGCTTCTTTACAACAATTGCCTTTCAAAGTTTATTAAAAATGTAATGTGAAGAAGTTTTCGGCAATATTCGTTTTTGAATTTTAAAGATTAACCCTCTAAATCTGGAATATGAGTGGTGTAAGGATTTATTAAACAAACTCTCAAGCCTGTAGCTAGAAAAATGTTTTGGGGAGAGGTGATTGCTTTAGCCATTTGTTTTTAATATTGTGGACTGATTGGGACGGCGAAAGTTAGTTTTCTATTCAGTATACTTCCAGTATATAAGGGATGTATAGAATAAAATAATACATTTTCATAAATAAATTTGTTAATACGTTAAAATTGAATCTTCAATTTCCAAATTTCGTTTTGAACCTCGAACCCCCCTGGCTACGGCCTTGTAAGCCATATTTACTTTTGTATTTTCTATTGATCATACCAATTTACCTTTTTTGGGACATGTTGTATCTATATAGCCTGTTATCGCTAGGATTATTTTTTTAAGAGTTGGCTTTGCCATTATACAGTGCTATTAATTCAAAACTAGCCACATAAAATAACTTTTAAAACATCCTTAAAAGAAAAAGACAAAAAACAAGTTTTTTATATATAGGAGGGACACATTTTACACGTATCGGCCACCGTACAGTTTCAACCCTTAAGCGGGGGTGAATATAATTTCTTTAAGGTTAAATACAAAGGGGTATCACGTGGTACCTTTTTTTAAAGATTTCACAACAGGGTAACAATAATTACGGCGAGAAACTAGTACAATTTGGAACTGAAAATCGAAAAAGTTGTATTAATGCTATGAAAGAACTAATAACTGTACTAGGGAAATAATGAGATTAACAGATAAAAAAATCCGAAAAACAGAAGGATACCCATATAAAACCCCTGACACTCTAGAAATACAGATGACTTTCAAAGGAAGACCAGAAGTTCTCATGGAAGAAATGAAGTCAGCGGTCAAAAACATAAAGAATGACAAGACAATAGGGAACGTCGGAATATCGCCCAAATATTTTCGCAATATATAGAAACCAGACACATACCACACAAGAAAGGCAGAAAGAATCAATTTTCAGTTAGAGCACGATAAGTCTTCTATCGGTAGTCTATAAAGTGTTTACTGAAAGTAACAAATGCCAACTCAGTAGAGATTATCAAATACTACTTGCCTTGATTTTGATGGACATCGAGAAAGTGGTCCACACTAGATTATCGAAGGCGAGCAGAATGTCGATAGTACATAAACATTGATTAATATGCAGGGCTTTCATTTCAAAACTAGCCACTAGCAAATTATTTTTTAAAATATCTTTAAAAGAAAAAGACAAAAAACACATTAATTTACATTTACGGGGGGATACATTATACAGGTATCGGTCACCCTGCGGTTTCAGCCCCTAAGTAGGTATGAATATCACTTCTAAAAGTTTAAATACAAAGGGGTATTATGTGATATTTTGTTTTAAAGTTCTCTTTTTGACAATCTTTTGATCCATCATTTGTTACAATAAGATTATTTTTACAGAGTAATATCATTTTAAATTTTCAATTTAAAATAATTATTATTTTCTATGTATTTATTATTAATATTTTATTAGCGCTAGAATTACCTTTTACTTAAATTATAATCTGGAGGTGCACCCTCCTGTTGAGAAAATAGCTTTTCTTCGTCTAGCAACAAAGTTCCTTCTTGATTTATTCCGTTTTTTAAAGGTTCGTTTATAAGGGTATTTATCACATTTTCTAATAATAAGTCCAAATACAATTCTCCAGTTAGATTTTTGTCCACGAATAAAGAATCTATAATTTTATAATTTTATATGTTGGTTGTTCTCTTCCTGAAAAACTTGTGGGTGGGTATTGTTCTAGTATCTACAATTGTTTAGTGGCAAATCCATTAAAAAAAATACTGCTTCGTCAGAAAAAGAAATATTAAAAAAATAGAGTCTGCATATGCCCTTTGAATCATTAATTCGCAGAACCGTCTGTCATAATCATCGTCAGCAAGCTGTTGAAAAGCTGTATTTTGTAGGGAACGGATTAATTTAGGCATGACGTTTTATGCACAGAGCCGACCGAAATATTTGTTAACCAGTTAACCTTGAGAAATTTATGAACTAAATCTAAATATCTAGAATTCTAAAATCTTTTAACGTGATTAAAGTTAACACCACTTTCTGTGGTGAATTTTTAAAAAACAATAGAGATTATTAATTACAGAGTATAAATACTTCAATACTAAAAATGCTGTTATTGATTCAGGAACAAATTTAAATAATTGGTTTAAGGAGTTTGTAATTGATATAGTAATAAATAAACTCGATGGCTTCCAAGAAAGAAAGGGACAGTGGTTGGTCTATTTCTAAAATAGTTAGTATGGAGGTAATTGTTAACCAAGTAGAGATAACTTCAGGTGGCTCTTCATATCTTCCACTTCTTAAAGAAATTGCACTAAAAGAAGCTTGTGTTAATATTAAAAATTCAGACGAGGCCTGTTTTGCATGGTCTGTTACGGCGTTTTTATATCCTGCTCGAAATCACTGTGATAGGATATCCTCATATCCTCATTATAGCAGAGTTCTAAATTTAAAAGGCATTCAGTTTCCAATGAATATGTCACAAATCTCGAAATTTGAAAAAAATAATAATGTTTCTGTGAATAGTTTTGAACAAGATAACTCAACTGTTGTTCCGATTAGATTAACAAAGAATAAAATATTAGTTCGACATGTTAATTTGTTAAAAATACAGAAACTTTCAGAGTCATTAAATATCGAAATAAAAACCAATTTTGTGTGGATAAAGAATCTATCGAAATTGGTAAGGATCCAGTTAGGGAATTCCAAAGTTAAACGTTTTATATGTGATCGGTGTTTGAATTAAGTCAAACGAAATTAGAAGATCATGAAATATATTGTGCAGAGTAAAATTTGTAAAATTTTATTTCCAACGGAAAAATATATTAGGTTTAAAAAATTTTGTCACAAAGAAAAAATGCCATTTGTAATGTACTGTGATTTCGAGTAAATTTTGGTACCGTTTTGAGAAGCAAATGGTACCAAAAAAGTTATTTCAACCTCACGTTACCAAAAACATCTACCTTTTAGTGTAGGGTACTATTTTTACTGTGATTATGATCACAATTTGTCCTTTTACAGAAGTTACAGGGGAGAAGACTGTATGAAATGGTTTATAAATGAATTAAAGTTTATAGCCAAATACGTACAGGAAAAAAGTTCTTACTATTCTACCAATGGAAGAAATAGATCAAAATATTGAACCTGTACAGTGTCACATCTGTGAGCAAAAATTTAACGAAAATGACATAATATTTAAAGACCATAATCATTTTAATTCAAAATTTAGGGACTTGTGTCATTCTCCTTGTAATTTAAATTATAAAAAACCCACTGTTGTTCTTTTATTTTTCCATAACTTGACTGGCAATGACAGTTATTTCATCATCAAAGATATAGCAAGAGAAAATCATGTTTACATTTTACCTATTAACACAGAAAGATATATTAGTTTCACTCAAACAGATTCAGAGACAAATATCAAATTCCGTTTTGTTGACACATTTAGGTTTTTATCATTTTCATTGGACCAACTGACTAACTTTCTAGATTGTAATGAAATGATAAATATGAGAAAAGAATTTAAAGATATGAATGAAAAATGTTTTAAATTATTATGCAGAAAAGGAGTATTTTATTACGACTATGTAGAGTCTTTAGAAAAACTAGAAGAAACTAAATTACCTACACAAAAACAATTTTACAATAAACTATTCCATTGTCACCTATCAGATGAAGACTACCGTCACGCACAGCAAATTTGGAAACAATTTTCTATTAAAACCTTAGGGGAATATTCGGATTTATATCTGAAAACCGATGTAATTCTTTTATCAGATATCTTTCAAAAGTTTTAGAATATGTGTCGCAAATTTTACAGGCTTGAACCAGCGTTTTATTACACTCTTCCTAGATCTAAACAATATGCATATTTAGTAGAGGAACATTTAAATTTTAATGTCTCAAACGCAGGTTCAAGTAAAAATTGTATTAAGGAAAGTATAGGTGTCAAATACTATGTTATGAAACAAAATATTACTTTTGAAGATTACCTAAATTGTTTAAGAAATAATTCTGTAAAATATGAAACGCAACGAAGCCTTGTTTCTCAACTTCATCAAGTTTATTCTACAGAACATTGTAAAATTGTTTTAAGTCCCGAAGACGACAAAAGATATATTTTAGAAAATTTTGTAGATACACTTCCTTGAGGTCATTATCTTATCCACAAAACAAAAGATATCTAATTCTTTGTTCCAAGTGTATAAGTGGTATTAAATAGAATTGTTAATCACTATATCATATAAGTGCTGTTTGTCAAAACTGTTTAATTGTTAATCACTACAACATAAAAGTACTGTATTTAAAACTGTTTAATAGTAAATGGATCTTAACAATTTGTAAACAATACCGTTTTTAAAAACGGTTTTAATTAAATATGTAAATTGCTGTTATATAAAAGTGTTGTATGAAAAACTGTTGACAAAATTTCAGTATGTACTTGAATAAAATTATTACATACTAATTGTTTTATTTTTATTGATTAGGTTTAAAAGAAAAATCCTAAAACAGTAAATGATTTATATCATTTAAACATTAAAGGTGTCAGTTAATATTCGATCACTATAATATATCAGACATTCTTTCATAGAATAACATTCTAAACTTCCTTCGAAACAGTTAGATTCTGTTAATAACCTCTTCTTTGAAATAAAATGTTGTACCTGAAGAATTAAATATTTTCACAATTTTCACTCCCATGAATTTTGTTTTCAACATTTTTATTGCTTCATCACTTTCTATATTAATTTCAGATGGATCGTATTCAACTGACGACTTGAAGTATGTTGGTATCAATTGATTAATTTGTGTAATAAATTCTCTCCATTCAAAATGATTCAAAGAGATATTTGTTTTGTTTTGAGTGTTCACTATTCTTATTGCGGGTTCAAAATTTCTAGCCATACTCATTCCACATTCAAGTTCAAACGGTGAACCATCAACAGCATAGTGAGAGTTTAAAATAAAAGGACACTCAATCTTAAGGTCTTCCAAAAATCTCTTATAATAGTCATCAAATTGTTTCCAATAACAAGTGTTAGGTTCATCGATACCATCATGACTATTCATTTTTCTATTATTAGACTGCATCTTTGCTTCTGGTGTGAAACAAACTGATTTTTTACTTGAAATTTGTTTTACTATAATGTAATGAGAATAAAAAAATATTTTTAAACACCTTTATTCATTAAAATATCATACAGGTAATAAACATTTGTAAGCGCACAGTAACAATGAGATTCTAAATGAAAGAAATATCTAGGTGTATCCTTAATAATGCAGGTTGTTCATTAAATTCTACAAAAATAGTTGTTCCTAATAAACTTCTAAAATAAGTTGCTATTTCTTTGCCCTTCCCATAAACTTCATTTTCCGCTGGTAAAGAAGTAACAAGTGTTAAAAGAATTTCCTTTAATTTGTGCAAGGGGATGAAGCCTCCATTCCAATCAAGACAGTGATGATGAGTAGTTAACCAAACGGCTTGCTTTTTGTATGCTCTTGATAAATATCTAAATGAAAATGGTGGTTGGAATAAAAAATGACATACTCTAGTTCCATCAAATGAAGCTAATTCTTTTACAATAAACCGATTATTTTCCACTTTGAACCCTTGGAAATCTATGATAAGTACCATTATGGGAAAAATAAATCATACACTTATTTTACTACAACCGGTGTTTTAGTACTATAAACAATGAATATAAGTAAGTTGATTCACTTCAATAAATATTAAAAAATAGTTTCAAACTAAAAAACAATATGAACTACAACGCAAGCGTCTTTAATGTTGTTTCACAATTTTTGTCAATGGATTATAGGTAAACTGTTTTTCATGTAAAATGAGAAAATACGCTGTTGTATCTGGTGGAGCATTCACATCCATCTCAAATTCAATCCTCTTGACAACAGATCCTGTTTGAATGGATTCCATCTGGCGAGAGCAATCAATATGTATAATTGGTGCAAATTTCTTAAATTCTTCAGGGGAGAATATTGGATAATTAATTTTATTCTTGTAGTAAGACTCTTGGAAATTGGCAAACATCTCATAGAGGTCTGCAAATTTATTATTTTTAAAGTTTAGGAATAAATCATTATATGGATACCTTTCTGGATTAAGAAAAATTGGTATGTTTTTTAAGTAACAATGATCAAATTGTTTACGATTTTTCTGAAAACAAATCACGACATGTCTAGGAGTTTCTACTTTGGTTGTCGTTTTTACAGGCCATGTATGTCTTGTCGTCTGCGTTAGGGATGGATATTCAATAAGTTCCGAAGGTCGAAATGCGATGGGAAGTTCTAATCCTTTAGCAAAAATGTTATTGATTCTCAGTTCTGGAATGCTTGGTTTTACATATGGTACCCTCCAGTATAACTTCTCTATTGCAATTTTTGGCTTTTCTGTGTCCTCTGCGCAAGTCACTGCATCCAAATCGTTACTATTTCGAAGAATGACTACTTCTTGACGCATATGAATGATTAATTTCTTAAAATCTTCAAAGAATCCACATAATAAGTTTAGTGGAATGCAAACATTGAAATTACCAAACTCATCCACTAAAACTTTTTCATCTTGTTTTCTCTTCGGAAAGCATCCAGCGTTTTTCAGCATCGAACTCTCATTTTCACTGAAAGACAAGTAATTTTTAATTGTAGAGGCAACTCCAATATTTCTGAGTGAATCAATCTACCCCATTTAATTCGTAACGAATTTCTCGAAAAAGAAAAGAAATTCCATTATTCACAAATTGCAATTTGGTAGAAACCTAACCATCTTCTTGAACCAGTTTGCCTTCCAAATACAGATAACTGTTTCATAGTGCTGTGTATGCATCCAGTTCTTGAATAGGTATTCTTATTTCATCATTGTAATTGAGATTTCCTGGTATATAAGGCGTATAAGTATGAAACTCGTAAGACTCTATTGTTGTTTCATTATAAGGATGTCCAGTTATATTTAACAACTCCATTATACCAGAACTTCAAATCCTAAGGATTATAGAAATTGCCTATTTTCGGATGTTAGTTTTTCTAATGCTTGCGTAGAACTGGATTTTCTTATACTGGATATAGAAATATAGTATATTATATTTCTATATAATATATTATATTTCTATATAATATATATTGTACAAAGGAATGACACCTCGAAGAGAGTATTCGATATCTCTGACAGGTGAAGTAACCTGAAAATTTTATAGTGACATTCTGTCCTAGGAGTTAAGGGAGAACAGCAATTGCACGGAATGGCTCCAGATTCGGAACCTCTGTGTACTGATTCTCTCGAAAATACTAGATGTTGGTCTTACATCTCGCGTCTTCAAATTTAACGAAATGCATCAAATGCATAAAGAAGTGTTCGAGAGGACATTCAATTGTGGGAAGCGCAACTGATGAAGGTTCCCTAACCAGAAACAATATATATTATATTTCTATATAATATATATTGTCTTGCGTACAAAGGAATGACACCTCGAAGAGAGTATTCAATATCTCTGACAGGTGAAGTAACCTGAAAATTTTATCGTGACATTCTGTCCTAGGAGTTAAGGGAGAACAGCAATTGCACGGAACGGCTCCAGATTCGGAACCTCTGTGTACTGATTCTCTCGAAAATCCTAGATGTCGGTCTTACATCTCGCGTCTTCAAATTTAACGAAATGCATCAAATGGATAAAGAAGTGTTCGAGAGGACATTCAATTGTGGGAAGCGCAACTGATGAAGGTTCCCTAACCAAAAACAATATATATTATATTTCTATATAATATATATTGTCTTGCGTACAAAGGAATGACACCTCGAAGAGAGTAAGACATGACAAATTTAAAACATATTTATGATGATCATATAAGTGTTGACATGTCATTTGATGATTTTAAAAATATATGCAAACACTGTTGGGAAAAGAAATTTGATTTTCTGACTATAGATAAAGACAGTCCCTTAAATGATGGGCGATAACGCAAAGGATTTGACCATTTTATAACCCTTTAAAAATCTGAATACATATATGACACAACTAGTTTGCAATTATTGCTCTAAGATGGATCACCAACTTTATAAAAGATTGTTAAAAACTAGAAGAGATATAAAGAACAAATACAAAGAACTAAAATCTGAAATTAAACAAACTCAGAGCAAGTTGGAAAAGACATATCAACCAATTACTAAACCACTCAAAGAACTTTTATCAAACTTTGAAAGATCTGAAAACAAAGGACAACAATTTACTCAAAGAAAAAAGAAGTACGAACTATCTTCTGTTGAAACAACACCTTCATTTAGGAAAAGAGAAACACTACATAAACCTTTGAAAGATGTTCTCCAATTCTCCGAATCATCAGTTCAAGCAACTGTTCCAAGCTCTAGCATGTTACAAAACGAAACAAGATTTCTGGAAGATGAAGAGACATTTCAGACTAACGTTCCTGATATGGAATTAATTGATAAATACATTGATGAAACATTCCCTCAAAATTTAATTGATGTTTTAAATGAATCAACTGTAGCTGGACTTGAAGACTATTTATCACAGTATGCATCAATTCCTAGAACTTATATAGGAGAAAGCATTCATGATGTTAAAGATGAATTTGATCATATATTGATTTCTGAATACAGATGTTAATAATTATGTTAACATATTACGACGGACAAATGCACTCTATGTTGATAATGACCCTAAGCAGAAGAAACGATTCATTCCCCGATATATTAGAGATAAACATATGTTTATTATCCAACCCAAACTAGAAACAAGACCCAGAACTGGTTCTAGGCCAATAATCAAACCTCCCAAAATTATAACTAGAAGTCAGTCGAAACTGGGAGGAGAACTTCCTTTAATGAATTTCACCAAGAGAAATGTTGAATATAATACTTTGATAATTGTAATCAAATTGTTGACCGACTCAGACTTCTAATGGCATCCAAAATTTCTGGAAATACAGGACTTGACAACGAAATACAATCTATTATTGAAGAACTAAAAGAAGGTGGTGTAATAAAATAATGTATTTACTAACTTTGTAATCAGTCAATTTCAAGATGCCCATCGACAAATATGGAAGACACTTTTAACAAAATGAAAAAAATAGTGTGATATCAGTACTAAAAAAACTCCATTATACTTATGTCCAGCATCACAATATAGTAAATGTGTTTAAGTGGTGAACCTGAAAACATTCAAGCAGTTCTTGTTGGAAATATAAAAAAACACTTCTAAATCAAACATTACTAGTGAACGTATTTTTCTCCTGGAAAACCAGGAATATTTCTATGAATTTCCAGTGGATGGTAAAATCGAACAAATAAATATTTATCCTTCTGATACCACAATTCTGCTTAATGAGTTATGAAGCTCCTGTTAAACATATAGGTAAACAAGTACAAAAAGGAAACAAATTATATTTTAAAGCAAGTAATCTACTGTAATTACTAAAAAACTCTGGGTTGAAATTGCCCTGCAATGTTCCATTAGTCAAAATGAATAGAAAGGTGAAAAATGATGTGGTAGATGAAATTCACAGACCTGCAAGACATAATTTTCCAAGACGCAAGGTAATACTTAAAGAACTTAATGATTTGTACCAAGCAGACTTTATTGAAATGATTCCCTTTGCACGAATTAATAAAGGAAATAAATCTTAGTAGTCCTAAATGCATTCTCAAAATTTGTATGGTGCACACCAATTAAAAATAAAACAGCAAAGGAAGTGACCAATGCATTTGAGGACATCCTAAGAAAAACATAATATAAACCAAAATTACTACAAACAGATAGACGTTCAGAAATCTGGAACAAATGCTTTAGGTCTTTAATGGAAAAATGGAACATACATCATTATAGTACATTTTCAATTATGAAAGCTTCCATGGTAGAAAGGGTTATAAAAACTCTAAAGACTGCAATTTGGAAGCAGTTTAGTTTACAAGGACACTATAAATGGTTGGATATTTTACCAGAAATTGTGAGCACTTACAACAAAACTAAACATCGAACTACCGGTTTACAACCATTAGCCATTAACAAGAAAAAACATGAAAAGTATTTATTGAAGAATGTTTACAATAACATCAAATCTGTAGATCCCAAGTCACCTAAATTTAGATTAAATGACTGAGTTTGTATAGGCAAATTTAGAGAAAAAATTAAAAAATCATATAAAGGAAATTTGTCACGTGAAGTTTTTAATATCAGAAAAATTCAGAACACTAATCCACGGACTTATTGACTGAGTGATAAACATGGTGGAAATATAGAGGGTTCTTTTTATGATTATGAATTACAGAAAACAAAACATCCAGAAGTTTATTTAATTGATATTATTAAAATATCTAAAAATAAATATCTAGTTCAATATCCTGGATCTAAAAACAAAATTTGTCAATATATTTCATGTCGTTTTCCAGTAGATGCAATGTAAAACCCATTACGTAAATATGTTTTTCTGCACAACTTTTTAAAGGCACATGTGTTTCACCTACAAACATAGAATTAAGTTTCTGTTAACAACATTGACAAACATAATTTCAATCACCAAAAAAATTCCACTTAAGAAATAAAAAATTGAAATGAGAATTTCAAATTATGAATGAAAATTTCAACTGAAAAATAAAATAGTCAACTCATGCAAATATCCAAATATTTATAAGGAGGAATAAACAACTTAATAAATAATGCAAAATTGTGATTGATAATATTAAGTAACGTAATGAACATATAGACCATTTATATATCTTACCATTTGATGCATTGACTTCAGTTTAACTATCACTGAGCTAAAAATCTCCAATTTACTTCTCTTGTGGTGTGAAAGTACTTGAAGTTTACCATGGATCATTCAAATTTGTACAGTTTCTGTAAATGTATCCTAGACGATCACACATTACAAAAATGGTGGAAAATATTCCATGATAAAAACAGATTTTCGCAAAAGCTGTGTCAATCGCATCGAAAAATTGTTCTACCTGCTAATCTAACCAGTGAAGTTGACTCCGAAAGGGCCTCCTATGCAGAAAATCCATCCAACTGCAAAATTAAACAGGTATATTTTTAGAATGTATATAAGAAATTTTAATAAAAACTATAAAATAAAAGGTGTTTTAATAAAAACCTGTAACTATGTCCGGTAAAATATCAATCCATTTGAGTGTACCATTCAAACGAAAGTATTTGTACAGACTCTCTTTCAACGTCCTAATGGTGTGTTCAGCCATTGTGGCTTTTATCGCACTAAAGGTGCTATACTGATTGATCGCGTGGGTTTTCATTTGCCGCTGGAAGTGGGAGTTGTAGTATTCTTTGCCCATGTCACTTTGAAGGTTTTATGGTTGACGTTCCCGAAGGATACTCTCAAAGGCTCGCGTCAGCTATTCACCAGACTTAATTTTCAGTGGTCTTGACCATACATACTTTGAAAAAAATCGATTACGACTAGAAAACAAACTTGAAATTCCCATTGGATTTCGCATACTGATCCATTTGTCCGAGGTCAGACTCCCACAGGTCATCGAAACGCTTAATTATCACATGAAGACATGGAAAATTTCTGCGCACAGAATGACCTTAACTACCTATACCTTTTCCTTGGAAATTTTTTGCGGATGGACTGGGTCAATTGTTTAATTTTCTTCTTTCGTGCAGTAGCGAAAATGTTGCTACTCAATGAAGACATTTTGACATCTAATGTAAATCCATGTTATTGCACCTTTATATATCGTCCAAGTTGTATTCCTATACCCGAAACGATTCCGCCAGCATTCAGAACACAATACTTTAAATGTCTCATAGTCCATGTCGGGGGAGACGTGTTCGTCGTAAACGTGCTTAAAATTGATACCGTCTTGTTTGAATATGACAATTATGCAATTTTCGCGAATCAATTGTTTCGGAATTATGCTGTAAGTTTGGCACACATAAACTGCATCGATATTTCTGTGTCTACCCATGGAGAAAAAGGTTTGAATCTTTTTTCCGTTTATCGCCAGCAATATAAAACATTCGCTTGCCCCGGACGGATCGATTACCTCCTCATTGTCTTTAAAAGGGCTGGTTCGTAGACGTCTTCGAATCGTAGTCCGTTTTCATTGAACAGGAGCGATAGGACAGCATTGGTTTTACCAGGTCCGCTTGGACCGCAGATAGTCGCACGAACGGAATTTAGCAGTAGTGGTCCGTGTCGTCTTGTCGTTGGTGTATTGCAATTGAATATCCTGTTGTTTTAATTGCATCTTACGATAGACTGAAGATGAGCTCGTTTGTCATTGTTTAATAAATACATCAGGCCCGAGTGCTGTCGATCAGTATCATGCTAACTCTCCAAAGATGTGGAAGTTTACTGAATAGCACAATCAACAAATTACCCTTTGAGCTACATCTAGCCGGTTATCAGTTTTGTGGACCCGGTACGAAACTTGAAGGCCGTCTCTCCATGGGTCACCAGGGAATCAATAAGACAGATGCTGCTTGCCGTGCACACGACATCGCCTACAACAAATACAAGTCGTTGGCAGATCGACACAAGGCCGATTACGAATTGTAGAATCGTGCCTAGGAGAGATTCAAGTCGAAGGACGCGCCACTTGGTGAAAAAACCGCTTCTTGGCTTATAACTACGGGTATGAAGGCTAAACGTAAGATGGGACTTGGCATGAAGAAGAAGCAACGACTAGGGAAAAAATCTTTCCAACAACATCTGCTTCTACCGACCATAAAAGTTATCACTGGATCGGGTGGTGGTGGTACGTAAATCATCGTTAATGGCATTGAGAGAAGCCAGAGCATCCATTAAAAAGGCGGGTGGACGCGAGAAAATCTGCGTTCCTCAGATGATTCTCTTTGAGTCTAGGGGTGGTTTTCTTCCTCTCATGTTTAGAGGCCTTAGGGCTTTGGGGGCCTTAACGCTTTGGGGGCCTTAGCCGGTGGACCCATTGACGTAGCTAAGGCTGTGATTGATGCAAAGAACGCCAGGCAGAAACTAGAAGAGGATCAACGTCATAACCAAGCCATGGAGGAGGTTGCCAAAAAAGGAAGTGGTCTTTTCCTGAAAAAGTCCCTCAAAGGTGGCTATGCCAAGCACTTGAAAATACACCACTTTAGGGATGTATTTATTCGAGATGCCTTACCCATACGTTTGCTTCAAAAGGAGTCTGCCATCGTTAATTTGGATGCCAGCAACAACCAGGGTTCACATTGGGTAGCTTATGTGCGAAATGGAAACACTGTCCACTACTTTAACTCTGGCAGCTTGAAACCTCCCCGGAAATTAGTTGAATACTTTAGCAGCGGAGTCAGGAATTGTGGACATTTATGCTTGAAATTTCTCTATAATAAAAATTAGTTATAGTTTGCATACATTATTTTTAATTTCCATATCGGTATGTTCAGCCCTCTGCTATATTAATAGAGTGCAGCAGGAACGTTGTTCAGTCTTGTCTGTGATAATCACCCTAAAAGGACGCAGTCCCATACTGTCGATTGATTTTCAACCACCTATTGGGTTGGATACTAACTACAATTCCTTGTTGGCTTTTCTCAGTTTTCACTCAAACAACAGCATCCCAAATATTGAGAGAGGTGACAAGCTATCTGTTTGACGAGCAAAGTACGCAAACATTCATCGACTTACCTGAAGGCTCATACGAGATTAGCGATATTGAAGCTTATATTAGAAAGGCACTAGGCATTCATGCGACAAAGGACGCTGACAAAATCTTTAGTTTAACGCCCCACAACAACACACTCAATTGTGAAATCTGTAGCAGCAAATACATGGTGGATTTTCAACCGCAGGATAGCATCGGTGACATTCTCGGCTTTTCCAAACAACTGCTGCCCGCCAAGCAGCTTCACACTTTCGACTTACCCGTGAACATTATAAAAGTTCGACAAGTAGTGGAGACAGCACGCAATGGAGGTGTTTCTCTATAATCAAATGCGGGGGCTTTCTTCTTCGATACCGTTACGTACGAGTTGTTCGACAATGAAATTGAAACAGTGAGAGATCCTGGTCGCGTGAGCACAATTCGGGGATAGTTGTGCTACGACCCCAACAGTTCCAAGGACCTCTTCATAGCCGGTTAGAATTTCTAACATAAAGCATTTATGAACCTTTCATATGTACATTCCACTGGGGCTTTTATTTTCACTCGTCAACGACTAGAAGCAGGTGATGTGGGCTAAAACTGGCAAAGTGACAATAAACAACATAGAACTCAAAGTCCGACATATTTTCCCCAATGATGACGTTCAAGTCAATTTGCTACAGGTTGTCAAAGCGGATTCCAGTATCATTGTGCCGTTTCGTAAGTGGGAACTTCATGAGTTGCCGGCTCTCAAAGCGGGTGCTACTCGTGAAATTTGGGCAGTGTACGGCCGTAGAGAGTCCCCGTTACGATATCTTAGCCTTCCAAACCGATCGCGATAGCAACATCAAAGAAGATCCAACGGAATTTGACAATGTTCACATTTCCAATGTTCGCCTAATTTGAATAGCGAATATTGGCCTATGGAAAGATTTGAGCTAGATTTTTCAAAGAGCGAGTATGGCGAGCCGTACAAAAGGTATATGGACTTTTATCGCAGCTTTGATGGCGACAAAGACCCCCTTCTGGATTATGTGGCAATCAAGACGCACACCCTATTCGTCATCGATTGCTCCCGACGCGAGGACACCATGAAATCGACGACTTTCGATGTTCGGCTGGACATTGAAAGCCAGGCGGGATTTCCCGAGAAGACCCGAGTCTTCTGCATAATTATACTCGAATACTGTAATACAGTATTCGAGTAACTAGAAGCGAAAGCAGAAGGCTACGAGAATTACGCAAACCGACCTGAAGAGGGCAGATGTGACTCTGCCGAAACGTCGTCATTTTACCATCGATCCCGGCAGGGATCAGTTATCAACTACGCGGATGAATTCCCGGAAACCATCTAATACATTTAGTGCCCGCGAAAACTTAAAAACAAATATATACAGGGTGTAAACGGTTTGAGTGCAAAGATTTTGAGGATCAATACTTCAGGTCAAAACAAATCAAAAAGCTTTATAACATTTTCAGAAATAAACTATAGTTTTGCCAAAAAAAAAATGAAAAAGTTAGAAGTTCTGTAGCCATTATTACAGTGAATAATAGATTATTTCCGGCTTCAAAATGATTGTAAAGCTAAATATGTAAATACTCAATAGCGTATACACCTTTAATAACTGTATTAACAAAGAAAATTATTATTTAAACTCTAAATATTCTGTTATAATTTGCCCTACGTTTCTCCGATAAGATGTGGCAACATAGCATATACTCAGTACTACAGCTGGCCGCTGCCATGAATGCTTTTTTGCTGCCCGGTTCTTTTTAAGAAAGTGAAAGTGATTTTTGCGTGACATTCGACATAGCGTAAGTTATTTGATTTTCATTTTAAAATATAAATTGGAAAAATAAATAAAATGTGTTGTGAATTGTGAGTTCGAGTGTATTATTTTGTGACAAACAGTGACAATCATACAATTAGGTAAAGACCTGACATGCTATTAATTTGTGGGGAAAGCAAATGTAATAACAAGAATTTTGAAAATTTACTATAAATAATCCGTTTGCTCGCCAGAGCTCTATCATAATGACATCCTGCAGGTCAAAGGTTTTTATTTGTCTAAGATAAGTAATATTAATTTCTTAGTAACAATTATTTCTCGAAGAATTTAACACATAAAAGAACTACATATAAGAAATGTTTTGTTTAATATAGTTTGTATCGCATTATTTTTGTATCATAATGTAAACAACTTTGTGATATCCTCCCTTCTTCAACTTGATGCATAAAATAAATCGCCAAATATAAATATTCATTTCAATACATAGATATTAAAAGGGTACATTTTTGAAAATAATATTTCATAAAATTCATTATTTTATATACCTAAATAAATCTACCGGCACTCGAAACTATGAAATTATTTAATACAAAAAAATAACAGGTGTTCATTTTTTTGTGGTGACTCATTTCTTTATTATTCACGCTACAAGCAAATCTCGTTTTTAGCGCGACGTTGCCACATTGACAATAATTTACTTAACATGTATTTCAAATTTTGTTTGCTTCTTAAGGCCTTTAGACCATAGTGTTATAAGAGTTTTTTGTTTTGTTTGGTAGGTACTATCTGCACCTAAAATATATGCAGTCAAACTATTTACACCCTGTATATATATATATATATATATATATATATATATATATATATATATACATATGTTATATCACACTTCCAAAATTTCTCTTTTTAAAAAAGACTTTATTTATACTTGCACAATTAATAAAACTTTTAATAGAAACTTGAATATAATGAAAATTATAATAAAACTTTATAACAATAAAAAAAGACAAAAATGAGTGTTGAACTAAACTAGACAAATCTGTAAGTAATAATGAATGATGTTACAATGAAAAAGTATAATTTATAAACTAAGAACGCTGACTAAGGTGTCGCAGCGCTTGCAGTTCTCACGGATGTTCGTCTGCGGGTAACTGGAGACGACACGTGTTATACTGACTCAGCTTGGGAACTGTTGCTAGGTTGTTTCATATAAGTCGATGGAATAACTTATATAACAACTCCCATCCATATAAAAAAGTTGATGTTACAGCATCGAATTTTAAGGGAGGTTCTGCAATTCAATATCCTCGACAGGACAAAGGAGGCTATGGAGTTTTACCCTGGGCTTAATGGTTGATGGACCTGGTGGTGGTGCTGGATCGGCAGAAGGGCTGATTGTTGGAGGCTTTTGGAATTTCTTCCTGATGATGCTGATGAAAAGGAGGGCAACCACAATTGCGGTTGTTGCCATTGTGATGATCGTAAACCAGGAGGTGTGTTTCTCCAAGAATGGTTGGTCCAGGAGCCTTTCCAATTCCCTGGAGTATTGTCTAAGCTTATGGTTAGCGATATTCAGGTCTCTGGCATCCAATTCCTGTAGTCTCATGGGTTTCAACTTTGGAAGTTCACTGATGGTTGGCAGGTTGTCGCAACAGTTGTAGGGGATGTTGACTGGGTGACTCTTAAGTGTGATGTTGTCAACGTTGTTGGTGGTCCTTCTGGCATGGACCCTGATGTTACCGATGAAGGCATTGCAACTGGGTTGGATGGTCAATAGAGAATTTGTCGAAATGGATTGGGTAACGACATCTTCTCCCTTGCACTTGATGTTGATGGGCAACTGTCCGGAAATCGAGATTAACCAAAGGTTCAGATCAATCTCTTGAATATTATACTCTTTGGCATATAATATTAAAGGCTTGCAAGTTGAAGGAAGGGCTGCTGGCTGTCTAAGAAGCTGTGCTTCGCAGAAGGCTTCTTTGTCTATGGTGTGTGGAATAACTTTGGAACAGATCTTATGTTCTTTAGATAATGGCTTACAGTCACTCAGGTCTTCGAAAGATGCATACAATAGCGAATCGTCATCTCTCGCGATATATTTTAATTTTGTTGGAACAATATGGTGAAATCCTGTTCGATAATCCAAAACTGGGATAGGATACAAGCGGTACAGTGTATAAGTTTCAGGATTGACTAAGGGGATTTTTAGTACAAAAACAATTTTAGTATTGATCTGAAAAGCTTCCAATTCTATTAGATCGATGTATCTAGCAACATTTGAACTATAGGTTGGAAGTGGTAAGTTATTTTCATGAAGTGACTGTGATATTTTCTGAAGGGAGTCGACCAAATCTACTGGGTTTATAGTTGAGCTATGTAAGATTTTTAGACGGGCGAAAGAGACTGCAGTTAATACATCGTTGAGGGTATAATCAATGTATACGTAACTTTCCATTAAGCTTTCACACAAATCCAAGACATTGGCTTGAAGTTCATAAAAAGCAAGATCGTCTGTAATTAACTCAATTGACTTTCCGAAAATATTTTCTCTTCGGACTGAAATTTTTGTAGTGTGGTGTTAAGGCTCTTAATGACCGAAGTTGTTACAGATAATTGTCGTTTCATTAAGTTTTCAATTTGATGTTGGTCTTTAGTAATTTTATTGATAGAGTCACTAAAGTATTCTCCGACTGTTCCATTTAAGTTACCGGAAATAGATTTACAAATTGATCCCAGTCCGTTAATGAGTCCGCGTTTCTTTCTGTTGGTACTGTAAGTCTCAGTGTCAGCGAAAATTTCTGTATATTTGATGTTAACATATTTTGATATTTGTTTCAGGATGCTTACGTGAGTCTGTACTTTTGATTTGAAGATTTTAACGTTAGTTTTGTTGTGGTTAATAATATCTAAAAGTCTGTTCAGTATATTGTCTTTGTTTAAAATAGCGTCTCGAAATGGGCTTAGATCTTTGTAAACAAGGAGTGTCCATTTGTCATTAGAAATTTTAAGGGTTCCTTCTTCATGAAAGAAAACTCCTATAGTACTGTTAACAGGCGTAATGGAGTACTGTTGAAGGTTCACGACTGAAAACAGTCCACATAATCTGAAAAAAGGGATTTATTCAAAATAGGGTTTTAGTCTGTCAAAGTTAACTTTAGTTAATTGGTTTGTTTGTAAATTTATGACGGTGGCAGAGTTTTTTCGTATTGCGGTAATTTCGAAGGGCCCGTTGAATTTTTTTTCGGCTTTGTTTTTGATTTGGGACTCTTTTACGTAGACTTTGTCACCTACTTTGTAATCGGGTTGTTTAGTAGAAACGTGTTGGTCCAATCGCACTTTAAATTTTTCTTTCTGTCTTTCCGTTTTAGCACGGGCGAGTCTGTAATAATAGTCCATTCTGTTATTTAGGTCTCTTACGTATTTCGAAATAAGTTTTTCCTGGTTGTTAAGGGTTTCTGGAGGCCTACTTGAAGTGTGCCCAAATATGAGTTCATAGGGCGTGAAACCGGTGGTTTTATTTTTCGTGTTATTATAACAGATGATGGCATAAGGGAGGACGTTAAATGGATGTTCGTTTGGATGTTCCGCTGTATTTGCCCTTATCATTTCTGCTAAGGTCGCGTCAAATCTTTCAATAGAACCGTTTGACTCGGGATGTTGAACGCTGGAGAATGTCAGTTTTATGTCGTATAGTTGACATAAATCTCGCATTAAGGTGTTATCAAATTCACGTCCATAGTCACAATGGATGCGAAGTGGAGTTCCGTAATGTTGAAAGAAAATCAAAAGGGTGTTTACGACAGTTGAAGCTGTTTTGTCGTTTATGGGGTAGGCTTGCGTAAATTTCGTGAGTTCGTCCCTAATAGTCAGTGCATGATTTCTAGATGGATACTCGAAGATGTCAATGTTAATACGTTCAAAAGGAGTCTTGGGTGTTTCCGTAATAACAAAAGGTGCACTTAGGTTTTTCCTACATAACTTTACTTTTTGACAAGTTTCGCAGGATTTGATGAATTGTTCTACAGTTTTAATTAAGCCGGTCCAATTGTATTTTTCCCTTATACGTCTGATGGTTTCGTTAATGCCACGATGGAGGTTGTTTTTACCAGAGTGGTATTGTTGTATTATTATAGGAATTTCGTCTTGGGTAGGAGTTGTAACAATGTTTTGGCAGATTTTGAGTTTGATTTCTTTGTCGGAGAGAATGAAAGATAGAATTTCAAGAATGGGAAGTTCTATGTTATTTTCTATGCAGTATGTTTCGGAGTTGTTGAATTGATCTTGGTTGTTATAAATGATTTTGAAAAGATGCGAGACGACAGTTTCAAGGTCATAGGGAAAAGGTACAACTAAGTACTTTCTATGCCTGACTGTTTTACTGGCCATGATGTTAAGAGTGTCATTACTGAAAGTAGGTTCTTCTTCGAAAAAGTCATCAATAATTTTGTGGTGTAAGTCGTTAGTTTTGTTTTGCCAAAAGAATGTAACTATGCGTTTGTGGGACTTGTCTAAAAGTTGAGAATTGGATATTTCAATTTTAGAGTAATCGATTATTGACTCAGTTTTGTAGAGTTGAACAAATCGATTAAACTTAGCGATAATTCTTTCATCATGTTCGTCGTCATTGTCAGAGTTTTCAGGTTGTTCGGAGTCAGTTTCGTTGTTAACGAAAATTTTGATTTTGGAAAGAAAATGAGCACATTGCTTGAAATGGTTGATTTTGATGCGAGAAAGAGCATCTGCGTTTTGGTTTATCTTGCCGGGCTTGTACTCGATCTTATAATTGTATTCCTCTAGCTTAAGGCGCCATCTGGCTAGACGACTGCCAGGATCTTTGATGGAAAAGAGCCAAGTAAGCGGACGGTGGTCACACAGAAGTGTAAACCTACTCCCAAAAAGGTACGGTCTGTAGTGCTTAACAGCCCAAACTATGGCCAACAATTCTCGTTCGATGGTGGAATATCGTGTCTCTGCAGCACAGAGGGTGCGAGAAGCGTAGGCAACAGGGAGATCTTTTCCCACAGGGCCTTGCGAAAGAACCGCTCCAATAGCAAAAGCACTAGCATCAGTAGTGAGCAGGAAGGGTTCTTCAAAATTTGGATATATCAGGATTGGGTCAGATACAAGGGCTTGCTTCAGTTCATTGAAGGAAGACTTGCAATCTGCGTCAAAGATGAATTTGACGTCTTTTTGGAGTAGTTTAGTCAGAGGTTTAGAGATCTTCGCAAAATTTGGTATGAAGCGTCTGTAATACCCAGCGAGACCAAGAAAAGATTTAATGTCTTTCGGAGTTTGGGGTTGCGGAAAGTTCTGAATACATTCAACCTTTGAAGGGTTTGGTTTTACACCTTCTTGTGTGATAAGATGGCCAAGATAAGCCACTTCTTTACGAAGAAATTCGCACTTATCAGGTTGAATTTTTAAGTTAGACTTCCGAAGTCGTTTAAAAACTTCTGTTAACCGGAAAAGTAGAAGGTGCATTTTTTAAACCAAATGGCATACGAACAAATTCGTAATGACCATTTTCGACAGGAAAGCCAGTCTTAGGAATATCTTCCTCTTGGATTTCCAACTGGTGGAACCCGGAAGCGAGATCGAGTGTCGAAAAATATTGACACTTTCCAAGTTGGTCGAGAAGATCTGAGATATTTGGCAGAGGATATTTATCATCTACAGTCAATATCATTTAATTTCCTGTAATCGATAACTACTCGCCACTTTTGTTTACCAGAAGCATCGACCTTCTTGGGGACAACCCATACAGGAGAGGACCAAGGAGATGAGGAGTGCCTAATGATACCTTGTTCAAGCATTTTTCCAATTTGGGTTTTCACTTCCTCTTTATGTACTTGAGGATATCTATATGATTTAGTGAAAACGGGCTTTGCGTTATTCGTATCAATCGAATGTTTAACCTCGTTAGTGAAAGTCAAGACGTCACCTTCAAGATAGAAAATGTCTTGAAATTCCAAACAAAGATTAGTGATTTGTTCGCGTTCCTCGTCATTCAGATGTTCAGTTCTAATTTGTTGTCAAATAGTCGAGTTTCTGTCTATGTATTGGGATTCATGGTAATCGTCTGTATTGAAATTCAGAAGAGGGTGAGTTTTGTCAAGTGGTTCCAGTTTTAAATCAGAAAAAGTTACTGTTTTGGGCATCGCATTAGCGTTGATGATGGAAGTTAGAAATTCGCCATTTGCTTTAATGTGTACGAGTGCGTTTGGAAGTCGTACTCTGTCAATTTCTTGAGTTGGTAAGATGGCGTCGATGTTAGAAAGATCGCATTTAAGTTTAAAGATCTTTTCTGTGCGTGCCTCAATGGTTATTTTGTTTGGTGTGGGTGTTTGTGAAGTAATATTTGACTTAACATTGGGTGTGTCGGGTACATCAGTCAAGGGTTGATCGTTATCGGGAACTTTATGTAAAGGGATGGTTTTAAAATTTGTTATTAGCTGTTTAGATTTTAAGTCAACTATGCATTCATAGTGTTCAAGATCTAATCTAATCCTAGTATGCCGTCAAACTCAATGTCCAAATCGTATATGAAAACTTTATGTGGGTTACGTGGGGCGAATGGGATTAAAGTAGATTGTGAGATGGGGATTTTTTCGCGGGTAATTCCTTGAATAGTTACCCATTCAGAAGATCTTTGGGTGAAATTCTTTACGGTATTTTCTTTGAAGATAGAGATACCAGCTCCGGTATCAATAAGTAATTTGAATTTAGAAGAAGCGTCAAGAATGTAATAAAGGTTTTTAGAATTAACGGTAAGAAGGGGCTTAGAGAAATAGTTGCTCCGGGAAGTTCAAGTCGGGGTTCAAATCGTCGAGATTCAAGCTTTGAATCTGCGTTTCGACTTCGCACAAAGTTGTTGTCGAATCGGGAGGTTGGTCTAGGCTCGGAAGCGCTAGAAAATCCTGGTATTGATGACTATTAAAGGGCTCGATAGGATTATCTTCGAACGTTTGTTCAACGATAGGATAATTTTGAAGATCATCCTCATAATCGTATGTATTATCATCCGTATAATAATTGTAGTCCGAATAATTAGTGTAATAAACATTTTGGTGTTGATTGAAATGGTGTGTCCTTTCAGGACGGTTATTAGGATTGTTTTGTATTACCGATGGGCGATAATAGTTAGGGTTCATTTGAGACCTAAAAGGGGGTCTCTGAAAGTTTTGTTGACGAAACTGTTGTCCTTGTTGAACAGGGGGTGTATTTGAGGGGAAATTGGGCCGCGTTGGCTGGTTAGGCCCAACAGGGTTCGGCCTGTGGTTTTGATTGAATGTTTGAGTATTGTTTTGATTTTTCAATCGGCAATTTACGGCTATGTGGCCTAATCGACCACAATGGAGACACTTAAGAGGTTGTGTCGGCTTTCGTGCTTGGAAGTTGGGTTTGAGAGGAACAGATTTGTTCGTTTACTTATCCTCGAAATAAGAAAGTTGAAGCTCTCTCCTAATCCGGGAGTGTGCCTCTAGAAGGTCTTTTGGGTTACTGGTACGAATTACCTGACCTAAACGGGGTTCTAATCCCGTAAGAAGGGTATTCATCACCATTGTATCCACTAGAGTGGTCTGGGCGTCATTTTGTTCCTTGAATTTATCAACTGCGCCGCTTTCCCTTTGAGTTTATTCTTGATGTGGATCACTAACAAATACTTTTGATCCGCCGTGGACATGTTATAAGCGCAATTACACGCGTCTATAAAGGTGCCCAAGGAAATTTGGTCGCCTTCAAATTCAGGTATTACGGAAAATATTTCCGTTAACCGATATCTCTCTGTTTCGGTGGTAACCTGTGTTGGAGAAGCTTGTGCCATTTTTATATTAATCGATATAAAAGAATTGGAACAAGGGTGTAAAAATGAGATATTAAAGGTATAGAAAATTAATGAACTGGAAAATACGTTAGTGGGAATTAACAATTGTTTGAACAATAGAACAGTATGGTATAAAATGTAAAGCAATTAAAATCAATAGTTCAAATAAATCAGTTAATCAAATGGATAAATAAATCAATAAAATATGTAAATCAAATATATCAATGTCAATAAAAGAAATCAACAAATATATCAAATAAATCAAATAATAAATAAATCAATATTTCATTCAAATCAAATATATCAAAAATAAAAATCGAATAATAAAATAGATCAGTTTCGATCAAATAAAATCAAATTATTTAAAATCAATGTATTAATAAATCAAATCAAATAAATTATATCAAATATTAAAAATCAATGCTCAATAAAATCAAAAAATCAAATAATATCTACTTAAAACGAATGACGATTCACCATTACTTACATTAACAGGAACAACAGGAACATTGAAAGCGCCGTGTTCTACGTTTGATTGCAGTGAGGACTTCTTCCAGGTTCGTTGTTCCGTTGAGGGATAGGAATCCGCCGTTACCAATTAAAGTACTCGTGTTCTAGTAACGTTAGACGGATCCTACTGACTGCGCCAATTTGTTATATCACACTTCCAAAATTTCTCTTTTTAAAAAAGACTTTATTTATACTTGCACAATTAATAAAACTTTTAATAGAAACTTGAATATAATGAAAATAATAATAAAACTTTATAACAATAAAAACAGACAAAAATGAGTGTTAAACTAAACTAGACAAATCTGTAAGTAATAATGAATGATGTTACAATGAAAAAGTATAATTTATAAACTAAGAACGCTGATTAAGGTGTCGCAGCGCTTGCAGTTCTCTCGGATGTTCGTCTGCGGGTAACTGGAGACGACACGTGTTATGCTGACTCAGCTTGGGAACTGTTGCTAGATTGTTTCATATAAGTCGATGGAATAACTTATATAACATATATATATATATATATATATATATATATAAATATATATGTGTGTAAAACGCATGGTTTGGGACACCAAAATTTTATTGCAGGAAAAGCTTCTAAATCACATTTTATATATCCCTATATAGTTCAATTGTTATATAAACAATTTTTTCTATTAAAAAATAACTTTCGGTTAACGAACGCATTGTTTGAGCCCTCATCGAACTAACGTAGGGTTTGAGGACAGTCCCCAAAACATGCATTTTGCAAACTGGCGATAGACGAAATGATAATTTGGGGACTGTCCCTAAAATATGCATTCTCTTAATATAGTTTGGGGACTCATCAAAATAATAACGATTTCGTACAGTTGCTAGTGCATTACTTCCAATCCGATTAAAATTTGCTGCTTAACATGAAGCAAATATATAAACAAATTTAGTATTTCGTATTACATTACTATTTTGTTTAAATTGTCGTTGTATAGACTAATTCTTATTATTAAGCGTTATCGAGGTGAAAAGCTTTGCAATGATACTACTAAATAGGAATGTGAGTCTTATAGTATCTATATGTCTAAACAATTTAAATTAATAGTATAATAATAAAAATTTACTGTTTATTTTCAAGGGAATAATGATAATGATACTAGGTACTCGATTTCTCACACTTAACAAAAATATCATAGAATTATCAATATCTATTCAGTTGTATTTTACAGCCTCAAGACTTCACTAAATATAATTTTGGTGCTTATAGCGTCATCACCAATTTTATGCTTAAGCCGTTTCTTAGGAACATTTCCAATTTTAACTTCAGACAGAAACCTAGGTTGTCACGCATTTATTTAATAAAATACCACAGCTATCAAAAACATAATGCATTCTTTTTAAATATTGAAAGTGAATTTAACCCTTTAATCTCACTAGAAAGAAAGTTGAATATTTTAGGACCAAAAACATCTTTGAGCTTTGGGTACTATGAAAATATTATTTAAATGCTGAACTACATCATCTCATTATACATGGAAAAGACAATTTTTACATACAACCAAGCAAAACTGACTCATTTACATTTTGACTTTTTTCACCTAAAACTGTGAAATATATTAGGTAATCTTTAAAAAAAAGACATTGTGTTGAAAACTTTTTTCATTAAATCTCTTAAACTAAGCTATGGCTTAGTTAACAAAATGGTATTCCCCAAATTTCTTAAAATAGTGGTAAAACATTTCCTTTTACATATTAATAAATAGATTAAATATATGATTTAAGTAAAAAATTCAATTAATAATGCAACAAATGCTAAATTACATTATATGTTTTCAACTTTTTCTATTAAGTAATTATTTTTTGATACTATCTTCTGGACATTATACAATCCATGGAACGCAAGACAATATATTGTTTCAGGTCGAAAAAACTTCATCAGCTGCGCTTCCCTCAACATATTAAAATCTCGAATAATGATTAATGTTTTTTCATACATATAACCAAGCTTAACTATTTAACGCACAATTATTAGGAGTTTTAGAGAAAACTAAAAAGAAAAAAAATCGTGCCATGTGTAATGCTTTTACCCTCTGATTCATATGACAGAAGTCACACGAAACAAATTTATACGTTAACTAAAACCCACCATGCAATTATGTGACAATATCTTATTGCAGTCGATAGTCTTCAAATGTTACGCTCCCCTCGGCGATTAAAATCTCCAATAATTATTTATGTATTGCATTTAAGGCTAAATTTAACATTTTAACTAAAATTGAAAATCTAGAAGTTTAAGGGACAACTAGTCCACAGTGATTCTAAAATGAGTGCTGTATTTAAAACTCCATTACCCTTTCCTAGGATAGTAAGCACAAGAAACAAATAACAAATAGATTAACTGTTAATCTGTTGGCTAGTTTTCCCTGAAGCTCCAAGATGTCGATTTTTATTTTAGGTTAACATGTAAAGTTCGGGTATTTGTGCGAAATACATAAATAATTATTCGATCTATCAATCACATGAAAGTTCTTGACTAGAAACAATATATTGTCTTGCCTTCAATGGATTAAAAACTCTCGAAAAGATAGTATCATAATTTCTAAACTTCTAGATGAAGATATTCATTTTTCCTTAATAAAATCTAAAAAAGACATTCTGTTTTGTATATAAATTAAAATGATCTCTAGCATAAATCAGATTTAAATTTTCTCTGTTTTAGAAAACTAAATAAATTATTGTTTTCTTGTAATACACAACATTTTATGTTATGTTATGAAATATATTTGAACAAAACTAAATGGGTGTCCGCACCATAAATTCATACTATTAATAATTACATTTCTTTGCTTATTAAAGTTTAATATAACAATATATAGTGGTAATTTCTTATGTAGAAAAAAATATTTTAGGACTGCTTCGAATCTCTGAAATGTATTAATCCTCAATACCCAGCTGATTTTCTGCATACACAGTTAGCAACTATCCTTCAAAGTGACAAATTTCATTGTCGTATAGATAAGTTTAGGTATATTTTTTACATAACTTTATTGCACTAATTCATTATTAAAGAAGCCACACATCGCCTTCATAATAATATTCTTCAGGTCTATTCTAACAATTGTTTTGGTTTGTTAGTTCACCGAATCTTTAAACTGTTGGTATATAAAAAATGTGCCAATATTTCGGTCGTTTAGTTCATCTCTGCTTTGTTATACCGACATTTCCGTGAAAGGCGATTATTAGAAAATCGTCTACGGGCCACTGTGATAAAAAAGCACTCGGCATTCCAGCCCATAGTAAATACGAAATCTTTAACATTAGATATTATGAAGTTCTCTTGTAAATGTTTGAATTTGAATGTTCGAAATATAATAAATATTAAATTTATATGATACGTCCCTTTCTAATAGATCGCGTTAGAAACTTCATGGCAAATTATGAATTTCTTTGTAATTTTTAATTGTTATTTTAGTCCTACAATTAAAATACAAATAATTACAGAACATTTCAAAATTGTATGAAAATAAACTAAAAATGGGAATATAAAAACGTTGATATGTTATTCATAGTGTTAGTGAAATTGAAGGATATTTGTAATTTTATATTATTAATTAAAAGCAGTTGAATGGGACATCTTCTTTTCTTCTTGGGATTATGGCAAAGATCTGTTTATTTAATTCCGCCATACTGGCTATTGACTCTGAAATTGAATTGAAAGATTGTGTAGATAATTAAAATTTGTATTGTGACTAAAGTAAATTGTCAACAAAAACAGATGTTGTTTTTCAAAGTCATCATTTATTATATTACGACTTTTTATGTTAATGTTTATGTTGGATCTTTTTTTGAGCTTGGAACAGTGATATATATTAAATATTTTACAGTTCAGATATACCTTAAATTTAGAAGTAAGCAACAGAACCACATCAAAACTCTTTTTTTAAAGAGCGCTTTGTGTTGTCCATATGGAGTCTATCAAAATGTTCTGTTCAATACAGTATTGACTCAATTTTTGCATAGTTTGTCCACTGTTAGTAATTAAGTCAAAATTGAGTTTCTGGTAGAGAATATTGATGCTTTAAAAGCATTACCTAACATTGTCACTAACAAATGTAAAAATACATCTGTCATCATCAAGGAGTAAACCAACCGTTGAGTGTTTAAATAAATGTTTGGTGTTAGGGTGTAAAACCATGTTTTTACATTGACACAGTAAAGGTTCCACAGCATTTCCATTTTCACTAACAGTTTACTAACTGGATTGAGTGATATATGCAAAAATGGCACCGATCAGTATACTGTACCAATAATATCTTGCGTTCAGTGGAATGAAAAATGTCTAATAGTTAGTATCGTAAGGTTTTAGTAAACTCTAGAAATTTTTTGTGTGATTTATATCCTAGGAATCACAGAGAATCGGCGTTATACACAGTATGACTCCCGATTTGGAGACTCTGTGATATCAATTTTCCTAAAACTCCTGCGTGTAGGAATACATTTAGCGAAAAAATAAATAAATTAAAAACTGATGAAAGCTCTCGATTAGAAACAATATATTGTCTTGCGTTCAATGTATTTGTAAAAACTTTTATTTAGAAGTGGAAGTTGTTCAATTGAGATGGAATGTAATCTTTATAACAATGAATTGATGGTAGTTTGATGTGTAAATGTGAAGTTATGAAGAGAGCCAATTTTGAAACAACTTTTTAGTTTAAATCTGTACCACTGGTTACCACAATTGAGTTGGGTATTCCACGATAAAAAATATAATAAACAAAAATATTTGCTATCTCTGTAATTGTAAGGGAAGTTACAATACATGTAAGCACAAAAGCTTAAAATAATAGTTAGAAATTTTGTACTTACTAGTTTTTTGATAGTGGACGTAGATCTATCCTTCCAAAAATATTTTCTGTTATGAACATTCATATTCATAGAGTGCCGTATTGGGACTGCTGATATATTCAACTGTCTTGAACATGATTTCGAATGGAGTTTTTGAGATATGCCCTATAGCATTTTAGTAATTTGTAAAGTTTGAGTAACCTTTGTGATTAAGGTTCAATAATATCTAATGTCGCATGAATTTGTTACGTGACGAATTTCATTTTATTTAACTAATGAGAAATATTAGAAATTTTAGGATATTGGATAAAGGTTTAATATTGTATGTAAGGGTTTACAAAGTATGTCCAAAATTGATAATTTCTTATTTAAAATAATTTTTGGAAACTTAGTCTATGGCTGAGTTGTAAAGTAAAAAACAGAGTGAAATATTATTATTTTAAACTGTCTATAAGTTGCAGTATATTCGAAAATGGCGATATGCATTAAAATATATTTAGCTTCTTCCGAGGTGTCTTTCTTTTTGAGAGAAATATTTTCTTGAGGAGACGGAATATTTTCATAGTTGTTATCAACAATATTAGACGATATCCGAATTCTTCCTTCTTCGTTTTCAAAACCTGTTCATGTATTGTGCGAAACTGTTATATTTTTAAACAAACTTCTCGTAATAGATACAGGATCTTGAGAATGCATAATCATTTAGGATTTTTAAATTTAGTTCAGAAAAAGGAAATATAAATAATAAATTGTCTTTTTTGTTTTGAGGTATTTTTTTTCATTGCCAGCTTCAAAGATTCCGATATCAAAATTTGTTGTTGACTGTTTTCTAATCTTTCTACATCCCACATGAAAACTCGACAAGCCGCGTGTGGTGCGTGGTTTCTAAATCACCTCCATGAAAACGAAAACACGAAAATTGAGAGACATAAATTAAGAAGGAAAGTAGTGCTAACAAACAGACGGAGAAAACATCTGCGGAAAATAATAATCAATGATTGTCGGAACTGTAAATATACGACCCAAGATAAGAAACGTCCATCTCTATGTAGATGAAGAAACACTGAATACGCTAATATGGACCAGGTAATAAGTGTAATATCAGCACTTGCTATACAGCAAAGTAACACAATACAAAAGTCAACGTCACGTTAATAATAAAAAAAATATACTGTTTAAAATATGTAAAGTACATCAGCTGTAACGAAAGAAATGTAGTGAAAAACGCTTAAATGATCTTAGAGGACATCTTCCATAGGAAATGAAATCATTTTTCGAAAATCATCAAGAAAGACAGTCATGGCTCAGAAGCAAAGATAAAAAACTAATTAAACAATTGAAGAAGGAAGAGAGGAATTGCAAAAATACAAATAAAATGAATGGTAAACTTATTATTGTGTATTAAAATAAAATTTAAAATTCTTAACAAAATAAGTCAACAAAACTCAATGAAGAAAAGAAAAATAGTAAACCAGTAAACGCAATTGTTATAGAAATGATTAGATAAGAACAGAGTTGAATTTCAACAGAAATATGTGATCTTCAATGTATTTTTCTCAAAGTGGACAACACGAACATATCTGAGAAACGCTACAACAGAATACCGACATATAATGTTTCTTGAAAACATATGTGAGAAAGTAGCTTTCACATTCTATTAAAAAAAAACAGGCATAACACTAAAAGACAAAATGAGAAACAATAAAGCTTTAGAAGATCATCTAAAAAGTCACATTGGCTAGATAATAAAGTAGTTTCTTATAACTATTTCAAATTTATGGTGCATCCAAATATGTGAGGTTTACATTATTTTAACCAATTTTCCCAATATTATAAGATTTATAGTGGTTTTATCTAAAATAACGGTTAACAAAATCAATTTTATTTTTGATATTTTTCTGAGGACAGGTATATTTAAATTCCCTTCTCTATACAGCAAAGGTCAAATGGAAAACATTTTAGAGGAAATTTAGTGCATTTAAAATCTGGCTTTGGATTTACGATCAATCATTTGGTTATGAAAATAATCGGCAAAACCCGAAAATGTTTTTCTTCAGTAAATCCGAACCGGTTAATTTGACAGCTGTCAAGATGTGACACTTTTTTAAGACAAATAAAATGACATATATCACATATCTCAAAGGTCTTTTGTTATCCCGCAAAAACCGCCTCAACTTTTTTTATATGTCTCACAAGGGCATACAAAATTTAGTTTCATCGAAATATCACACTTCATAAAGTTAGGCCTTAGTTTTTTAAGAAGGCCATGACTTGTTTGTATCAAAATAACATTAAAGAATTGTAGCCAAACAAATATGGTCCTATAAGTCCTGAAAATATTCATAAATTTATAATGGGTACCCAATTAAAAAAACGTAAGTAAGATGAAATTACCAATGAGGCAACACCAAAATGTGTGTTAAGCTAGCAGAGCCGTTTCATAACGCCCAAATAGGACCTACTCAGAATTTATTGCTAATTTATTACGCAAAAATTAAATTTATTGCTCCCACCCTTCTGAGTAACAGTGGCTATGCTAACTTTAGACTAAAGTTAGCATAGCCATATTCTATATCTCCGGAACGAATAACGCTACCGAGGTGATCTTGGTGGCGTATTTTATTGCTAATTAATTGCTATCGAATGGCACTAGAGCAAATAACCAAAAAATACCCCTTCAACCCCTACTGAATTTCTCACCCCCCAACCATTACTAAAAAAAGTTATTTCAATATTTTGTGTTGTATAAAATCAGTAAACTTTTAATTGCTAATTAATTGCTGACGTTTTACCCTCATTACGATTTCATTCCTCCAACCCCTTCCAAGAAACTGGAGACGCCAACTTTAGGCTAAAGTTAGCATATCCACATCTATATCTCCGGAACGAACTGTGCTACCGGGGTGATCTTGGGGGCGTATTTTATTGCTAATTAATTGCTATCGAATAGTACCAGGGCGAATACACAAACCCTACCCCTTCATCCCCTACAAAATTTCTCACTCCCTGACAAGTAACAAAAATATTTATTTCAATGCATTTCCTTATTAAAAACAGTAGACTTTTAATTGTTAATTAATTGTTGAAGGTCTACCTTCGTTACGATTTATTGCTCCACCCCGTTGCGAGCCAACTTTAGACTAAAGTTAGCATAGCCATATTCTATATCACCGGAACGAACAGCGCTAGGGAGGTGATCTTGGTGGCGTATTTTATTGCTAATTAATTGCTATCGAATAGTACCAGGGGAATACCCAAAACCTACCCCTTCATCCCCTACTGAATTTCGCACCCCTGACAAATAACAAACATATTTATTTCAATGTTTTTTGTTGTTAAAATCAGTAGAGTTTTAATTGCTAATTAATTGCTGAAATTCTACCCTCGCTACGATTTCATTCCTTCAACCCTTCCGTGAAACTGTGGCTATGCCAACTTTAGACTAAAGTTAGCATAGCTATATCCACATCTCCGGAGCAAACGTCGTTATGGGTATCGTCTTGGGGCGTATTTTATTGCTAATTAATTGCTATCGAATGGCACCAGACCATTAACCCAAAAACTGCACTTCATCCCTATTCAATTTCTCACCCCTGAAAAGTAAAAAAAATATTTATTTCAATGTATTTCGTTATTAAAATCAGCAGACTTTTAATTGTTAATTAATTGTTGAAGGTCTACCGTCGTAACGATTTTATTGCTCCAACCCCTTGCGAGCCAACTTTAGACTAAAGTTAGCATAGCCATATTCTATATCTCCGGAACGAACAGCGCTACCGAGGTGATCTTGGTGGCGTGTTTTATTGATAATTAATTGCTATCGAATGGCATCAGTTCAAATATCCAAAAACTACCACTTCATCTCCTACTGAATTTCCCAACCCCTTGACAAAAAACAAACATTTTTATTTCAATGTTTTTCAACCCCTTCTGAGATACTGTGGTTATGCCAACTTTAGACTAAATTTAGAATAGCCATATCTATATCTCCGGAACAAACGTCGTTATCGGTATGGTCATGGGGCGTATTTTATGCTAATTAATTGCTATCGAATGGCACCAGACAAAAACCCAAAAATTATCCCTTCATCACCCACTCAATTTCTCACCCCTGCCAAGTAACAAAAATATTTATTGCAATGTTCTTCGTTATTAAAATCAGAAGACTGTATATGATTAGGAAAATAAGACTATACTTATTAATTATAGATATAATTATAGGATGGTTGTCGAATAATATATATCCATGAATGTTCTCAAATTATACATTACCCTACTTATTTTTTTTGAATCCATTTATGGTATTTTTTCTCGAGCCTTACTGCAATTGGAAACTTGTTTTAAATTTCCTATACAAATGGCCTACATACATCTAACAAAATGCTATTTCAAATGAACGGTACAATGTGTACGAATGGTGCTATTGATTAATCGATGTAAGTAACATAATATACCAAACAATACGCGATGTAGGAATATACCTATAAGAAATAAAACTTTATTATAATTTCAACAGTGCCAAGATACACCAAAACATCATTTATTTAACGCTATTTAAAATATATACTATTAAGATAAATTAAAACAGTTAAATCACTTATTGTTAATATACCGATACAAATCAGAACGTTTGACCACCTTGTAAAAGACTCGATCTAATATGGGGAATTTACATTACTCCGAAAAAATATTAAGTGTCTCTCCCAATAATAGGTCAAAATTATCGATATACAGGATTCAACTTAAAAGATAACTAATGAATAATGGCTCATCATTATTCACCTTATTATGCATCTTGTATTTTCTGACAATTGTAGTTAACTTTCAATAAATTGTTTATGTAAAGTATTTGGGACAGATTTTTTTCTGATCTGAAAATATATAAAACACTTTCCAATTTCTGAAGAATTAAAAAAAAATCTTCATCATGTATAGTCTGAGTTTGAAAACGTTCTGAAAATTGTTTAAGGAAATGAACTTTTACAGTTTTTTATTCCCCGTCAGATTGTGTGTGTAGCAAACTGCTTAATGATTAATAATTTACTGAAAGTATTTAAAAATAAAAATATATAGGAAAGACTATTGATGATAATGCTGTAATTTGAGTGTTTATTTACCAACATTTCTTAGAAGGATTATTTGAGGCAGTTCTTCCGTCGCCCATGGTGCATTAAAAATATTCATAGAAACATGAATAGTGGTAGTATTTTATCCTTAAATATATTAAGTTCAGCACTACGTCAACAAATGCGTGCATATTGTGTTAAATTATTTACAGTATTATTAAAAGTTTACAAAAACAATCGAACATAATATTAATCGTGATTGATTTTAATAGAGGAAATAATATGTTAAAAATACATATACTGAATAATATAAGTAATGATTTTACCAAACTAAAATTAAGTAATTGAAGTTAAAGCTTTAATTGATTTGCTCATTTCTTATAATTTTGTTGTATTGCTTAAGCCCGAAAGATATAAAACACGCATTTAAGGCAAAATCTAAGCTCTACTGAAATGGGATACAGTGTGTCTCAAAATAAAACGAAGTTAGTTTTCAATTCTCGATAAGTATTTTACTTTAATTGATAATCTGTCATACATGTCAAAAACAATGTCATATTTTAACTGTTTCCTTAAATTAATAATTGATTTCAACAAATAGACTAATATAGTATGGTATGGAAAAAATCTTACAGCTAGTTAGTTTTTTTTATTGAAAGAATTTGATTTAATTATCTGTTTCAACTTCAATTGCTATTAGATACTACATCTTCAATTTCAAATACTTAATTTATCTATATTTTTCAGAATTTATTGTGAAGAGTGTGAACCCAAATAAAAAAAACTAACCTTGGTTGAATGTTAAGTAGGTATTATGTTATTCTTTGTTTGTATACGAACGGTTAGTGACAAACCATATATGTACCCTGTAGTAAGGGGAGAACTATCAAGGATTCGGTTTGAAACCGAAAATTAATCTAGTTATGCATTTCTGATAATATTTGTTTCTTGAAGGATAGTTGTGAGTTATGTAGTTAATGTTTAAGCACTCTTTGGGAAATAACACCGCAATACTTAAAATAACTGAATCTTTCCAATCGATTCGGGGTCTATGTCGGACCCCTTTGTCAATGGTAAAGAAACTTTGAGATAACTAAATGGTCCTGTCGTTGTTAAAAACTCAGTATCGGTATAGTTCATAAGGTTTTTCCTAAACAATAAATATTCGTAATTTTCTCCTTAAAAAGTGTATTAAACTACTTGAGACGCTATTTTATAATTAACATTAATTCGATTCAATTTCTCTCATGGGTTCCAATATTAACAATTTTAAAGAATGATACATTTCTTAATTAGTCTGTACTTCTTTGTTTGATATAACAGTGAATAATTTATGTGCTTGAAAAATATATCATACAGTGTCGATAGTTGCTTCTGTAAAAGGTCTGTAAAACCGAAGGTTTGAGCTCAAGTTTAATATTTTCATCCTTTCTAATAGTATGTCGGATGTTTTTTCATTATTGAAAATATACTTTAATATTTAAATTAATGTTCTTTTTACTTCTTACTATATATTGCATCTCAGTACTTCTACTAATGATGTTTTACTAATTATTCACCGACAATATTAGAGTATATTTATCAACCTTTTATGTATAAAATCTCATTCCATATAGTCCTACCTAGCAGAACTCATTAAACGCGAGCTAATGATTGTATGCTTAGTATTCATGTTGATTTGAGATGAGATAGTAACAGTCCTCAAATGATACTTTGGATACATAAATGTCCCCAAATAATAACTTGTATGTAAATATTTCTTTAAAAGTTTTCGTTAAACATTATTCCGAGTTTTCGTTTGCATACCATTTAATGCAGTAATAACTTCATGAGTAAGATTGAATGAAGGATCCTTTAATTAGTTTATGTTTCCTCATCAATTTCTTAATAAAAAGGTCTAAACTGTATTAAGACCTGTTGTTATGTTCATATCAGAAACTTTGTTTAGAATAATACTTAAATGGCTTAAACTGCAACGGATGAAGTGATCTTTTCAGTCTAGAATCAAAGCTATTTGAATCTGTACATGTATAATGTTTTTTTTGAGTCCTGTCCCAAAAGATACAGATGTCCTTGAATAATAAGTTGAACATATAATATTTTTGAGACCAGGTCACAACCATACAAATGTCCTCGAAAAATACAAGTATGGCGCGCTTAACTTAATCAATACAATCGTAACAGAGGTAGACCTTGAGCAATTAGTTAGCAATTAAAAGTTTACACATTTTCACAACGAAAACATTGAAATAAATATTTTGTTAATTGTCAAGGGGTGAGAAATTGAGTGGGTTGAAGGGGTAGAGTTACTGAGTTACTGCTCTGGTGCCATTCAATAGCAATTAATTAACAATAAAATACGCCTTCAAGATCACCTCGATAGATATGGCTATGGTAACTTTAGTCTAAAGTTGGCATAGCCAGTTTCAGGAAAGGGTTGAACGAATGATATAGTAACGAGGGTAGAACTTTTGCAATTAATTAGCAAATTAAAACTCTACTGATTTTAACAAAGAAAAACATTGAAATAAATATTTTTGTTAATTGTCAAGGGGTAATAAATTGAGTAGGGAATAAAGGGGTAGTTTCTAAGTATTTGCTCTAGTACTATTTGATAGCAATTAATTAGCAATAAAATACGCACCAAGACCATACCGATTGGGCCCTTCGTTTCAAAGATATAGATAGGGCTATACTAACTTTAGTCTAAAGATGGCATAGCCACAGTTTCTCGCAAGGGGTTGAAGCAATAAAATCGTAACAAGGTAGACCTTCAGCAATTAGTTAGCAATTAAAATTATAGTCATTTTAACAACGAAAAATATTTAAATACAATTTTTTGTTAATTGTCAGGGGTTGAGAAATTGAGTAGGGGTATTTTTGGTAATTTGCTCTAGTGCCATTCGATAGCAATTAATTAGCATTAAAATACCGATAAGGACGTTTGTTCCGGATATATTGATATGGCTATGCTAACTTTAGTCTAAAGTTAGCATAGCCACAGTTTGTCGCAAGGAGTTGAAGCAATGAAATCGTAACGAAGGTAGACCTTCAGGAATTAATTAACAATTAAAAGTTTACTGATTTTAATAACGAAAAACATTGAAATAAATATTTTTGTTACTTGTCAGGGGGTGAGAAACTGAGTAGGGGATGAGGTGGTAGTTTTAAGGTCTGGTGCCATTCGATAGCAATTAATTAGCAATAAAAAAAACGCCCCAAGATCATACCGATAAGGACGTTTGTTCCGAAGATATAGATATGGCTATGCTAAATTTAGTCTAAAGTTGGCATAACCACAGTATCTCAGAAGTGGTTGACGCAGTAAATTCTTAACGAAAGTAGAGCTTCAGCAATTAATTAGCAAATAAAATTCTACTGAAGTTAACATCAAAAACATTGAACTAAAAATTTTTGTTTTTGTCAGGGGGTTAGAAATTCAGTAGGAAATGAAGGGGTAGTTTTTGGATATATGCACTGATGCCATTCGATAGCAATTAATTAGCAATAAAAAACGCCCTCAAGATCACCCCGGTAGCACTATTCGTTCCGGAGGTATAGATGTGGCTATGCTAACTTTAGTCTAATGTTGGCGTGTCCACAGTTTCTCGGAAAGTGTTGGAGGAATGAAATCGTAATGAGGGTATAACTTCAGCAATTAAAAGTCTACTGATTTTATAGAACACAAAAAAAAATTGAAATAATTTTTTTTCTTTATTGTCGGGGGGTGAGAAATTCAGTTAGGGATGAAGGGGTATTTTGGTTATTTGCTCTAGTATCATTCGACAGCAATTAATTAGCAATAAAATACGCCACCAAGATCACCTCCCTAGCGCTGTTCGTTCCGGTGATATAGAATATGGCTATGCTAACTTTAGTCTAAAGTTGGCTCGAAAGGGGATGGAGCAATAAATCGTAACGAAGGTAGACCTTCAGCAATTAATTAACAATTAAAAGTCTACTGATTTTAATAAGGAAATGCATTGAAATAAATATTTTTGTTACTTGTCAGGGGGTGAGAAAATGGGTAGGGGATGAAGGGGTAGGTTTTGTGTTTTGCCCTGGTAATATTCGATAGCAATTAATTAGCAATAAAATACGCCCCCACGATCACCCCGGTAGCACTGTTCGTTCCGGAGATATAGATGTGGCTATGCTAACTTTAGTCTAAAGTTGGCGTCTCCACAGTTTCTGGAAAGGGGTTGGAGGAATGAAATCGTAATGAGGGTAAAACTTCAGCAATTAATTAGCAATTAAAAGTCTACTGATTTTGTACAACACAAAATATTGAAATACAATTTTTCGTAATTGTCGGGGGGTGAGAAATTCAGTAGGGGATGAAGGGGTATTTTTGGTTATTTGCTCTAGTGCCATTCGATAGCGATTAGCAATAAAATGCGCCACCAACATCACCTCGGTAGCGCTGTTCATCCGGAGATATAGAATATGGCTATGCTAACTTTAGTTTAAAGTTAGCATAGCCACTGTTTTTCGGAAAGAGTGGGAGCAATAAATTTAATTTTTGCGTAATAAATTAGCAATAAATTGTGGAGTAGGTCCCATTTGGGCGTTAAGAAATGGCTCTGCTAGCTTAACACACATAACACCAAACGTTACTTCCAACTTTGGTCTCTGCCACTTCGTTGGGATTTCCACATCCCAATTATGAGTATTGTGCTTATTAATATTCTATAATTCGTAAACTTACTCTCATCGTACTACAAGATATGATTTACAAAATCCGAATTTTTATTACTTAAGGAAACTAACTTACAAGACAAATGAAATGCATTTGTCTTGAAAATTAGTTTCATTACGTTGTGGATCTATTATGTGTTTTTGGTACTTATTATTTCTTAACACTCTCTGTATTGTTTATTGTGACACAGGAAATTCCCTTTCAACAGATCTTACCAATGTACTAGAGTTTTCGTTGATAACTTGTAAAATGTTTTTATCTCCAGTTTTATTTTCAATATTGTATCGCCTTCTATAACACATCTGACTGATGTTAAAAAATTCAAAGTGTGAATTTGTTTTTTAGTAAGTAATACATTTTTCTCTGATTAAAATCATAAATATGATTATCAAATTATCGAAACCTGTTAAAAATAGCCGGATTCTCCATTCAAATGAAGAAAAGTTTGACATGCTAGCGCTGTACTTACATTAAATACAAACACCGACATTACCTCAACAAGGTATTTAGAGATGTATTCTGAACGACGACAGCCTCATAAAGACCACTTCAAAAAATCCTAGTTATTTAATTAATCTTGTGAACAATCTAGAAGCCGAAACAATATTGAAAAAGAAATCGAAACAGAAGTATTTTACGAACTGTCTACGAAAGCCAATACCTAGGTAAGAACTGTTAACGGCAATTTCGTGTTTCAAAATCAACGGTAAAGAGAGTGATAAAAAAGAATAAGTACCATCCATACAACCCAAAATAGTTCAAGGATTTAAGGAACTGATTTTCCAAGACCAATGCGTTTCTATGAGTGGTATATTAGAAAGAGTAATGAATATCTCATTTATGTAAATTATATCGTGTGGTCCTATGAGAGTTGATTTACGAAATGTGAAGGTTGTAATCAGCACAATATGTACTTATCAATGTGATCTGGTAAACCCTCACGAACTGGCAAAGAGATGTGTATAGACTACATTTGGAAGTAACTTTTTGTGTGGGATCGTTGGTAATTTAATCTAACTTACCTGAAACATAGAATTTCAGATACATTTATAAATAGTATTGCCGGAAATACACTTGTGAAGTTGTACGAAAAACAGTCACCAATTGTCAAAATTGTCCCTATGTAAATGGACGCCAATTTGCATTTCTCTAAATTAATACCTAGTTACGAAGCAGTTAAGAACTTAATTAGATTTTAAACTATTGCATAATGGGGCTATTTTTATTAATCCTGATGTGTGATATTTTGTTGACACTGAAATCTTTAATGCACTTGTGGTGTATTACTAGACTGGAAAGTTTACGCTATTTCAAAATTAAAAAATCTAATATGGATGCCATAAGAAAAATGGAAAGTTTGCGGAATGACAAAAAAACTATGAGACATGTGACAAATGCCATCTTTTCGATTAAGAAAATGTATTCAAATAATGTCACATCTTGACAGTGATCAAATTAACCTGTCAGATTTCCCGGCGAAAAACGAAATCCGCTATTTTCGGTTTTGCCGGCTATCTCCAAAACCAATTGACCGATTGTAAATCTGAAGCCAGGCATTCAATGCACTAGGTTATCTCTAAAACTTTTCCTATTTAACCTTTGCTGTAGGTATAATAGGAGTCAAGGGCCTTGTATAGAAACACACAAATCCTAGATGTCGGTCTTTACATTTCGCGTCTTCAAATTTAACGAAATGTATCAAATGCATAGAGAAGCGCAACTGATGAAGATTCCGTAACCAGAAACCATATATAGTATATATATTGTCTTGCGTACAAAAGAATGACACCTCGAAGAGAGTTTCAATATCTCTGATAGGTGAAGTTAACATGAAAATTTCATCGCGACATGCTAACCTAGGAATTACAGGTAACAGCAATTACATGGAACGGCTCCAGATTCGGAACCTCTATGTGCTATTTTCCCCGAAAAACTAGATGTCGGTCTTTACATCTCTCGTCTTCAAATCTAAACATATTTAAATCAACGTGTGAAAACCAAATGTTAATCCTTCAATTAATAGACCAACAAAATTCCGAAATACACAAAAAACACTTCAACATTTCCAAGTCAGCCGATAAATGTTCAAATTAACAGAAATTTTACGGCATTCTTCCGACTTACACATACAAGTTTACTGAAAATGTTATATACTTATATATTAATATTATGGAGCACACACATCCCCAAAATAATAATTTATTACATTCAACTAAGAGTACTACTATATTTTTTAGTTACAGAAGTTCATTATACAAGCATTTCAAATTATGTCACTAAAAGCTTCCTATTTAGGAACAATAATAGCTTTGAAAATTTCTTTAGCTATTCTGCCATATGTTTGAAAAGAAAATTACAGCAAAACCGAGTTTTGGTAGTGGTTCATGCAATTCCTCTACCCAACATAGAATATCCACTAACGTGAATGATACATCATAATATCGTTACTTAACGATTTTACCCTTAGAATTTTTAATCAACATACGCATAGGTGAAAATCAGCTGTTTACAGGATCATACTTATTCTCAGTTATAAGAAATGGATTGTAAAAATTTCATTATTCTTGTGAAATTAAGTATATCATATATGATTTACACAATCATTCACCAAAATTGAAATATACTTTTCGTCATGGGTACGACAAAACTACTCATTCATTCGCTTAATATTGAAAGAGTTTACGTCCTACAAACGAAATGTTTAAGAATATTGAAAAAAAAAACAGATAATATAATTTTACGGAACACCACCTACAATATATGACAATAGTACCGAATTCAGGTCTCAACTCTTAGTAAAATTTTCAAACTTTATAAATATAACATATTACAGCATCAAACTTCATATATCCCCCTAAACTATTTACACCACCCCAAACGTGGGTAACGTTTAACTGATCAATTGGATAAAATTACCAGGCTAGTGTTATTAAGAAAGTTCCAAATTTTGACAGCCAACAATCGAACCAAATTTTAATCAACTTGTTAAGCCAAAGTTTAATTATTCTTTAATGGACTAATAAAATGTCAAAACTACAATAAAAACACTTTAACATTGCCAAATCTGCTGACAAATTGTTCAATTAAGACCTATTTACAGAACTTTCCCAAGAAGAACCTGTTCCGACCCACATAAAAATAATCTGGAATATTTCATATGTTTGTTAAACTTTACCAAGCTCCACAAAACCCTGAAAATAGTTATCTAAAATATTACGTTTATTTAAGAATAACACCAGATTTTTTATTTGAAGAATTTCTCTAGCCTACATAAAATATAGAAAAACGTTAGTGATACATGCTCAAATTACACGTCTAAGATTTTGAAGTTTAAATTATTAATCAATATAAGCCTAGAGCAACATCAGCCATGGGCGAGATTATACTTATTATCAGTTTAAAGAAATGAATTGTAAAAATGTAATTATTCTTGTGAAATAAACATATCCTATTCGATTTCCACAATATCCTCAAAAAATAAAAATATAAATCCAGAAAGGTACCCACCAAAAAACTTATTTCCCTTGTATTCAAAGAATTTAGATTCTGTAAACGACATTTTTAAGAATTCCGTAAAACCATTTATTTACTGTACACTATTTGTGAACATATTACCAAATTCAAATCTCAACCCTTAGTAATGTTTTCAATCTTTATAGATACATGTGCAATTAAGATAGATAATAGTCAGTTGTTACAGCTTCAAACTTCATATATCCCCACTAAACTGCACCACACTCAATCTTAGGTAACGTTTAATTAATCAATTAATTCAAATTACGAATCCAATGTTTTATAGAAAATCCTGCATTTTAATCAACCGATGAAACATAAGTTTAATTTTATTCTACCTAAATAGACTAACACATTTTCAAAACTACATTACTTCAACATTTCAAAGTCTACCGATAAATGCTCAGTCAAGACCTATTTAGCGATTTTTTCAATAATTTCAATTAAGAACACCACTGTATTTATTTGTAGAATTTTGTCAAACAAATATTTCATGTACCACCCTGTTGAATAACAATCATTTGATGCAAAAATGCAACAAATTTCTTTTTTCAAACTTTGATATAAATTTCACATAAATAAAACTGCAAAACCGGAAACTCCCATATTGATTATAAAGGTTCAAGTAATTCCTCTACCCAGCGTATGATATTGAATAACGTGAAAGGAACAGCCTTATATTGCTAGCAAACGATTTTACGGTTTAAAGTATTAATCAGCTTCGAAAGTGAGATATTTCTATGAATTAATATACCAACACTTAAAAAACGGCCATCAGTAATTCTTACACTCAGCCGAAATAAATGTATTCCAAGAATTTATTCTTCTTCTGACTACCAACAAGTTATACGTACGCTTTCCAATATCAACACTGAATCCTTATATATGAATTAATTTAAGTTTAATACATTTTTAACAGTTGGGAAAATCTATAAATTTACAGTATACCACCCACAAATGTGTCAATAATACCCAATCCACATCTGAACCATTAGCCGAGTATCAAACTCCGTAAGAATAATAATTATATTAAATGTGCAACTGAGACCGTTAAGTCATGTCTTAAAACTCCAAACTTCATATATCGCCACTAAATAATTTCTCTGCTTTAGTCTTACGTGTTTATTTAATCGAAAACACAAATGAAATTATACTACATATATATCCTTGGATCATTTAACGATAATATCTTAAATAAATGTCACTAACAAGAACTATACAAAAACAATATAAAAACTTCAAAGCATAAGCGACTACTATTACGTTGTTTCTATGTATACAAATGTCTGCTGGATGGCTTATTTCACGTTTTCAAACACATGCAATGTAAAAAAATGACTGTCCTAAACTATGCTTTAGAAACAAATCCGATATATAAACTCATTTATATATAAACCTTTCAACATAATTTGGGGACAGTTTATATATCGCAATATACCCAAAATGTGTACCATAACACCATCTATTGGATACTATAGAAATTCATTTTGGGCTCAAAATATGCTGTAGATATAAATTTCAAAATGTCCCCAAAGCATGCCTTTTACTCAAACATAGTTTGGGACCAGTCCTCAAAGCATGCAGATGTCCCCAATGTATGCCTTGCCTAAAAAAAGTGTCTCCATAGTATGCGTCCTGCATATATATATATATATATATATATATATATATATATATATATATATATATATATATGTATACGTGTTAAGTTGTCACTCCGTACAGTTTAGAGGGGCTGCCTGACCTCCAGGTCTATCAGATGATATTTCTGTAAGATTGCTTTTGTATATGAGATGAGGGGGAGTTATTGTAACGGTTTTACATTAGGGGGAAAGAATTTTTGTAACTTAAAATTAATATATATATATATATATATATATATATATATATATTATATATATTTATATATAGTAGTAGATATACAAGATACGTAAGGACCTCATTTGCTCATTTGCCGAGCATTTCAGGTGTTGTACTGACCTCCATCGGTGCTGCCTGATTATGAATTTGCTACACTTTCTACCACGCAAGTAACGACTTACATGTGATATGTATATAGTTTCAAAACATAATATTTAAATTTGCAGAAATAATTTTAACTGAGGTATTTTAATGCAATGATTTACCTACTACTGATATAAATCTATTTATTATTTAGGATATCAACTGTAGAAATATTATTATTTTGTAATAAGAGACAATTACAAAACCAAACATTTTCCAGAAGATACATAATTAAAATTTTTTCTCGATTTACAAGAAAATCCTCACAAATCCAGTAGACAAATAGCCGCTGAACAATCAATAAGTAAATCTTGTTTTCTAAAATGCTTGCATAGAAATAACTGGCATCCATACAAAATCATTTAGTTTAGAACGTACTGATGATGCTTTGGACCGGAGAGTGTAATTAAAATTATCCGATAATGCATTTCTGATACTTTCTAGGCTTACAATTTTTCGGCAAACTTTCTATATGAGATCACTACACAGCAATTTATATTCCGTAATAGTTACTATTTTTCAAGTTCTTATTATTTCCTGGGAGTCGCTGGTTTGCAATTTTGGATTATAAATTTGTAGTCCGACATTTAAAACAGAATTATGTTGCAATTTGACATATTATTTCTGATTGTTACTATTGAACAATGGTTTAAATGTAAGTTCTTTACGTTTTAACAAACTTCATTTCATACAATGAACTTAAATTGTTTATAATACGTTATGCAAAACTCAATAATTGCAGAGTCTACAAGTACCATGTTTAAAGAACAGCTCGTAAACCATATTTTCTGAATAATCTGTGCTTCAGCTTGAAAACTGCCTAACTTATGGATTTTCAAATATTATTAATGTTAGTGGTTATTCCAGTTTTTCCCTGTGCGTAATGCTCCGATCATGCTTTACAAAAATAATTTATAATGTTTTTCACTTGTTTATAAATATTCTTTTGGAAGCATTGCTATATAGTCAAAATTTATAAATTATATAGGAAAAAAAGTTTAATATTGTTTGTTTTGCTTTATTGTCGAAAAATGCAAAATGAAATGTATTGATGTATTGGTTGGTAGCTGATGCATTTATTATATTATTCAACAAACAATCAATTTAAAATTGGAAAGGATTCCGGCTTTAGTTCGAGAGTATCGGTTTGTTTAAACCGAGAACACAAACTCAAATTCAAAATATGAAGAGGAAAGCTGAAACGAAATTTATTAAATACATTAATTTAATGCACGAGGCAGGTTTAGAAAAAATCAAAAGTGCATATATCAATAAATTCATAGACATAAAAACGAACAAATTATTTAAATTAAAATGCTGAAATATTTTTGACATATATAATGAAGAAGAGTATAAAGAAATGTCGAAGCACACATAAATATTTGAATGGTTATGGCGGTTACACACAGTAACTAAACCGTACATTTTACAACAATTATTAGAAAAATACGGCCCGAATTTTAGCATTGTATACAGGTGTAAACAGTTTGAGTGCATATATTTTAGGTGCAGATAGTACACACCAAAAAAACAAAAAACTCTTATAACGCTATAGTCTATAGGCCTTAATAAGCAAGAAAATTCGAAATACATGTTAAGTAAATTATTGTCAATGTGGCAACGTCGCGCTAAAAATTTACTTGTAACGTGAATAATAAAGGATGATTCACACAAAAAATTAACACCTGTATTTTTTTTGTATTAAATAATTACATTTCTTATATGTAGTTCTTTTATGTGTTAAATTATTCGAAAAATAATTGTTACTCATAAAATTAATATTACTTATATTAGACAAATAAATACCATGTACTTACAGGCTGTTATTATGATAGAGCTCTGGAGAACAAAGGATTCTTTATAGTAAATATTCAAAATTCAACATTGTTACTGTTACAAGTGTTTTCCCACAAATCAATAGCATGGCAGGTATTACCTAATTGTATAATTGCCACTATTTGTCACAAACTAATACACTCGAACTCACAATTGACAACAGATATTATTATTTCTCAAATTTATTTTTTAAAACGAAAATCAAATCACGAACGCTACGTAGAATGTCACGTAAATATCACTTTACTTTCTGACAAGAACCGTGCAGCAAAAAAGCATTCGTGGCAGTGGTCAGCTGTAGTACTGAATAAGGCATATTATATGCTATGTTGCCACATCTGTTCGGAGAAACATACTGCAAATTTTAACAGAATATTTAGAGTTTAAATATTAATTTTCTTTGTTAATACAGTTATTAAAGGTGTATAAGCTATTGAGTATTTACATATTTCGCTTTACAAGCATTTTGAAGCCGGAAATAGTCTATTATTCACTGTAATAAAGGCTATATAACTTCTAACTTTCTTATTTTTTTGGCAAAACTATAGTTTATTTCTGGAAATGTTATAAAGCTTTTGATTTGTTTTGACCTGAAGTATTGATCCTCAAAATCTTTGCACTCAAACCGTTTACACCCTGTATAATTTATGGTCTGTATCTAAGATTTAAAATCTACTTATAATTAAATCTGTAGAAAAAAAAAAAAGTATACGCAATAATTCTAAATAGAGGACAGACTGTAAATGACATATTGAAGTGTTTTGTGGTTGTAAACAAAACTACCCCTAAAGTTCACATATTTTTTAGCTTCACATTCCTCATATTTTATTTAGATTTATTTATGCGCAACCAAAAAATTATCTATCTAAATTGGTAATGAGCGACGGGAAGTATATTCGTAACAAGCTTTCGCTTCCATCGTTCTGCCCCAGTCTTTTTAAATTAAAAAATATATCTAAATCTGTGTTTTATTTAGTGGTGTCACGGTTAGGAGGACAAAGGGCCATCTATCAAACTCTACGCTACTGGTTGAATTAATTTAAATTGCTTCTTACAACAATTGCCTTTCAAAGTTTATTAAAAATGTAATGTGATGAAGTTTTCGCCATATTCGTTTTTGAATTTAAGATTAACCCCCTAAATCTGGAATGAGTGGTGTAAGGATTTATTAAAACCAACTCTCAAGGCTGTAGCTAGAAAAATAGTTTGGGGAGGGGTGATTACTTTAGCCATTTGTTTTTAATATTGTGCACTGATTGGGACGCGAAAGTTAGTTTTCTATTCAGTATACTTCTAGTATATAAGAATATATAGAATAAAAAAAATATATTCTCATGAAGAAACTTGTTAATTCGTTAAATTGAATCTTCAATTCCCAATTTCGTTTTCAACCTCGAACCCCCCCCACCTGGCTACGGCCTTGTAAACCATATTTACTTTGTATTTCCTATTGATCATACCAATTTACATTTTTTGGGACATGTTGTAGTTATATAGCCTGTTATCGCTAGCATTATTTTTTTATGAGTTGGCTTTGCCATTATACAGTGCTATCTATTCAAAACTAGCCACGCAAAATAACTTTTAAAACATCCTTAAAAGAAAAAGACAAAAAACAAGTTTTTTATATATAGGAGGGACACATTTTACACGTATCGGCCACTCTACAGTTTCAACCCTTAAGCAGGGGTGAAATATAATTTCTTTAAGATCTCACAACAAGGTAACAACCATACAGCGAGAAACTAGTACAATTGGAAATGAAAATCGAAAAGTTGTATTAATGCTATGAAAGACCTAATAACTGTCCCAGGGAAGTAATGAGATTAACAGATAAAAAAATTCGATAAACAGAAGGATAGCCATATAAAGCCCCTGACACTCTAGAAATACAGATGACTGCCAAAGGAAGACCAGAAGTTCTCGTGGAAGAAGTGGAGTCAGCGGTTAAAAACATAAAGAATGACAAGACAATAGGGAATGTCGGAATATCGCCCAAATATTTTCGCAATATATAGAAACCAGACACATACCACACAAGAAAGGCAGAAAGAATGCATTTTCAGTTAGAGTACGATAAGCCTTCTATCGGTAGTCTATAAAGTGTTTACTGAAAGTAACAAATACCAACTCAGTAGAGGTTATCAAATACTACTTGCCTTGATTTTCATGGACTTCGAGAAAGTGGTCCACACTAGATTATCGAAGGCGAGCAGAATGTCGATAGTACATAAACATTGATTAATATGCAGGGCTTTCATTTCAAAACTAGCCACCCAAATTATTTTTTAAAATATCTTTAAAAGAAAAAGTCAAAAAACACATTAATTTATATTTACGGGGGACACATTTTACAGGTGTCGATCACCCTGCGGTTTCAGCCCTTAAGCGGGGATGAATATCACTTCTAAAAGTTTAAATACAAAGGCGTATCATGTGGTATTTTGTTTTAAAGTTCTCTTTTTGACAATCTTTTGAACCATCATTTGTTACAATAAGATTATTTTTATAGCATAATATCATTTTAAACTTTCAATTTAAAATAATTATTATTTTCTATGTATTTATTATTAATATTGTATTAGCGTTAGAATTACCTTGTACTTAAATTAAATGTTCAAAATGTCAAGGAGCGTTAGGTCGGGAGATGTCTCATTAAGCCAATTTCGTACAGGCAAGGCTTATAATCTGGAGGTGCTCCCTCTTGTTGAAAAAATAGCTTTCTTCGTCTAGCAACAAAGTTCCTTCTTGATTTATTCAGTTTCTAAAGATTCAGTTATAAGGGTATTTATCACATTTTCTAATAATAAGTCCAAATACAATTCTCCAGTTAAATTTGTTTCCACGAATAAAGAACCTATAATTTTATAGTTTTATATGTTGGTTGTTCTCTTCCTGAAAAACTTGTGGGTTGGTATTGTTCTAGTATCTACAATTGTTTAGTGGCAAATCCATTAAAAAAAATCCTGCTTCGTTAGAAAAAGAAATATTAAAAAAATAGAGTCTGCATTTGCCCTTTGAATCATTAATTCGCAGAACCTTCTGTCATAATCGTCCTCAGCAAACTGTTGCAAAATTGTATTTTGTAGGGAACGGATTAATTTAGGCATGACGTTTTATGCACAGAGTCGACCGAAATATTTGTTAACCAGTTAACCTTGAGAAATTTATGAATTTAAATCCAACACATACCTACTAATGCCTAATACTCTTATCGGGATGTCTCTGATGAAAAACATGAGCAGTTCTGCATGCACCGCGTTTTTCTTTCCCATAAATATATATTATTTCAATTCTTCCTTGTAAAGAATATAGTCGAAATTTGATGGTTAGTTTTTAACGCAACCACTACCTACTAATAATAAATTTGATACATTTACACTCACAAATATCTTTCGCATAAACATTTAAGGATTTTGTCTCACTTGTTCTCTGTAATTATTCTCATTCTTTTTGTAATTACAATTAAAAATATTAATTTTTTACGATTTCTAGGTCAATACTCTGTAAAAAATAATATGACTTAAAAAAATAATGTGTCAAAAGATTGGCAAAAAGAGGTTTCAGATGATACCCCTGTGTATTTAAACTTTTAGAAGTGATATTCACCCCCGGTTAAGGGTTGCAATGCAGGGTGACTGATACGTATAAAATGTGTCCCCCGTAAATATAAATTAAAATGTTATTTTTTCTTTTTCTTTTAAATATATTTTATAAGTTATTTTGGGTATCTAGTTTTGAAATGAAAGCCCTGTATATGTTATATACCAAGTGATTAATTGGACACTACTCCCGGGCTTTTTGAAAAATGAATCTATTTAATCATTAAATAGTCTATACATAAAGTCAAAGTAAAAAATAACATGCTTTATTGCCATTTTTTTTCTGACATGAAATCAAAATTTAAAACATAAAACTTCTTCGTTTTGTAGACCATCTTCCCTATGATTAAAAACAAACAATTTAAATAATCAGGTTAATAATTTGTACTTATTATGAAAGGGTTTTACATTTAGAAACTACTAGTTCTTAGCTGTTAAAAGTCAAATTAAAAATATAAGACAAATAAAGACAAAATGGTAAGTAAACAAAAATAAGGAACACGCTGTAGTGAGTAGTGAAGCAATTGGAGTCAGCAGTCAGTCATTGCAGGGCCTTTGTCCACCCCTGTATGCCTCCTCCCTTAATGCATCTGTATTATACTTTGCCCAGCCAGTGGCAGATTCAAGGGGGGTCAACTCCCCCCCTCCCAAGCATTTTTTTTTAGCATTTATTTTGCTAAAACCTACCTTCAGCGGGACCAAGCCTCCCATACCCTCGATTATCACAACAGTATTCATAATGCCCAGGCAGTTTGATAAATAATGAAGTTTAGATAGTATCACTTGGCCCGACGTAGCTTGCCATTATTCATAATGCCCGAGCATTACAAATAATGCCCTCATTAATCACTCCTATCTTCGCGCACGCTAGGTGAGTCAGCTTATTTGACATATTTACCTTGAAATTTTTTTAATTTGGTAATATTCACAACGCTTAAATTTTTAGATTTTTTTCAAATCCATTTTAACATCATCATTCATGGGCGATAATTATATGGCAACAAATTGTTCTAGAAATACATTATTTTCGGATTTAATATGATGAGCTAATTTTCGTTTCAGGTTTTTTTAACGTTTTATTGCTATTTTTTAAAGTTTTTGGTGTTTTATACATTTTTTCATTTATGATATTTTTGATATTTTTGAGGTTTATGACATTTTTGACGTTTCATTTATTCCTGGTATTTCTGATATTTGTGTATTTTTTCACATTTTTGACATATTGACATATTGTTTTTGACTATTTTTGGGTCTCGTTTGCATTTACGGTGATGTTGGTATTTTCACTCATATCTTTATTTTGGCTTTTTTTTAGATTTTTCTCGTTTTATGTTTTCGACACAATAACTTTGATAATTTTGTCAAATTTTATATTTGAAGACGCGAGATGTAAGACCGACATCTAGGATTTTCGAGAGAATCAGTACACAGAGGTTCCGAATCTGGAGCCGTTCCGTGTAATTGCTGTTCTCTCTCAACTCCTAGGACAGAATGTCACGATAAAATTTTTAGTTTACTTCACCTGTCAGAGATATTGAATACTCTCTTCGAGGTGTCATTCCTTTGTACGCAAGACAATATATATTATATATCAATATAATACATATTGTTTCTGGTTAGGGAACCTTCATCAGTTGCGCTTCCCACAATTGAATGTCCTCTCGAACACTTCTTTATGCATTTGATGCATTTCTTTAAATTTGAAGACGCGAGATGTAAGACCGACATCTAGGATTTTATTATATATATTGTGTGACAACGTATATCGTATACCTGCTTCTGAGGCCACAACGATACCTTTATATATATATATATATATATATATATATATATATATATATATTGTTATATAGTCCGTGAGTTTAATTTAAAATTAAAAAACTAATATTCACTTTCACTTTTCTAGAACTTTATTTACATCAAATTATACAGAGCTCGTCCTCGCTGTCTAACTAACTAATCGTGGGCTGCTTCCTTTTTAAGACCAGCATCGAAAATTCTCGTAAAATCAGTCATCAATCCTACAGCTGCCGAGCCATTTCGAGAACTTTTTTTATCTTAGAAGCGATCGGTGTCGTACTGAAATGAAACAGGGTCGACTTTGGTAAATTTCCTAACACTGCCCCCCCCTTTAATTCTTATCGTCCCGATCAGAAACATCCTCTCCATGGTAAGGAGCGAGTCGATCTAAATGGACCACCTTCTACTTAGCCTTGGGGTTTCGACGGATCCGGTAGAAGAGGTCATTAAGCCTCTTGACCACCTCGTATGGACCATCCCAGGCGGGTGTAAGCTTTGGGGATTTACCCTTGCTCCGTTAGGGGTTGTTCAGCCAGACTTTGTCCCTCTCCTTGAACCCGACTGAATTGGCCTTGAGGTCGTATCGCGTCTTCATCCGGTCCGAATTTGTATAGATGTTGTTCCAAGGTCATGTTGAGTCTTTCCACCATACCGTCTGACTGTGGGTGTAATGGTGTTGTTCTCGTTTTCCTGATCCCCAACATCTTGCAGACCTTCTGAAATATATTCGATTCGAAGTTACGCGCTTGGTGTAAATGTAATTCCATCAAGACTCCAAACCTGCTGAATAGTTGTTCTACTAGCACCGTCGCTACCGTGGTTTCCTCTTGGTTGGGTATCGCATATGTCTCAGGCATATGCTGAAGTAATCCATTGTGACCAGAATGTATTTGTTCCCCCTCTCAGACTCGGGAAACGGACCGGCGACATCGATGGCAATTCTCTCAAATGGGACACTCACATTGTACTGCTGCATTCTGCCCTTGGTCCGAGTCTTCGGGCCCTTACTGGCTGCACAGGTGGCACATTTGCGGCATCAAGCTCTGACGTCTTCGAAGAAATTCACCCAGTAGTACCGCTGGCGAACTTTGTCTAGGGTTTAATTCATGCCCAGGTGGCCTCCGGTAATCCCATCATGTACTTCGGTCAGGATGGCTGGTACCTTTTTCTTCGGAACTACCAGTTGGTACTTGGTTTCTCGTCCATCAGCGCTTTCTCAAACTCGCTTGAGCATACCATTGTCTACTCTTAGAGAGTCCCATTGAGCCCATAACGATTTCAGCACGCCGCAGTATCTCGCTGCCTCGTCCCATCGTGGCCTGTGTGCCCCTCTCGTTTTGAGTGACAAGATTGGTTCGATGTCTGGATCCAGTCTTCATTGGCCTGCACTCGGATCTGCCTGATGGAGATACCCGCTCGCTGTTCCGTCTTCAGACAATCTCCGCATTCTGCTCTATACGGTCTTTACTGGGCCCTGTCTCCTTCACCGACGTCTGGTACTCTTTTTCGCAATTGATGATGGTCTCTACTTGCTCGAAACAAACTATCTCTTGACCACAGGTAATTCTGATGTCGTGGTTGGACAAATTCATGACTCTAATTGGTGTATCTCGTCCGGTTTTACTATAGCCAGCTGTCTAGCTGCCCATGAATAATCTTTTCTGTTCGACCGAGAATTCTGGCTGGGGATTTTGCTACAATTTTTATGGAGGTCGATAAGCTGTTAACGTGCCGTGTCAATACAAATTCCTCATTTAGGAACCGAAGAACATCATATCTCAGGTCGAACACAAATCCATGCTGGCTGATTAGGTCCATACCCAATATGAAATCGTCCTCAATATTCGCTACCAGCACCCTATGCCGGATCATGTTGTCCCCTATCTGTAGCACGATATCTGCCTCACCCTGTATTGACTTAGACTCGCCGGTGACTGTCCTGAGCTGGATGTTGTTGTTAACTGGCCGGATCTCCGAAGCCGTCAAGACCCTGGACCTGGCGATGGAGACAGCGGCGCAGGTGTCGATGGTGATGGTAATTGCTCTGCCATTGATGGTGCCCCTGATGACTAGGCTGCTGTTATCTCGGCAAAATCCCCAGATGGATATTGTTTTAGGGGCTGGTGGAGAGTCAGTCAGCGTTCGTCCCCTTATGCTGACTGGCTGACGGTCTCTGGACATGTGGCTGTTCTGTTGGTTACTCCTGTTCAGTGATCGTTCAGGTAGCCTCACTCGACAATCACGTTGAAAGTGCCCTGTTCGTCCACAGCGGTAACATGCTTCTCTGGTGCCAGTTCTTTGTGACCGTTCTAACAGTTTTTTCAGACCAGCCAGCAGCGCTTGAAATGGTGACTCTGACTCTTCCTGGTTAAAGGAAACTGCTCGGACCCTCGGCTTGGACATGTTCATGACGCCCTCTACTTCCAGAGCCCGAAGGAAAGCTTCATTACTCTTCTTGACGCCACTCAGTCTTAAATTTCTTTGTACTTTCACATCTCTGATGCCGTTTATGAAACTCTGTGTGGCCAACTCGTCTTTCGTTTCCTCTGGCAGGTCTGGGTAGGACAAGTGTACTAACCGTCTAATCTCTGCTTCGAATTCTTGGAAGCTTTCACCGGATTTTTGCGTTTTTCCACTCAGTTGGACTTGGTATACCTGGCTCAAGGATTGATTGTCGTATCGTTTGTCCAGGATGGCGATGATCTTGTCGAAATTGCCTTGTTCATCGATTGGAATGCTTTGGAGGAGTTCTAGGGCCGTACCTCTTAACGAAATTACCAGAGAAGTAGATTTTTCTTGATTATCCCATCCATTAGCTGTAGCCACGGCCTCAAATTGCCGTTTATACATGGGCCAAGGTGAACTGCCCTCGAATGTGGGTGGCTTACTAAAGAAAGGAACCTTTGGTACTCACGGTGTGCTGGTATTTTCCTCGCTGTAAGTCCTGTTGCATTTTTTTGATTTCTGTTTCTACCTTGTTTTAGATGGCACAGGTTTTATCTTGAACTGTGTTTTGAATAGAACTGATTTCAAACTTTACCTGGCTTTGAATGGAATCGAGGTCATCTACCTTACTTTCAAGAGTGTCCACGGTATTTTTATGGTCTTAATGTCATCATTTATTTCTTTTATATCTGATTCAACTATTTGCATTCTTTCATTAACTGTTAACTATTGGCATTAATTGTTCAAATTGCAGTTGTCTCATCTCTTCAGTTTGGTGTCGTTTTATTTCAACTTGTTCTTTTTTTTCTTCGTTTTAAAATCATTTTTTCTGGTTAATTCAAATTTCGAGAATAATCCTTCAATTAAATTTTGTTGTTTTTCTTCCATGGCAGTGACAAGAATTTGTTGTTATTCTTCCATGTCATTGACAAGATTTTCTAATTCTATTTTATGTTTTCCATCAAAAGATTTTACTAACCTTTATTGAATTTCTTCTTGATGTTGTTTCTCCTTCTTGTCACGTTTTTCTAGAATTTGGGCTATTTTTTCGTCTAGTCCCTCCGTAACCTGCTTGACTATTTTTTTGGTAGTTTCGTCCATTTTTTCCATGCTACGGGTTTCCATAAATCAAATTACGATTTTAACTGCACTTAATCCTTTACTTCTGATCACCAAATTTGTTATATAGTCCGTGGGTTCAATTTAAATTTATAAAACTAATATTCACTTTCACTTTTCTAGAACTTTATTTACATCAAATTATACAGAACAGCTGATTCACAATAACATTACGATATACGCTCGTGCTCGCTGTCTAACTAACTTGCGATCGTGGGCTGCTTCCTTTTTAAAACCAGCATCGAAAATTCTCGTAAAATCAGTTATCAATCCTACAGCTGCCGAGCCATTTCAAGAACATTTTTTATCTTAGAAGCGATCGGTGTCGTACTGAAATGAAACAGGGTCGGCTTTGGTAAATTGCGTAACAATATATATATATATATATATATATATATATATATATATATGATTTTCTTTGTTGTATCCGGTGTACATCCGTTTCTCGGTTTGTGCTTTGAAAAGAACATTTTACCTGACGTTTCGCCAAAATCTCATTTGGATGTACACCGGATACAACAAAGAATATCATATATCCGGTGAAAGCCTCCAAGAATTCGAAGCAGAGATTGGACGGTTAGTAAACTTGTCCTACCCAGACCTGTCAGAGGAAACGAAAGACCAGTTGGCCACACAGAGTTTCATAAACGGCATCAGAGATGTGGAAGTACAAAGAAATTTAAGTCTGAGGGGCGTCAAGAAGAGTAATGAAGCTTTACTTCGGGCTCTGGAAGTAGAGGGCGTCATGAACATGTCGAGGCCGAGGGTCCGAGCAGTTTCCTTTAACCAGTAAGAGTCAGAGTCACCATTTCAAGCGCTGCTGGCTGGTCTGAACAAACTGTAGAACGGTCACAAAGAACTGGTACCAGAGAAGCATGTTACCGCTGTGGACGAACAGGGCACTTTCAACGTGATTGTCGAGTGAGGCTACCTGAACGATCACTGAACAGGAGTACCCAACAGAACAGCCACATGTCCAGAGACCGTCAGCCAGTCAGCATAAGGGGGCGAATGCTGACTGACCCTCCACCAGCCCCCAAAACAGTATCCATCTGGGGATTTTGCCGAGATTACAGCAGGCTAGTCATCAGGGGCACCATCAATGGCAGAGCAATTACCATCACCATCGACACCGGCGCCGCTGTCTCCATCGCCAGGTCCAGGGTCTTGACGGCTTCGGAGATCCGGCCAGTTAACAACAACATCCAGCTCAGGACAGTCACCGGCGAGTCCATGTCAATACAGGGTGAGGCAAATGTCGTGCTACAGATAGGGGACAACATGATCCGTCATAGGGTGCTGGTAGCGAATATTGAGGACGATTTCATATTGGGTATGGACCTAATCAGCCAGCATGGATTTGTGTTCGACCCGAGATATGATGTTCTTCGATTCCTAAATGAGGAATTTGTATTGACACGGCCCGTTAACAGCTCATCGACCTCCATAAAAATTGTAGCAAAATCCCCAGCCAGAATTCTCGGTCGAACGAAAAAGATTATTCAAATGCAGCTAGACAGTTAGCTATAGTTAAAACCGGACTAGATATACCAATTAGAGTCATGAATTTGTGCAACCACGACATCAGAATTACCAGTGGTTAAGAGATAGCTTGTTTCGAGCAAGTAGAGACCATCATCAATTGCGAAGAAGAGTACCAGACGTCGGTGAAGGAGACAGGGCCCAGTAAAGAGTTCCTACAACAATTTGCTGACCACTTGACACACCTGACATCAGACGAACAGAAGAAAGCCAAGCAGTTTATCACGAAGCACTGGCAAATTTTTAACAGTCAAGATGGAACCAAAGGTCGTACCAACTTCATCCAGCACCGAATAGATACCGGTAAGGTTCAACCCATCAGAATACCACCTAGGCGACTACCATTGGGGCAACAACAGGCAGTCGAGGAAAACATCGAAATTCTCATAAAGTTATCAATCCTACAGCTGCCGAGCCATTTCAAGAACATTTTTTATCTTAGAAGCCGTCGGTGTTGTACTGAAATGAAACAGGGTCGGCTTTGGTAAATTTCGTATAACAATATATATATAATATATATATATATATATATATATATATATATGCAGGACGCACTTTTTTTAGGCAAGGCATACATTGGGGACATCTGCATGCTTCGAGGACTGGTCCCAAACTATGTTTATGTAAAAGGCATGCTTTGGGGACATTTTGAAATTTATATCTACAGCATATTTTGAGCCCAACTGAATTTCTATAGAATTCAATAGATGGTGTTATGGTACACATTTTGGGTATATTGCGATATATAAACTGTCCCCAAATTATGTTGAAAGGTTTATCTATAAATGAGTTTATATATAGGATTTGTGTCTACAGCATCGTTTCAGACAGTCATTTTTTTACATTGCATGAGTTTGAAAACTTAAAAACGAAAAAGTAAATAAGCCATCCAGCAGACATTTCTTATGCATAGAAACAACGTAATAGTAGTCGCTTATGCTTTGAAGTTTTTATATTGTTTTTGTATAGTTCTTGTTGGTGACATATTTATTTAGAATATTATCTTTAAATGATCCAAGGGTATATATAGTATTATTTCATTTATGTTTTCGATTAAATAAATACGTAAAACTAAAGTAGAGAAATTATTTAGTGGCGATATATGAAGTTTGGAGTTTTAAGACATGACTTATCGGTCTGAGTTGCACATTTAATAATGATTATTATTTCTACGGAGTTTGATACTCGGCTAATGGTTAAGATGTGGATTGGGTATTATTGACACATGTTATGGGTGGTACACTGTAAATTTATAGATTTTTGGAACTGTTAAAAAGTGTATTAAACTTAAATTAATTCATTCAGTGGTTGATATTGGAAACCGTACGTATAACTTGTCGGTAGTCAGAGGAAGAATTAAATTCTTGGAATACATTTATTTCGGCTAAGTGTAAGAATTACCGATGGCCGTTTTTAAGTGTTGGTATATTAATTCATAGAAATATTTCACTTTCAAAGCTGATTAATACTTTAAACGGTTAAATCGTTTGCTAGCAATATAAGGATGTTCCTTTCACGTTATTTAATATCTTACGCTGAGTAGAGGAATTACTTGAACCTTTATAATCAATATGGGAGTTTCCGGTTTTGCAGTATTTTTATGTGAAACATATATCAAAATTGAAAAAAGAAATTTGTTGCATTTTTGCATCAAATGATTGTTATTCAACAGTGTGGTACATGAAATATTTGTTTGACAAAATTCTTTAATTAAAAAATATAGTGGTGTTCTTAATTGAAATTATTGAAAAAATCGGTAAATAGGTCTTGACTGAGCATTTTTCGCTAGACTTGGAAATGTTGAAGTAATGTAGTTTTGAAAAGGTGTTAGTTTATTTAGGTAGAATAAAATTAAACTTATGTATCATCGGTTGATTAAAATTCAGGATTTTCTATAAAACATTGGCTTTGTAATTTGAATTAATTGATTAATTAAACGTTACCTAAGATTGTGTGTGGTGCAGTTTAGTGGGGATATATGAAGTTTGACGCTGTAACAACTGACTATTATCTATCTAAATTGCACATGTATCTATAAAGATTGAAAATATTACTAAGGGTTGAGATTTGAATTTGGTAATATGTTCACAAATAGTGTACAGTAAATAAATGATTTTACGGAATTCTTAAAAATGTCGTTTACAGAATCTAAATTCTTTGAATACAAGGGAAATAAAGTATTTTTGTGGGTACCTATGTAGAATTCTATTTGATTTTTTGCCGATGATTGTGGAAATCATATAAGATATGTTTAATTTCACAAGAAGAATTACATTTTTACAATTCATTTCTTTAAACTGATAATAAGTATAATCTCGCCCATGGCTGATGTTGCTCTAGGTTATATTGATTAATAATTTAAACTGTAAAATCTTAGACGTGTAATTTGAGCATGTATCACTCACGTTTTTCTATATTCTATGCAGGCTAGAGGAATTCTTCAAATAAAAATTCTGGTGGTATTCTTAAATAAACGTAATATTTTAGATAACTATTTTAAGGGTTTTGTGGAGCTTGGTAAAGTTTAACCAACATATTATGAAATATTCCAGATTATTTTTATGTGGGGTCGGAACAGTTTCTCCTTGGGAAAGTTCTGTAAATAGGTCTTAATTGAACAATTTATCAGCAGATTTGGCAATGCTAAAGTGGTGTTTTTATTGTAGTTTTGAAATTTTATTACTCCATTAAAGAATAATTAAACTTTGGCTTAACAAGTTGATTAAAATTTGGTTCGATTATTGGGTGTCAAAATTTGGAACTTTCTTAAAAACACTAGCCTGGTAATTTCAACCAATTGATCAATTAAACCTTACATACGTTTGGGGTGGTGTAAATAGTTTAGGGGGATATATGAAGTTTGATGCTGTAACATGTTATATTTATAAAGTTTGAAAATTTTACTAAGAGTTGAGATCTGAATTCGGTACTATTGTCATATGATGTAGGTGGTGTTCCGTAAAATTACATTATATATATATTCTTAAACATTTCGTTTGTAGGACCTAAACTCTGCCAATATTAAGCGAATGGAATGAGTAGTTTTGTGGGTACCCATGACGAATAGTATATTTCAATTTTGGTGAATGATTGTGTAAATCATATATGATATACTTAATTTCACAAGAATAATTAAATTTTTACAATCCATTTCTTATAACTGAGAATAAGTATGATCTTGTAGACAGCTGATTTTCACCTATGATTAAAAATTCTAACTGTAAAATCGTTAAGTAACGATATTGTGATGTATCATTCACGTTAGTGGATATTCTATGTTGGGTAGATGAATTGCATGAACCAGTACCAAAACTCGGTTTTGCTGTAATTTTCTTTTCAAACATATGGCAGAATAGCTAAAGAAATTTTCAAAGCTATTATTGTTCTTAAATAGGAAGCTTTTCAGTGACATAATTTGAAATGTTTGTATAATGAACTTCTCCAACTAAAAAATTTAGTAGTACTCTTAGTTGAATGTAATAAATTATTATTTTGAGGATGTGTGGTGCTCCATAATATTAATATATATGTATATAACATTTTCCGTAACCTTATGTATGTATGTATAAGTCGGAAGAATTCCGTAAAATTTCTGTTAATTTGAACTTAATTAACTTGAATTTAATTTTAGTGTAATTTGGAAATTTTGTTGGTCTAATAATTGAAGGGTTAACATTTGGTTTCACACGTTGATTTAAATATGTTAAAGACGAGAGATGTAAAGACCGACATCTAGGATTTTCGGGGAAACAGCACATAGAGGTTCCGAATCTGGAGCCGTTCCATTTAATTGCTGTTACTCGTAATTCCTAGGTTAGAATGTCACGATGAAATTTTCAGGTTAACTTTACCTGTCAGAGATATTGAATACTGTCTTCGAGGTGTCATTCTTTTGTACGCAAGACAATATATATAATATATACTGTTTCTGGTTAGGGAACCTTCATCAGTTGCGCTTCCCACAATTGAATGTCCTCTCGAACACTTCTTTATGTATTTGATATATTTCGTTAAATTTGAAGACGCGAGATGTAAAGACCGACATCTAGGATTTGTGTGTCTCTATACATGGATCTTCTTGACTCCTATTATACCTACAGCAAAGGTTAAATAGGAAAAGTTTTAGAGAAAACCTATTGCATTCGATACTTGGCTTCAGATTTACAATCGGTCAATTGGTTTTGGAAATAACCGGCAATAGCAGATTTCGTTTTTCGCCGGTAAATCTGAAACGATTAATTTGATCGCTGTCAAGATGTGTCATTATTTGAATACATTTTATTAATCGAATAAAATGGCATTTGTCACATGTCTCAATAGACTTTTGTCATTCCGCAAACTTTCCATTTTTCTTATGTCCTCTATATTAGATTTTTTAATTTTTAAAATGGGCGTAAAATTTCCAGTCTAGTAATACACCACAAGTGCATACAAGATTTGAGTGTCAACAAAATATCACACTCCGTAAAGTTAGGCATTAATTTTTCTAAGTTGCTTTATTTGTCGCAAAGTAACATTAATAAGAAAATAATATATTTACGCATTGAATTTGCAAATAAAATATGAACGTAACTAAGGAGAAAATGATTTATTTGTCTCAAACAAGATTAATAAGTAATATGTCTAATTTTCATTAGAATACGAACCTAAACAACGACTTCTCAACAAATCAGGATTCATAAAAAATAGCCCCATTATGCAATAGTTTAAAATCTAATTAAGTTCTTAACTGCTTCGTAACTAGGTATTAATTTAGAGGATTGCAAATTGGCGTCCATTTACATAGGGACAATTTTGACGATTGGTGACTGTTTTTCGTACAACTTCGCAAGTGTATTTCCGGAAATACTATTTATAAATGTATCTGAAATTCTGTGTCTCAGGTAAGTTAGATTAAATTACCAACGATCCCACACCAAAAGTTACTTCCAAATCTAGTCTGTACACATCTCTTTGCCAATTCGTGAGGGTTTTCCATATCACATTGATAAGTACATATTGTGCTTATTACAACCTTCACAATTCGTAAATCAACTCTAATAGGACCACAAGATATAATTTACATAAATGAGATATTCATTACTCTTTCTAATATACCAGTCATAGAAACGCATTCGTCTTGGAAAATCAGTTTCCTTAAATCCTTGAACTATTTTGGGTTTGTATGGATGGTACTTATTCTTTTTTATCATCTCTTTACCGTTGATTTTGGCACACGAAATTGCCGTTCAACAGTTCTTACCTAGGCATTAGGCTTTCGTTGACAGGTCGTAAAAAACTTCTGTTTCGATTTTCTTTTTCAATATTGTTTCGGCTTCTAGATTGTTCATAAGATTAATTAAATTAACTAGGATTTTTTTGAATTGGGCTTTATAAGGCTGTCGTCGTTCAGAATACATCTCTAAATACCTTGCTGAGGTAATGTCGGTGTTTGTATTTAATGTAAGTACAGCGCTAAATGTCAAACAGTTCTTCATTTGAATAGAGAATACCGGCCATTTTTAACAGGTTTCGATAATTTGTGTTTCATATTTATGATTTTAATCAGAGAGAAATGTATTACTTACTAAAAAACAACTTTCACACTTTGAATTTTTTAACATCAGTCAGATGTGTTATAGAAGGCGATACAATATTGAAAATAAAAATGGCGATAGAAACATTTTACAAGTTGTCAACATTGGTAAGATCTGTTGAAAGGGAATCTCGTGTGTCACAATAAACAATACAGAGAGTGTTAAGAAAGAATAAGTACCAATAACCCATAATAGATCAACAACGTAAGGAAACTAATTTTCAAGACAAATGCATTTCATTTGTCTTAAAAGATAGTTTCCTTAAGTAATAAAAATTCGGATTTTGTAAATCATATCTTGTAATACGATGAGAGTACCTTTACGAATTATAGAATATTAATAAGCACAATACTCATAATTGGGATGTTGAAAACCCCCACGAAGTGGCAGAGAGATGTTTATAGACCAAAATTGGAAGTAACGTTTGGTGTTGCCTCATTGGTAATTTCATCTTACTTAGGTTTTTTAATTGGGTACCCATTATAAAATTATGAATATTTTCAGGAAATCGACTTATAAGACCATATTTGCTTGACTACAATTCTTTAATGTTATTTTGATACAAATAAGTCATGGCCTTCTTAAAAAAATAAGGCCTAACTTTATGAAGTGTGATACTTCGATAAAACTAAAATTTTGTATGCACTTGTGGGACATATAAAAAAGTTGAGGCAGTTTTGCGGGATAACAAAAGACCTTTGAGATATGCGATACATGTCATTTTATTCGTCTTAAAAAAGTGTCACATCTTGACAGCTGTCAAATTAACCGGTTCGGATTTACTGAAGAAAAACATTTTCGGATTTTGCCGATTATTTTCAAAACCAAATGATTGATCGTAAATCCGAAGCCAGATTTCAAATGCACTAAATTTCCTCTAAAACAATCCCCGTTTGACCTTTGCTGTATAGAGAAGGGAATTTAAATATACTTGTCCTCAGAAAATTATAATCAAGAATATAATATGATTTTGTTAACCGTTATTTTAGATAAAACAACACTATAAATCTTATAATATTGGGATAAATTGGTTAAAATAATGTAAACCTCACATATTTGTATGCACCATAAATTTGAAATAGTTATAAGAAATTACTTTATTATCTAGCCAATGTGACTTTTTAGATGATCTTCTAAAGCTTTATTGTGTTTGTCTTTTAGTGTTACACCTGATTTTTTTAATTTTTTTTAATAGAATTGGGATTTCCATGCAGATATATGACGGTAGCTTTCTCATATATATTTTCAAGAAACATTTTATATCGGTATTCTGTTGTAGCGTTTCTCAGATATGTTAGTGTTGTCCACTTTGAAAAAAATACATTGAAGAACACATATTTCTGTTAAAATTCAACTCTGTTCTTTGCTAATCATTTCTATAACAATTGCGGTTACTGGTTTACTATTTTTCTATCCTTCATTGAGTTTTGTTGACTTATTTTGTTAAGAATTTTAAATTTTATTTTACTACACAATAATAAGTTTACCATTCATTTTATTTGTATTTCTGCAATTCCTCTCTTCCTTCTTCAGTTGTTTAATTAGTTTTTTATCTTTACTTCTGAGCCATGACTGTTTTTCTGGTTGATTTTCGAAAACTATGATTTCATTTCGTATGGAAAATGTCCTGTAAGAACATTTAAGTGTTTTTACTTACATTTCTTTTGTTATAGCTGATGTTCTTTACATATTTTAAACACTATATTTTTTTATTATTAACGTGATGTGGACTTTTGTACTGTGTTACTTTGCTGTATAGCAAGTGCTCATATTACACCTTATTACCTGAAGTCCAGTGGTGGTCCATTTTAGCGCATTCAGTGTTTCTTCATCTACATAGAGATGGACGTTTCTTATCTGGGTTCGTATATTTACAGTTCCGACAATCATTGATTATTATTCTTCCGTGGACAGTTTCGCACAATACAAGAACATGTTTTGTTTCTCAATATCCTAAATCAAAACTTAACCCTTTAAGTTTCATAACGTTCGAAATTGTCGTATTGGCTTAGAGATTTTAGGCTATCGTTGACTAAGGCACCGGATATCTTATTACAATATTTTAAAAAATTTATAAAATTCTTTTATTTTACAACTTGAGAAAAATATGTCTAATTTTTTATGCTTCGATATCCAAATTTTTATATAAGCAGGAAGTTATTTTTAATAATAAACGGACAAATCCACTGACCACACTAAAATTTTATATAGAACATTTACCTAAAACGACCCTTGAGGAGAAAAGAGTAAGCGAAAATGAAGAAGAAAGAATTCGGATATCGTCTGATATTGGTGATAACAACTATGAAAATATTCCTTCCCCCCAAGAAAATATTTCTCTCAAAAATAAAGACACCTCGGAAGAAGCTAATGCTAATACATATTTTAACGCATATCGCCATTTTCGAATATACTGCAAGTTTAAAATAATATTTCATTCTGATTTTCACTTTTCAACTCAGCCATAGACTAAGTTTCCAAAAATTATTTTAAATAAGAAATGATCAATTTCGGACAAACTTTGTAAATCCTTACATACAATATTATACCTTTATCCAATATCTTAAAATTTCTAATATATCTCATTAGTTTATGAGTTAAATAAAATGAAATTCGTCACATAACAAATTCATGCCACATTAGATATTATTGAACCTTAATCATAAAACTGACTCAAACTTTACACGTTACTAAAATGCTATAGGGCATATCTCAAAAACTCCATTCGAAATTATGTTCAAGACAGTTGAATATATCAGCAGTCCCAATACGGCACTCTATGATTATGAATATTCACAACAGAAAATATTTTCGTAAGGATAGATCTAGATACGTCCACTATCAAAAAACTAGTAAGTACAAAATTTCTAACTCTTATTTTAAGCTTTTGTGCTAACATGCATTGTAACTTCCCTTACAATTACAGAGATAGCAAATAATTTTGTTTATTATATTTTTTATCGTGGAATACCCAACTCAATTGTGGTACACAGTGGTACAGAATTAAACTAAAAAGTTGTTTCAAAATTCGCTCTCTTCATAACTTCACATTTACACATCAAACTACCATCAATTCATTGTTATAAAGATTGCATTCCTTCTCAATTGAACAACTTCCACTTATAAATAAAACTTTTATAAGTAGCCCTATGACGATTATTGATGCAAGATGACATTTTCGAGATTTTTCAATTCATTGAACGCAAGTCAATATATTGTTTCTAATCGAGAACTTTCATCAGTTGCGCCCCCCTCAACTGATTGAATTTTCAAATACTTATTTATGTATATAGTACATATAACTTAATTTATTTATTTTATCGTTAAATGTATTCCTACACCCAGAAGTTTTAGGAAAATTGATATCACAGACTCTCCAAATCGGGAGTTCTTGCATATAATCACTCAATCCAGTTAGTAAACTGTTAGTGAAAATGGAAATGCTGTGGAACCTTTACTGTGTCACAAATGTAAAAACACGGTTTTACACCCTAACACCAAACCTTTATTTAAACACTCAACAGTTGGGTTACTCCTTGATGATGACAGGCAAGCGATCAGTGTTTAAACAAAGGTTTAATGTTAGGGTGCAAATCTGGTTTTTACATTTTTTAGTGACAATGTTAATGATTTTAAAGAATCAATGTTCTCTACAAGAATTTTGACTTAATTACTAACAGTGGACAAACTATGCAAAAATTCAGTCAATACTGTAGTGAACAGAACATTTTGAAAATTCCCATATGGACAACACAAAGCGCTCTTTAATAAAACATTTTTAAAAAATATATAACCGACTTCTACCTGTAACTAAAAAGTTTGACATGTGTTGTCACTGAATTTTCTATTAGGCCGGGAGAATGTGACAACCAAAACCACCGTCTTCGCAAAATGGAAAAATTTGCATTTAAATAGGTATTTGCCTGGTATACAAACAAAACGAGCTTGATACTCATTGATTTACGGAACCGAAAATACTATGCTTTACTACCTATATGCTTGAGATGTACATAGAAAATTTTCAAATTCGCAATTAAAACTTCCAGTGCCTAAAATTACCACACTATTACGTTGGAATTAAAATATTTATGAGGAAATGTCCGTTATGTCATTTCGATGAAATTTTTGATAAGAATTTTGGAATTTTCAGCGATTTTCTGCAAAACTGCAAGTTGCACGTCGCAGAAAAGTATATGAGATCACCTAAGGATCTTCCTTAATAGATTAAACGTTAAAAATCTATACACATCCATAAGGAGTTATCGAAAAATGGACTAAAATATTAGGGATATTGGTCGATTTCCATGCACGCATGTGTTCAGTCACAAATTTTATCACTTTACCAATAGAATTCTTTTCCAAAATTTGAAGTTTCACCAATCCGGATATATACTCTATTAAACAAGACCATATTCGTTCAAAACGGTGCACCACAGGAGAAGAAATCAGGTAACATACATACAAAAAAAAAGCGAAAAAATACGCGACGAATTGATAACCTCCTCCTTTTTGGAAGTCGGTTAAAAAAAGAATTTTGATGTGGTTCTGATGCTTACTTCTAAATTTAAAGTATATCTGAAATGTAAAATATCTAATATATATCACTGTTCCAAGCTCAAAAAAAAGATCCAACATAAAAATTAACATAAAAAATAAAGTCGTAAGATAATAAATGATAACTTTGAAAAATAACAACTGTTTTTATTGACAATTTACTTTAGTCACAATGCAAAATTTAATTAGGTACACAGTCTTACAATTCAATTTCCAAGTCAATAGCCAATATGGCGGAATTAAATAAACAAATCTTTGCTCATAATCCCCAAGAAGAAAAGAAGATGTCCCATTCAACAGCTTTTAATTATTAATAATGTAAAATTACAGATATCCTTCAATTTCAACAACGTTTTGATATTCCCATTTTTAGTTTATTTTCATACAATTTTGAAATGTTCTGTAATTATTTGTATTTTAATTGTAGGACTAAAATAACAATTAAAAAACACAAAGAAATTCATAATTTGCCATGAATTGTCTTACAGTATTCTATTAGAAAGGGACGTATCATATTAATCTAAAATTTATTAAATTTCAAACATTCAAATTCAAACATTTATTATACAACTTCATAATATCTAATGTTAAAAATTTCGTATTTATTATGGGCTGGAATGCGAAATGCTTTTTTATCACAGTGGCCCGTAGACGATTTTCGAATAATCGCCTTTCATGGAAATGTCGGTATAACGAAGCAGAGATCAAATACGCGACCGAAATATTGCACATTTTTTATATACCAACAGTTTAAAGATTCATTGAACTAACACAAACCAAAACAATTGTTAGAATAGACCTGAAGAATATTATTATGAAGGCGATGTGTGGCTTCTTAATAATGAATTAGTGCAATAAATTTGTGTAAAAAAATATACCTAAACTTATCTATACGACAATGAAATTTGTCACTTTGAAGGATAGTTGCTAACTGTGTAAGCAGAAGATCAGCTGGGTATTGAGGATTAATATATTTCAGAGATTCGAAGCAGTCATAAAATTTTTTTTCTACATAAGAAATTACTACTATATAGTGTTATATTAAACTATAATAACCAAAGAAATGTAATTATTAATAGTATAAATTTATGATGCGGACACCCATTTAGTTTTGTCCAAATATTTCATTACATAACATAAAAAGTTGTGTATTACAAGAAAACAATAATTTATTTAGTTTTTTAAAACAGAGAAAATTAAAAATCTGATTTATGCTAGAGAGCATTTTAATTTAAATACAAAACAGAATGTCTTTTTTAGATTTTATTAAGGAAAAATGAATATCTTCATCTAGAAGTTTAGAAATTATGATACTATCTTTTCGAGAGTTTTTTCTCCATTGAAGGCAAGACAATATATTGTTTCTAGTCAAGAACTTCCATGTGATAGATAGATCGAATAATTATTTATGTATTTCGCACAAAAACCCTAACTTTACATGTTAACGTAAAATAAAAATCGACATCTTGGAGCTTCAGGAAAAACTAGCCAACAGATTAACAGTTAATCTATTTGTTATTTGTTTCTTGTGCTTACTATCCTAGGAAAGGGTAATGGAGTTTTAAATACAGCACGGCTCTCAATTTAGAAACAATGTGGTCTAGTTTTCCTTAAACGACTAGATTTTCAATTGAGTTAAAATTTAAATTCAGCCTTAAATGCAATACAAAAATAATTATTCAAGATTTTAATGGCCGAGGGGAGCGTAACATTTGAAGACTATCGACTAGAAATAACATATTGTCACATAATCGCTTTGTGGGTTTTAGTTAATATATAAATTTGTTTCGTGTGACTTATATCATATGAATCAAAGGGTACACCTGGCACGACTTCTTTTTCTTTTTAGTTTTTTCTAAAACCCCTAATAATTATGCGTTAAATAGTTAAGCTTAAAAAAAGTTGCAAACATATGTAATTTAGCATTTGTTGCATTATTATTTGAATTTGTTACTTAAATCATATATTTAATCTATTTATTAATATTTAAAAGGAAATGTTGTGTCCCTATTTTAAGAAATTTGGTTAAATGATGGATTGCAAGATTTGTCACGGTTAAAATACATAATGTTAAAATTCACTTAAAACATATTAATTTTATAAACTAAGCCATAGCTTAGTTTATTAGTTTTAGGTGAAAAAAGTCAAAAAGTAAATGAATCAGTTTTGCTTGGTTGTATGGAAAAATTGTCTTTGGCATGTATAATGAGATGATTTAGTTCATCATTTAAATAATATTTTCATAGTACCCTAAGCAGAAAAAACTATAGCTCAAAGATGTTTTTGGTCCTAAAATATTCAACTTTCTGTCTGATAAGATTAAAGGGTTAATTTCACTTTCATTATTTAAAAAGAAATCCAAACAGTGGATACAGTTAATTCAAAGGGTACAAAAGCATGAATATTATTTATTAAAAACATGTACAATTTCTAACATGTTAATAAAATCGTCTTCATAGTAAAACATGTTAATTACCTTCTATGGGATTTTCATTATATTTATTTCAACTTATGTTTTAATTAGGAGTACAAACGTGATATTTTATTAAGACTAATTTTTGTGTTATAAAAAAGAACTGTATGATGATTTTTTTTTCTTGTTGTTTGTATCAAAAATGGAAAAAAATATATTATGAGAAACAGCAAATTGAGTAACTGTATAAAATGGTCAGTGAAATAAGTAGTCATGGTGAAGGATTTTTTATTAGTTTTGTTACAAAAAATGTGTCCCTTATTATGTGTCGTGTTTTGAGTAATTAAATTTAGGATTTTTGGAGTTTCCAGTCCCAAATCGCAAAACATTTTACAAACAAAGAGTACCTGTCATCTAATGATTAAAAATATTATATTTAAAATTTTATCAAATTATTTAATGTTGTTAGCGTTTTGAAATGTATTTGCAATATTTAGTTTTTAGTATTCTAATTACGCATGCCATCTGTTGGGAAATATTATTACGAACACATCTGATATCTTTGAAAAGGTTGTGAATTTCCACTTTTGTTAACATGCGAATTTAAACTGTACGGCTTTCATGACCAAAAGTATTGCATGAATAATAAGAAAACACACAATAATCAAAAAATATCATGATTTCTCGAAGTCTTAAGGAACTGTTAGAAATATATAAAAATATCGGATGAAAGGAAATTAATCGAATTATTGGGTTCCATTGAAAAATCAGATTATCCGTGGTTAGTTAACCTTTTCAAAATTGGACTGACGATAACTGGCACGACAAACAGAGTTCATCATAGTCATTCTGGCTCTTGGTAGTATAAAGGGTGGCCAAGAGTTATCCTCCAAGTAAATCCTGCTATGGCATCAGACACCTCTGATATTTAACAGTGTCTAGAAGTCACACAAATTTTCGAATAACACAATAACACCCCAATAGTGCGTTTTAGGTTTTATTTGGTATACATAAGTCATACTGAAATTGACTGAGTAATCCACTTTTTTCAATCTCTCACTAAACCTCATCTTCTCCTAAGAGCAGAGTTTAAAAATATATATCAGCATAGCCACAATCTTAGCGAACGCCTCGTATAAAAGTGAAACAATACCGAATTACTGCAGTTCATATGTATAATTTAAGTAATTATACTTATTTACTTCGCTATATTAATAGGGGTACATAATGAGGTTAATAGGCACATTAATACATATTTCTTTATTTTTTAGGGGTTCGTTATCAATCCTATTTTAAAATAGCTATCTAGATTGAAGGTCACAAATGTAATCTAGTAGGGCCTTTCCTCTTTAGACATACTATGAACACCAAATGTGGCTTCAAATTTCTAAAAACCCGAATGTTTCATTTTCTTGGTGATATGAGGATGGCAAATATAGTAGCAATTCAACGAATCACCATGTTATAGTAAAATAAATGTTGAATGGTTCGTCTGCAAATTTCAAAGGAAAAATAACTCCAAAGATTTTTGTAGTTTGCATGGTCATGTCTCTAGGCCTATCCACCCGAGAATATTTCTTAAGAGGATATTGAAACCAAGAAGAAAATGAAACTCTATGTTTTTTTTTCTTTTAGATAGCTGTGGTATTTTATTAAATAAACGAGTGACAACCTTCGGTTCTGTCTGAAGTTAAAATTGGAAATGTTCCTAAGAAACGGCTTAAGCATAAAATTGTTGTTGACGCTATAAGCACCAAAATTATATTTAGTGAGGTCTTGAGGCTGTAAAATACAACTGAATAGATATTGACAATTCTATGATATTTTTGTTAAGTGTGAGAAATCGAGTACCTAGTATCATTATCATTATCCCCTTGAAAATAAACAGTAAATTTTTATTATTATGCTATTAATTTAAACCCTTTAGGCATATAGATACTATAAGACTCACATTCCTATTTAGTAGTATCATTGCTTTTCACCTCGATAACGCTTAATAATAAGAATTAGTCTATACAGCGACAATTTAAACAAAATAGTAATGTAATACGAAATAATAAATTTGTTTTTATATTTGCTTCATATTGAGCAAGCAAATTTTAATCGGATTGGAAGTAATGCACTAGCAACTGTACCCGAAATTGTCCCCAAAGTATACTAAGATAATGCATATTTTAGGGACAGTCCCCAAATTATCATTTCGTCTACCGCCAGTTTGCAAAATGCATGTTTTGGGGACTGTCCACAAACTCTACGTTAGTTCAATGAGGGCTCAAACAATGCCTTCGTTAAGCGAAAGTTACTTTTTAATAAAAAAAATTGTTTATATAACAATTGAACTATATCGGTATAAATAAAATGTGATTTAGAAGCTTTTCCTGTAATAAAATTTTGGTGTCCCAAACCATGCGTTTTACACACATATACATATATATATATATATATATATATATATATATATATATATATATGATTTTCTTTGTTGTATCCGATGTACATCCGTTTCTCGGTTTGTGCTTTGAAAAGAACATTTTTCCTGACGTTTTGCCAAAATCTCATTTGGCATTTTCAAAAGTTTAGAGACTGGCTTTCTATTTATACCTTCGTTCGAGATCCTAAACTGTATGATGACTGTTCAGGTGCGGTGCCTTTAGTGTTCTTTATTGCTTTACCTCCTCTTGTGTTGTGAACACCCGTCGCGCTGTTTATTGTCCCTTGTGATTGTTTTTCGTTAGGATTAGATTTATTACTAAGATTTTTATGATGGGATTTTGGTAAAAGTGCCTTCCACGTTTTTGGCAAGTTTAGAGCGTCCTCTGGTTTATTTAATTCTTGGATTTTTTGAATTTCGATTGCTTCCCGTATTTGCCTATTTCGGTGATTTTCTATTTTCGCGATTTTCTTGCACGTTTTGAAGTCTATTTTGTGTCCTTTTTGAAGTACATGTTGGAATAAGGCCTTTATCTTCTGCTTGACATCAAAAAATAGGACGTTTTTAGACCTTTTCAACGATATAATACTCGATATAGTTATTCATAAAAATAACGGAGTTCTGGATGCTTTTCTCTCTTATTTTAACTTTTAACGTAGTTAGCCATGAAATAGATTGATTTATTAATAACTATTCCAAAAACAGTTTAACCATTTTTTTATTAGGTATATCAGATATAACGAAAAAACTAAATAAGTAAGTAGTTAAGTTGGGGCGTTCCTGTGACAACTCGATGGCATGTCCATCAAAGTGGCCACCGCAATAGGGGGGTCCTCAGTTCTTGTAGAATGAATCGTCAATGTCTAGAGGGAAGTTTGTCACTTTGTCATCAAGAAATTGTCTCAAACAATGGATTAGGCGGCAAAAGGACATCTTAGGTGTGACAAAGTTGACAAAAAGTGACAATTTTGCTAGACGTAGATGGTGAAGAGATCGCCAATAACCAGAAGGGTTTGCTGGGAAAAGCATATCGCTTATCAGTAGTTTTGATCTCTTCTTCTTCGCTAGCTGTTCGTCTATCCTTGTTTTGCCAAGGCTGTCCTTGTATGGCTTGTACGAGGGGTGGGCTAACCTAGCGTATCGCTTATCAGTAGTCTTGATCTCTTCTTCTTCGGTAGAATGTATATTTTTGCTGTATTTGTTTATCACTTACACTACTTAACTCTCTTGGTTTAATAGTTTTACACTTTTTAGACATTTCTTTACTTTGTTATTTTAGATTGAAATAAGCTTATAATTACCAGGTAAAAGCAAAAAAAGACTCACGTAAGATTTGAACCTATGATACTAATGACTAGCATGACACTTTAACCAACTGAGCTAATGAGTCATTTATTTTTCTTTTAATTATTATTTTACATGAAATAAAAAAGTATGATTTTTAAAATCAATTTATTTAGATATAAACAACAAAAATTTAATGTCAGAAAAACACATTCATTTTTATAACCATTTTTTATTAGGTATATCAGATATAACGAAAAAACTAAATAAGTAAGTAGTTAAGATGGGGCGTTCCTGTGACAACTCGATGGCATGTCCATCAAAGTGGCCACCGCAATAGGGGGGTCCTCAGTTCTTGTAGAATGAATCGTCAATGTCTAGAGGGAAGTTTGTCACTTTGTCATCAAGAAATTGTCTCAAACAATGGATTAGGCGACAAAAGGACATCTTAGGTGTGACAAAGTGGACAAAAAGTGACAATTTTGCTAGACGTAGATGGTGAAGAGATCGCCAATAACCAGAAGGGTTTGCTAGGAAAAGCATATCGCTTATCAGTAGTTTTGATCTCTTCTTCTTCGCTAGCTGTTCGTCTATCCTTGTTTAGCCAAGGCTGTCCTTGTATGGTTTGTACGAGGGGTGGGCTAACCTAGCGTATCGCTTATCAGTAGTCTTGATCTCTTCTTCTTCGGTAGAATGTATATTTTTGCTGTATTTGTTTATCACTTACACTACTTAACTCATTTGGTTTAATAGTTTTACACTTTTTAGACATTTCTTTACTTTGTTATTTTAGATTGAAATAAGCTTATAATTACCAGGTAAAAGCAAAAAAAGACTCACGTAAGATGTGAACCTATGATACTAATGACTAGCATGACACTAGTAGATGAACAAAGCGGTTTCTGGACCGGAAGTGGGCATAAAGGTAACAACGCCCAAAAACACGCGCCTGTGCAACGGGCATGTACTATACCTTTTCAAATAAACATTTCTCGATTAACCGCATTAGCGCAGCTCGTTGGACACCTGACTTTGTAATCAGGCAAGCCGCGTTCGATACCCGGCCAAGTATTTAGCTTTTTCTTCTCTAACCACCACAACCAACAACAGATGGCGTGCACCCTGCAACCCACAATACAATAGCTTTCAATTATTGACAACAGATGGCGCGCACCTCTGCAACACACGCAACCCACAATACAATTGCTTTCAAGAACACTTCAAAGGCCTCTCTGGCAGCATTATTCATTTGCGAATTAGCCAGTTTAAAATGCCATTTAAGAGTTCTTTTATTCAGATACACCACAACGAGGTTGCCTCATTAACGTCAAAGTCTCATTGTTTGCTTGTACATCTACATTTAAATTGTACAGTTCTTGAAATTTTACCAATGCTTGCTCTATGTTTGTTATAGCATTTCCTTCAGTTTCATCCAAAAACTCATACTATTTGAGGAAATTTTCAACATTCACTTTAGTCTCACCAATGTGAACTATAATGAAAATAAAGTAATATTTTAGAAGCATTGCAATAGTTTTCTACAACAACATACAACAAGTTATACTGGCATTACTCTCCTAGTTGTAAAAATTCAAGCTGTCGAGCTAGGTCTGTAAAAATAATCATGTTTCATACGTGTTTTAATTTCAAAGTGGAAAAATATTACTTACATAGCGATCAAAAGATGTGTTCTTGAGCAGGCGGCTTCAAAAATTCGAGCTGTCGGGCTAACGTCTGTAAAAACAAAAATGTTTAGAAAAATTTTATCTAAATATTACTAAAGGTGTATAGTAAATTGCATGCAGTTTATGCAATACACTATTAACGCGTTAATAAGGCTTTCGGTCTGTTTTAAATATTCTATAAAAACAACTCTCAGACCAAATTTATTTGATTTTTTAATGCTTTCAAAGCTGTTCAATGAAGTAAGAGGTATTAAAAACCATGAAATTTGATTTTATTATTTCATTCTGTTGAAAATTACTACTACTATTAAAATTATAATAAACTTACCCTTTCTTAGAAACACAGTAAAAACTATCACACGACTAACATAACTTGGTGTTTTTTCGTCACTACACAGAAAGTAAACCTTTGTTAAAAATTTCTAACGTTTTTATATAAAACTTTAAACCACAGAATAACACGAAACAACCAACATGTTTTTTCATATGCTTGAACCACTGGTAGTTTTGCAAGATAACAACACCAAAAGTCGTCAACATGTTTTTTTACTTCCGTCAGAAACAAACACACATGTATTTTTCTAAAATATTTTTATTTTAATAAAACACTTTCTCCAAAATTTTTATGGCTAGTAAATTATTTCTTGTACACAGAAGCTGCCTTCACTTACTGATTGAAAAATGGTAGATACCCATTGACAACAAATCTTTAAAATTTTTATGTCTAGAAAATTATTTTTCACTGTACAGGTTTCCAAGCTAGTATAGTTTCATACGTGACCGTAAGCGTTATAGAAAGACTTCATTAGTTTACTCATTTAAAGTACGAATGCCTGAACAGAATTATTAAAAGTCCAGCGAATTATTTACGTTTGTGTTTGGTATCAACAACCTACCTAAATTGTTTTAATGATCTTACTGCATTCAAAATTTTACCAATGAAACACTGTTGCTATTATGCTATAGACATATTTTTGGTAACTAGTACTCAACTGTCTAATTTTTTTATTATTTAAATGTAAATAGAACAATCTCACTTGAATTGTTTTAAAGAGTGGCGTTGGTGCAGTGGAAATTTTTTCACTAAGCTGAATCGAAAGCTTTTATAATCAGTGCAGAATGATTTAGCCTTATGTATTTCTCATTGTCTTCAATCATTTTGAGACAGTTCATTAAAGAGAGTAAGTGACATTTTCCATATATTGTATGCCTTATATGAATAAGGTTTCTTATTATAGGTTAGGGTGTGTTAGAGTCCTAGTACGCATTCCATCCATCATGATTGGCATGTTGAGGTCTCGTGGTCTGTTTGAATAAACCAATGACAGAGGAATCATTTCGATAGATACTTAAGAGAAAGAGTGAGACATCATTTCCTTGAACAGGTTATGTTTCTTGTTATATAGAGAAAATGGCCGACTAATGACGCCGCAGAAAAAAAAATTTGGACATCCTGACGGTTTAGCCATATTTCCTTAGATCTCGGAAAATTATGACTTTGATCTTAATGCTTCGTATGTTATGATTCAAAAGCAGACTAATGGTAGGTGGTCTGCTGATAAACTAGGCAATGAGAGTGATGACGTCACAGAAATTATACTCATGACAATGTTGTTCAATAGCACATTGTTGATTCAATATATATGTGCCTGGAGTAAACTTTTCCATTTCATACAATAAGCTTATAAACTTATGAATTATTTTTCCGTTATTTGTTGTGATGGAGATCGAGATAATTATAATCGGATAACACGAGGGCTAGTTACAGCTTTCTTTTGTCTTATATTGCTTCTAGTATATTCACAATTATAACTCTGTGAGTTGCTAGTTTTAAATTTGTATGTGTGTAGTTTAATAGGTTGGTTACGTTTTCTTAAATGTTATTCATTATGTATACACTCGTGCATAGGAATGTGTTTTCTATTATCTAACACTCGTACATCTTACAAATAAATTCGTGTTATTCACATTGATATTGAAGGATGATATGCCAACACATGGTTTAAGCCGTTTAAGGGCTTTTGTTTGTTGCACAACGAAGTCCACCCATTCTTGACCAAGATTTTCTGGCCTGTTGAATGTGACATGATTCAAAACAAAAAATATTTAAACCATATGACTTTTATTTCACAGTTTAGATTGATAACTCTTTCCCCAAGAGTAATTTAATTCAAAGCAAAGTGTTATTGGAAGAACAGCATTGTTACATCAAACACCCTTACAGTATTTCAAATGATTGATTGATAGATACGAATAAATTCATTTCTAATGGATACTTCTGTTTTGACAAATAACCTTCGCTAACATCTTCACCAAGGTTATAAAACCGCAATAATTGATAGTGATGCAGATATCAAATAAAGCACAAACATCGTATATCTTTAGAATATTGGAATTATTAATTTCTATTTAATAAGAATTTCTACTCAGTATTTTACATTTCTTTTAAATAATTTTCTTTTTCGGTGGTGTGTTGTTGTCTGTGTGCAATGTTGAATGGCTGCCTTTTGAACTAAATATTCAGCTATGATAAATAATGAAAAAATCTCAGTCTTGCAATAGATTATTTAATACGCATATAATTATCTGAAAACATATTAATTTGATGCTACGAATTTTGTTGTGGCTCCGTTTACAAACTTTTGAATGCTTTGGCTGTTTTATCTTCATTGTGTATATCAAAGCAGGGTTAAAAGCATGTGGAATGATGAATTGAACTTGTCTTTTTTCTGCTACCGGAGTTGTTTTGGTTGTGACTGGGTCTAGTAGCGTTCTCCAGTGACAAATTCTCAGTTTTGGCTGCGTGTGGTGGTTCGTTGCTTTGTCTTTCAACATGTCGAAAGCTAGCAAGCCATAATCCTGCATGAAAGCCTTCTAGTGGTCTGGCAGGGGTGTAAGTACGAGCTTCGATCTTTTTTCTATATTTTATTTATGTTTATTATTGAAAGGAAAATAGCAGTCAAGAATATTTTTATATTTAACTTTTAGAAATATTTTTAGTAATTCATAAATCAAGCAAATTGTTCCTACGTTTCATATGCGCGTTAAATTACCTTGTTTGTTGAGTTGCATTTTTTTAAGAGAAACTTTCGATGAGACGATGGTTTTGTTATCTCCGTTTTGAGGTTGTTTGCTACAACGTACTTCTGGAAATAATATTAGGAGCCTCTCTGACATCTTGTTAAATCTTGTTTTTTCATAACTTTTTTAAACTTAGAATTTGAATATCAACGAAGTTATTTCAACAATATAATATGAGATATATAATTTTTAAGCTTCCCCCTTAAAGACAGCGTTCTTTGGTAAATATTTGTTTAACGGATCGACCTAATTTAGGTTCAGCTGGTTCAAGAATAAAATGTTATACAGTACTTTGTACACTTTACTCTCATATCAACAATTCATTAGTAGAAACATTTGAAAAACGCAGCAAACGACTTGATTTTCTAGGTTGTATTCTGTTAGAAAAAAGTTTATGTTTTAATACTGAAATTAGTTTTGATGCTAAAGTTTTGAGTACCTGTCTTAGAAAAAGTTACATGTGATAGAAAGATTTATAGTGAGTAGCAGCAAACGGCTGATGTTTCTTGTTTTCTCTTAGAAAAAGTTTATAACTAATAACCGATTGATGATAAAGTTTTGAATACCTCTCTTAGAAAAAGCTATATATACCGGTTTTCTTTGTTAGAAAAACTCTTTGTCATCATTACATATCCAAATATCGAACCCTTGTGCAACATTTCTAACGTTCCTGCTTCATCATTCCTACCATTTATAGAGTTTCCAACTAACCTACCATTTCTAGTGGCATCAGCCATTTGCAACGTTCCTGTACCAGTCATTTTAACCGTTTGTAGCAGCTTTGTTTAAACTCACCAGTTATTTCTAGTATTTCTAGTGGCATAAAGACACTCGTCAAATATGAAACGGAATCCTGCTTTGGAAACTTTGAAATCAGGACATATCTGTTCTTTATAGGCATATAAGATAAACAAACTGATGGTTAGCAGGTGGTCTGCTAATAATCCAGCCAATGAGAGTGCAGCTTATGACGTCATGACCGGAAAGCCCGCTACGGAGGGCCATGATCGCCAGATTTCCATATTTCCCTAGATCTCGGAAATGCGTCATTTTAGTCATATGATTAGAGTGATGGAGCAACATTGCCATATTTCTCTAAATCTCTGAAAACGTACACAAGTTCCTTTTATCTGCTTTGGTTCGTTATAAAAGCTAATACTAATAATATTATAATATTAAGACGCTGTTGAAGCACTTAAATCGATAAAAAATAGTACAACAATCAAAATTATTTTAAGAATTCATTTTCAAACAAAATATATTATGATATATTATATCAGTGTTAATTTCTATGACATTTATGTTTAGAAATAATGCGTTTCAAGTAAAATTTACGACCTGCCAGAACCTAACTACTAGACTTCAACCATTCCGAATTTGAAAGTTTCCGCAACCACTAGGTCCGCAGACTGCTGCTCGTAGGGAACTTGGTAACAATTGTCCGTGTCGACTTGCTGATGATGGTGATTCTTCGACAAAGTCGAAATTTTCGATAGGCAGTTGGATATCTTGTTGCTTCATATACAACTTACGTCATCATCTTTATTGTGGATACTAATTAAATACAGCAGTCTATCGCAGTTATTTGCGCCGGGATTGTTCTTAGCATTCATATATTTTCTATCATTTGTAGCGTCCCTGTACCTGTCGTTTCTAGTATTTGCAGGGGTCCCATTTCTAACATTTGTAGCGTTCCTGTACCAATCATTTCCATCATTCTTGCTTCTGTTATAACGTTTCTACTATCAGTTTTCTAGCATTTATAAGGTGCTGTTAGAGACATATAGGTGAAACCCCTGTACAATTTTTCAAATACTTTGTGTACCTAGAAAATATTTGTTTGTACTGACGTCTGTCTTAGAAAAAGTTATATGTGATAGAAACATTTGTTTGTAATCGACTGATGTTTTCTCTTTGATGACTAAAGTTTTGTGCACCTAGAAAAAACACTTTGAGTACCTGTCTTAGAAAAGATTTGTTTGTTCCCTGACTTACAAAAAGTTATATATTTATTCCCACTATCCCATTTCCAACATTCCTGGTTTCTACTTTTTGCAACGGATTTGTTTCAAACCATTTGTAGCAACAGTTTCTAGCATTTGTAGTGACTTTGTTTAAACTCACCAGTCATTTCTACGGTTCCTGTCGTTTCTACGGCCCTAGTCTTTGTAACGGTTTCAAAGATTTCTACCCTTTGCAACGCCTTTACTTCAACCGCACAATTATTTCTAACGGGTTCAGTCCTTTGTATGGTTCCAGTTGTTTTTACGGGCCGTTTCTAGCTTTTATAGAGGCGTCAACCATTTCCAGCAGTCATTTCTACTGGCCCATTCGTTTCTACGGGCCGTTTCTAGCTTTTGTAGTGACTCAAACCATTTCCAGCAGCGATTTCTACTGTCCCAGTCATTTCTACGGGACGTTTCTAGCTTTTGTACTTTTTTTAGTCATTTGCAACTTTCCCGTACCAGTCATTTTCAACATTTGTTGCTTATCTACCCTTTGCATCAGTTCTGTACCAACCATTCTACCGTTTCTACCCTTTGTAAGATCCTACTTCAACCTTTCAATCATTTCTAACAGCTTTTTGCAGCTATTTCTACCATTCAGAATAGTATTTTTTATTTAAACCAACCTGGCTGTCCATTCCCAGTATATTTCCATAATTTCTTACAAATTATTGAATTTTTATATCACATTTTCTGTTCTAAATGTGACAACACATTTTTTTATCTTACAGTTGCGGTTTAGTTTATCTTTTGTTATTATCATCGTTGAATTCTTTCAGGTCAGACAGATATATTTATAATCGGAACTATTTATTTTCCAATGTTCTATATACACACAGTAAATTAATTGGAGATGGTATTCTCAGGTATTTTTGTATATATATATTTGGCTGTGTTTCGGTATGAAATAAAATATTATAACAGACCATTATTAAGTATATTATGGGAGCATTACATTTGGATAGTATTAATCTCGGGTATTTTGTTTTAACGATATATTTGATGGTGTTTATTTTGACAAGAAAAAATCCTTTAGCGTAAACATGATATCACAGTGTCTTCTCGTTGCGGTTTACCATTTCCGTTGACGGTATTAAAGGCATACTTGAACTAGTCGCTAGATAAATTATTATTTCTTTGAATCTGAATATGCGGTTGGATGATGGCGGCCTTACTTGTACAAAGACAAGATCACAAATAGTTTTAGGTATTAAGGATGTTCTGAATATTCATAATATACTATATGCTAACTTATTTAAACAATAGTCGCTCGGCGTCCGACGAAAGTTGCCGTTCTTGCGCAGGTAGGCGCTCGCTTACGAAAACTATAGACTCGAAGGAGTGGACGTTCTCGCGCATGCAGGCTTAAGTAAAAGATTTTAAATTTTTTTACAGACAACAACACACCATATCTTTCAGACGCTTGAAACATTAAAAAAAATTCTAACTCTCAAAGCTCGACGTCCGACGAAAGTTGCCGCGCCACGGACTTGCGCCTTTTTCCAGCCAACTATATCCCCCCATCCAGCCCCCAAATATCTAACCGAACAACGCCCAAAAACACGCGCCTGCGCAACGGGCATGTACTATACCTTTTCAAATAAACATTTCTCGATTAACCGCATTAGCGCAGCTCGTTGGACACCTGACTTTGTAATCAGGCAAGCTGCGTTCGATACCCGGCCAAGTATTTACACACAATACAATGGCTTTCAATTATTGACAACAGATGGCGCGCACCTCTGCAACACAGGCAACCCACAATACAATTGCTTTCATTTATTAACAACAGATGGCGCGCACCTCTGCGACACACCCAAATGTCTTTCGCGCACCACTACGACCACCCCCAATGTCTTCTTCTTCCCAATGTCTTCTTCTTCTTATCCAAACAACAACTACCAACAGCTCGGCAGCAGCTCCCGGCGAGAACTCGATGACTGGTTACCTTTATGCCCACTTCCGGTCCAGAAACCGCTTTGTTCATCTACTGACACTTTAACCAACTGAGCTAATGAGTCATTTATTTTTCTTTTAATTATTATTTTACATGAAATAAAAAAGGATGATTTTTAAAATCAATTTATTTAGATATAAACAACAAAAATTTAATGTCATAAAAATACATTCATTTTTATAGTATCATTTACATATTATCCTAATATTCATTAACAAAATTTTCAATTTCACATAGGTTTACAAGTCCTTCACATTTTTCAAATCGTCGTCCATCCCCCAAGCGGTAGTTTACTGGGATCTCGAGGTGGAGAATTGGCAATGAAACTTCATCTTTAGGTAGATGATAGTAGGCAAATTTATCCTCTGATAGATAGTAGAAAGCATCATAATATTTTAAATTCCACATGGTAAAAAGTCTGCATTTGTTATAAGCAAGGTGAAACCAGTTTGAAACTACCAGAACACTTTTTACATTTTGATGACTGTAATATCATATCATTGTTAAAACACCAAGGAAATTCTGAAACTTCATCACAAGGCTGACAATAGACAATAAGACTGTTCATGACTAAATCTTGAGACAAACTAATGTGTTGCATTGTTAACATCTTGATTTATTTGTATAGGAGTAATGCGCTTTGAAGAAATTTTTGCTAGATTATGAAATCTTTTTCTATTCTCAAAAACGTCTTGATTCCAATTTTGCTTAAAATGTTGTTTTTCTGAAATTGACATTAGTGCTGATATCCATTTACCATACAAATCTCTGATTTCATGCAGGTTTAAAGAGCAATGACTGCACTATAGAGCAATATGTCTTCCAAACGGGTAGTATTCATCTTTAATCACGTCTTTGTCAGAATAACTTTTACACTTTAGACATGTAATTAGAACTGTTACCTTGTAAGGCATTTTGTAACCTGATTTTTGTTTGTACATAATGTGTGTTTTATTGTGATCATTTCCAACCTCGATGTCATTATTCATAATTTTATTAAGAAGCTGTCTTCTTTGGATGGTTAATTGATAGGTCTGTTGAGAATCATGTGACATTTTTTCTTCCAAATGGGTAGAGCTCATTTTTTCTTGTTGAAAGCATATCTGATACTGTAAACACTTTGAAAGGGTACTACCATCTTTATATACTTCAATCAGTGCTTAAATGAAATGCATTTTTTACTAATTTCTGAAAAAAGTTACTGTAATACTTAGTCTGAACAAAAAAGAATATCCAGTGAGTTCTAAAATTTAGATGAATCCCCAAGGTAATGTATCAGGTGAAATATAGTTAATAATACGCTTATCATCGAATGGACTCAATGCGATTTTTTTTGTTCTATTGAATAGACCTCATGTTTATTTGATCTTATTAGGTTATGTGATGCCTCCTTTACAGAGTTATAAAACAGAAATTGATAGAAATCTTCAAAAGTAATTTTTCTCAAGGCAGATTTTTTTATACCTTTAACTTTCTTAATAATTGCATTTAAAATTCTTAAGGCATACATTTTTGATCTCAAACCAATAAACTCAAGCAAAATTTTACCATTCTTTCATTTTACCTAAGACTTTTTTTATTAATCTGAGGAATTTGATACATTTTATCTGGAGGATAGTCTGACGTATCAAACCTATGGAGTACTTTTTTCATTTCTTCGTAAATATTCTCTACAAAGAAGTGATAAATTAAAAAATCTGTGTCCATATATAAAAGTTTTGCTTTTTTTCCAAAAGTTTTTAGAATATAGTTATAGTAAAAGTCATATAGGTATGTTTCTGAAATATCTAGAATGGAAAATCCAATATATATATATATATATATATATATATATATATATATATATATATATTTATTGAAAATTCCGTTTTGTTCAGTTCTATAATCACTATATTCTCTTCAAAGATATGACTACTATGAAAATTTGGTTGAGATATATAGTAATTTGCACCGAATCGCCATTTCCATCTGTTAACCAACTTTACGTTTTTATATTTTCTTACGTTCTCCATTGTTTTACCAAAAACATTGTTGTTCATTAGTTTGTAAAAGTTTTTTTTCAAAATTATTAGTGCTTTGCATTCTACACTGTGTATTCAGTTCTATATATTTTTCATCCATCGCTTAAATTTTAGAATGTTATGTATTTTAGATATTTTCAACCCGGCTTCAAGAGCCTGTTTCAAATTTTTATTATGAATCACATACTTTTGTTTATTGTAAAGTTTTGTTAATATTTTTTTATTTTTAGAACGTGAAGTTGGTGGTACCATACGTTCCGGACAGAAAGGGAGATCTTTATAACTTTCATGTAGTTCCTTTGGATAATCTATATCAACTTCAAAAATGTAGTCAAATTCAGAGTCATCAGAAATATTTTGAATGTTCACTGAATAAGGGTCTACCCATTCAAAATGCCCGTAAGGTAAGGGCTCACACATTGCTGTCCCATACGTATTGTTAATATCATAATACATTAAATAGGAAGTTGGTTCACTAGGGTTGAACTCTTCCTTCATGTAGGGATTGTTAGCCCATCCATACAGATTTGAGCATTGTGATATGCCCCATCTAATTCCAGATTCAATGAACATAATCATATCAATATCTGTTAGTAGTTATAAATCAATTTCCGTTACCTTTAACATGGCATCGAACGCTAGTCCTGGAGCTGTGTAATAAGTTTTTAGACAAGTCTTTCTAAAATTCTCGAATATATCACCTAACAACAATACATCAGTTTTCAGATACATTTCAGAATATTCTTGTATGTTCCTAATATTAAACTTTTGCCAAACATTTTTCGCATGATTATAATCATCTCTAGAAATATTAGTTTCTTCTAATTTGTTATCAAAACATTTTATATCTGGTAGATGAGTTTACTGTAATTTGTCCCGACTATCAATATAATCATAAGGGAAAACACCTTTACGTTGAAGCAAATTAAATTCATGATCAGTATTACAGTATTTTCGTGTGATCAACTTTTGGCTAGGTTCTAAATATGATGTCACTTACTGGCCATGAAATGAAATGAATCTAAAAATCTAAAAATCTAAAGGAAATTTTGGTATTGGCAATTTGTTTGGTAAAGGAAATATAACGTTCTTTATTAATTGGCACTAAACTGACAGTTCCATTAATAGCAGTACTTAACGCTTTTATAAAGACTGTCATATCCTGATAAATTAGGTGACAGTGATCGTGCACTTTAATGTCACCATTTTCAAATTTTTTACAACAAATATGACAATGTTCTGAATTATCATAAAAGCTATGTTGTTGAGCTGATAGTGGTTTCATTGGCAAGGGATTGTTAAAAATATTATCAAGTTTATAAGCTATTTCTTGAAGTTTTTTTAACAAACCATATATCACATTCCCTAACAGGATATTGATAGAATTCAAAAAGTGAATCATTATAAGCACATTTTACATAAAAAGCTATGTTAAATGATATGTGTTTCTGATATTTTTGTGTAGAACTTGTTGATTTTTGATCTTCATACCTCTCTAGAGTACTTTCTAGATCAGCATGTATAGTAAAAGGTACAAGTTCTTTATTTTTATGATTTTTAAATTTTTATCTGTCTCTGAAGGAGTGATCATTTTGGTAGTATTCATAACTTGAGATTTTATGAAATGTTTATCTAAATTTTCCTTTGTTTTAAAATGATTTAAACATCTTTCACACAACCATTTTTTATGAGAAAAATTCTCATTTGTCTGTTTAAGAGTTTGGATAAGTCTCTTATAAGAGCAAAATGGAAAATTCTATTTTTTTCAGAATTATTTTCATTGTCATCATCTAAATTTGAATTAACAGAATGATCGAAAGTTGACAACATGAGTAAATTTATGCGAGGTGAATAATTATTTTTGCGTAAACTCACAGGAACTCTACTCTTTTTATTAACCATAAATAAGTTAATAGACAATTTGTTATTTTTTCAAATTTTGGGATGTCTTTCAAAGATACAGGAAATTGAATATTAACATATTTTAAAACTTTACTAAAATGCTGATAAGAACTGATTCCACATGGGTTTTTGTTACCATCACATGGATGCAATGCTGCAACAATTGACCACAAAAAACAATACTCATCATTATTTTTTATATTTAAAACTGCTTTTGTTTTCTTAATAAATGCTGGTACGTCCACAAAAGTTGACATACCGACATTTATTGGTCTATAATGATTTATATTTACTTTTAAATGCAATATTTCATACAAAGCCCATCCAGAATTACGTTCCTGAAAATTTTCCAATTTACTTAAAATCTTATTTTCAACATTTTCTATAAACCACTCTTTTAAGTTAGTATTAACGTCTATAAATTCATTTTCCTTTGAAAAATGTTTAATATCCGTTTCTCCCTTAGACGTTTTTATAAAGTTATATACAATTAACTTTTAACAAAGACTTCTTTAATTCTTTTTTAATTTTTGCTGAAAAACTTTTGAAAGCTTTTTTTAAGGAATTCATGTGGTTCCTTTATTGTAAAATTGACAATAATTCCTGATTTTATCCTATTTTTAAAACATGACTCTGTATCTTGCCAAACTAAGTTTCTAACATATTTACAAGATTTCGATTTTTTAAGCCTTAATTTATTTTTAAATTGCAAATACTAATATTTAAGAAAAAGTTAAATTAGCTTCTAATTTTGAATAATTTTTTATCGACCCCTCCTTATTTTTTAAGTAGAAGTATATTTTTTTCAAAAAATGAACCCACTTTAAATATTCTGTTTTTGTTTTAACTAACTTACCAACAGTTTCAATTTTCTTAACTACATTAGCAACAATACACTCCATCTTACACGAATGAAATTATAGTTTAACAACAATTTAACATTTGTGCTTCACCATTAGGTACGCGTACTTTTATTTTCTTTATTAGCTTCTCTGCGGTGATCATCACCCTCTTGGAATGTGATACGCTGGCAGTCAAAACAATAAACATTTCTACTTTGAATGCCACTACGTGAATAATTTACATTAAAACAAGTCGTACAGTACATCTTCTCAATGACTATTGCAATACAGTGAATTACTAGCAGATAAATAAAGTGCATACGTAATTCATGGAAACTAATAAATTTAATTAATGTAACAAACATCATGTGATGTTGTCTAATCCCAAAGGTTAACAAAAAACATCATTTTTCGAGAGATAACGCTTTTTACAGACAGACTGGCGTCTTATGTTTATGTTAATTGCATTTTTAACGACTTACTGGCATCGATTATCAATTTTTTTACAGATAAGCAATGTAAAATTAATGTTTCCATCTAATTATTTATCACAACAGGGACAACCTATAAAATATCTACAGCCAATCTATAAAAACGCCAGTATCAAGCAACAAGTGAAACAGTTAACACCTATCAATAAGCAATTTTTAGTATTTTTAGGACTCAAGGTACGAACTTAACAACGGCTAAACATAAAGAAGAAAAAATAAGAAGAAAAAGAAGAAAACTATAGAGAGAGGACTATTCAAAGCATTCATTTGCAGAATAAAACTAAATATAATTGCAAGACTTAAAAAACTTTTCTGTTTGTTCCAGTGTGTGTTTAAACAAAAAAATGACGCTTAACATACTACGAGTGGCTGATAATGTGCATGTGGATAATGCTATAACCAATTTTGAATATCATTCCTACACACCTTATGCAAATACTACATTTTTCAATAATGATGAGATAAGAATCCCTATACAAACTCAAGACGTGTACACTCTACCTTCTCAAAGTTTTCTGTACCTGGAAGGAAAACGTTTAAACTCAGAAAATAAGTACAGTCCAACATTAAGATTCATTAATAATGGTTTTGCATTTCTCTTTGAAGAAATTCGTTACGAACTTGGTGGAACAGTAGTCGATCGAACCAGAAATCCTGGAATCACATCAACGATTAAGACCTATCTATCATATTCCAAAAACGAAATAATTCGATGGTATAATGCAGGATGGAATCTTGAAGGCACTCCAAATATGTGTGACGCCAACGGAAATTTTGCAGTATGCATTCCTCTAAAATTACTACTTGAATTTGGTGAGGATATTCGTCGCCTAGTAATTTCAGCAAGTCAAAATTTAATTCTGGTACGTGCCAATACAGACACCAACGCTGTAGTTAGTTCTGTAGCTACAGAAAAACCAAAAGTTCACCTAAATAAAGTTGTTTGGAAAGTACCTCATGTGTCATTATCTGATGCTCACAAAATCCAATTTTTCCAATATATAGAACGTGGAAAAGATTTGCCTATCGGCTTTCGTTCCTGGGAGTTGTTAGAGTATCACTTTTACAGCAAAGTCAAAAACATACCTAAGCAGTGAAAACGACAAGTCAACTGGAAAAACCTCGTTTTGTTATTGTAGCATTCCATACTGATTGTAAAATATAATCATTTAACTAATGTTGTAAGAACAATGTACAAATATTATATAATATAAATAAAAAATAAAAATAAACAGATGTTATCAAAAGCATTAATCAAAATATTCAGATGTTGCTGTGATCCGTAAACATGCACAATATATCTTAAACCAGAAATGAGATACTTGAATGCAATACAAAATATTCAAGTTAATAATGATATCAAACTGTAAATAATTCAAAATTATATCAATTTCAATAACTGTACTGTTATTCTGATATCTGAAGCCAAAAATTCAGTTACTGACAAAAGTGTATAATTACATTTAAACTTCAAGATAAATCAATAATGATTTCATAAATCTAGAAACAAATATTATCTTTAAAACATCCAAAATAATTCAATTAACAAGTCGACGTTTCGAGCTCTCACGACGCTTTCACAAAATACCAAATATTATCAATAACTAATAAATCAATACACATGAAATGATGAATTTAGCACTACAGGAAATGTATAAATATCAAATTTATATGAGCAAATTAACAGTCAAAAGTTTGACTAAATAATCAGGTTCTTTATTAAATTTAATAAGTTCAAAATGTTATTCAGATAAACAAATTCACTAAATCAAATTACAAATGTACCTTGTTCAAATGCAATGACACAACACTCAGCGGTCCTCTGTAGAATCGAAGCAAAGATACGCCGTCGATGCTACGGCAACTAGCGAAGATTTCCGGTTCCCAATAAACCAAAATGAAACTCGTTCGACTTGCCAAAACATTGGTTAAGTTGATGGCCCCATACACTGAAGATAAAAAAGGTCTTGGGTAGGCTAAAGTTCTTACGTACGATGTTCAGATGGTAGTTGACCAGTTAGTCGTCCAGGAAGGCCAACGAGAGTACATGCAAATATTCAGCAATCAAATCCTCACAAATGAGAACGTGTTTCCACTATTTTCCAAAAATATCACCAAACTGCCAATGGAAACATCAATTAATCGTTGCTGAAACCGGTGATCATTAAGAGAATGAGTGATGCATTTGTCTTAAATCCTCACACGAGTATGGTTTCCCTTAAAATCCAAAAATATCACCAATCCAATAACGGAACCAACGATTAAAGTGTATCCAATTAAATACCAAACATGGTTGGCACAAAATTGCCAGTATAATTTCAGATTACACTTGTAGACATCTATCACCACATTTCACCATAACCCCTCTTTCCAAGTACTACTCTACACGCATCCTTACACTAAGACGCTCAACAGGCATCCACCGTTTGCCAGGACGATCAACGGCCAACTCCCCTTTCCGGCCACTGACATCTCAAAATCCTACCAACCTATCCAAATCTAATACCAACATCGTCTAAATTCCCTAAATACAACGTTCTTCTTCTAGGACATTCCACAACATCAATGCCCGAAATGTCCCGTGCTCGACTCTACTTTTCTACATCTTCTTCCCATAAATGTCATTAACCCATCTAGAACGTGTGATTCCGCCCTTAGCAATTCGCCTCGAACGTCAAGAGAAATCTAACCAACAATCTTAACCTAGAATAAATAGACATCAAAACAAATCAATACCAAATACAAAGCGAGAATTTTCCAATGCGAAAAACCCAATAATGTTACAATCAAAATACAAATATTGTAGTACTTGTCTACAGTGCACGTTGTGGTTATTAAACGAAGAATAAATAATAAAGAAAAATGTTCATAAACATTATTCTAAATTTATGTTCACTGTGTATTGTTATTGGAAAGTGTTTTTCTGTGAATACTCACCACCTAATGGAAGCTTATATATAACACATGAATTGACAAACCAAATTTCTTGACAAATCAGTTTTAATAAACTGTTATCAAAGTGTCCTGAATTTAAGCTATATTCTACAAGACAAGGAAACATAACAGAATTAAGAAATAAAACTAATAATTTTGTAACTGCAGTATCTGAATCATTAATTGAAAACGAGAACACAACCCTTAGTATGATGAAAACTGAAACAGAGTATCAGGCAACTATTAAACAGTTGGACACAAGAAACCCATATGGCTACTTTAAATGAACTAATTGCTCTAAAAAATTCGCTAAATGTATCAAAAACAAATCTACTAGAAGTTCGATCAGATTTGGCAGCACGCCTCTCACTCAGTGCAGGATTTAAGGCAGACAGTGACATATGGGCATATAAGTATGCGGAACTAAGATTTAGAGTTCCACCGTGTACAACAACTTCATCTAATGATTTTAGTAAAAATATATCACATCATTATGTTGCTTTATTACAGTAGAACTATACAAGTTGTATACAAGAATTAAGTAGGTGTAATAAAAAAATCTTATTGAATTAGAAATATTTTAATAATTAATAGTATATATTTACTTACATGTTGTTTTGTTATTTTTGCATCTTTTTACACTGAAACTCACTTGTTTCTCACTGCAAGTTCTGTACCTTTTATAGGCAGTAAGTTATTATTTCCTAGAGATTTTTTTCAATTGTATCAACGTCTTAGGTTTACAAAATTTTATCTAAGTACTAGTTATAAATGAAAAAATCACATAATTTCGAAAGAGAATTTCACATTGCAACACACATATAAACTAAATAATTAGATGTTTGTAAATAAAATTTCACATGTTTGGTCTTCTTTCACGATAATGAATTAATGATTCAAATTATCAAGCATTCCTGACCTTGTTATTGGAATTAATAATGCAGCTGTTTTTAATTGAAATTTTATATTATTTTTAGAATAAGGTATTTTTTAGCAAAATTTGTCAATATAAAAAGTTTAAGTTTTATATTTATACATATATTAGGTTCACTAATTAATAATACGGTAACTATTAAACAAAGAGAGTAAGTGGCTCATTTTTCTTTATCATAGTGAAATTTGTTTTATTATAGAAAGGAAGCAAATATTTTATTTTTTAGCAAAATTCGTCAATACAAAAAAATACGTTTTTATATTTATACATATATTAGGTACATTAATTAATAAAACGATAACTATGTATTAAACAAAGAGAGTAAGTGGCTCATATTTTTTTTATCATAATGAAATTTGTTGTGTTAGACAACGACAACAAAAATATACATTCTACCGAAGAAGAAGAGATCAAAACTACTGATAAGCGATACGCTAGGTTAGCCCACCCCTCGTACAAGCCAGACAAGGACAACCTTGGCTAAACGAGGATAGACGGACAGCTAGCGAAGAAAAAGAGATCGAAACTACTGATAAGCGATACGCTTTTCCCAGCAAACCCTTCTGGTTATTGGCGATCTCTTCACCATCTACGTCTAGCCAAATTGTCACTTTTTGTTAACTTTGTCACACCTAAGATGTCCTTTTGTCGCCTAATCCGTTGTTTGAGACAATTTCTTGATGACAAAGTGACAAACTACCCTCTAGACATTGACGATTCATTCTACAAGAACTGAGGACCCCCCTATTACGGTGGCCACTTTGATGGACATGCCATCGAGTTGTCACAGGAACGCCCCATCTTAACTACTTAAGTAGGTACTTACTAAAAACTTAAGAAATTAAAGTACATAATAATGGTTACAATTTATGTTTTGCTTTTTAAGATTAACATTACCGCTTTCTTCACAGACGCTCATACTTTCTTTTGTATACTTCGTTTTTAAGCGCACCCCATAAATAGAAGTCTATAACTGCCAAATCAGGAGACCGGGGTGGCCAATCGCGTGGGCCATTTCTTCCTAGCCAAGAGTTTGGATAGATATTATCTAAGTGTTGTCTTACTAATAACGAATTATGAGCACGTGCTCCATCATGTTGGAACCACTCAATTTGTTGAGTTCTCAAATTCAAATTTTGCAACATGCCTTGAAAAGTGTATTGCAAGAAATGCAAGTAGCGCTCCCCAGTAAGTGATTCGTCATAGGTAAAAGGCCCCAGAATAGTCGACCCTATGATACCACACCAAACATTAAAACCAAATTTTATCTGGGGTCGTCTTTGTTCTACATGGAAAGGGTTTTCTTTAGCCCAGATATGCTCATTGTGTCTATTGAACATACCGCAGTTAGTAAGTTTAGTTTCATCTTACCATAACACATTTAATGGAAACTGTGGATTGTCAAGGCACATATCTCTAAACCATGTACAAAACAAAATACGTCGATGTTCGTCACCAGCATGCAAAGTTTGAGAAACTGACAGTTTGTGCGCTTTCAGTACCTTAACCCTTCGTCGGTCGCACCTGTGCAAAAAAAGCACAGCTATATTATTTTGGTTGGCAGCATTGCTTTACTGGGGTGACAGACGCCCCCACTCTAGTACCCTCCTGACTCGTCTAGCCCGTTTCTGTGGTTTACAGCAGTATTCTCTGAGTCATCACTGAGAGCAAATAGAGTGCAAGTGGCCGAAAAAACACATTACGACCGAAGACGTCACACTTTCCGATGTTAGAATTTTGAGTTTTCTTGTATTTTATCCATGTCTAATGCTTACATTTAATTAATTTATGAGGTTATTTTGTCGAATATATATAAATTAAAGGAGTTTCTTTAGATGTGTGTAATTTGCAACTTGCGACTTAACTCGTTATGACGTCAATCAAGACAAAATTTTCTCGAGAGAGAGATATAAGACCAACTGATATGACTGAACTTCGGGCATTTATTGGTTTGCTCTATCTGACAGGGCCTATAGAGAAAATCGCCAGAGTTTGGAGGAGCTCTGGGGTTGTGAAAGCGATGGAATCGAAAAATTCGGTCTTGTAATGAGCCTAAGACGTTTTGAAACTTTGATCAGGTGCCTTCGATTCGACAATTGCGAAACTCGAGAACAAATGAAAAAGTATGGCAGACTCAGTTATATTCAAGAAATTTTCACTTTATTTGTGGAGAATTGCCAAAAGAGCTATTCCGTTGGTGAAAACGTAACCATAGACGAAATGCTCCTCAGATTCAGAGGAAGATGTCCTTTCCGCCAGTACATTCCGTCTAAGCCAAGCAAGTATGGGATCAATTTTTTCGCCCTCGTTGATGTAAAGATGACATACACATTCAACTAAGAAATGACACTGGAGCACAGCCTGATCGGCCATTTAAGGTGAGTAACAAACCATCCGATTTTGTTAAACGCTTAGTTCAGTCCTTATTGGGAAGTGGTCGAAACATTACGGGAGACAACTGGTTTACCGACTTTGACCTTGTTGATGAGCTCAAAAAACATAAACTCACATACGTTGGCACAGTCAGGAAAAATAAAAGACAGTTACCTCCAGACTTCGTGAACGTGAAAATGAGGAAACAGTACGACACTATGTTCGGGTTCAACGAGGGGAAAGCTTTGGTCTCATACATTCCAAAAGGGCGAAAAAATGTGATCCTGGTTTCTACACTTCATAATGACAATGCAATTGATCCTTCATCATGACAGGATAAGAAGCCAGAGATCATAACGTTTTATAATTCCACAAAAGGTGGAGTGGAGACTGCAGACAAGATGTGTGCAAGTTATAATGTCTGCAGAAACAACAAACGTTGACCGATGGTAATTTTACACGATGATGAATCTGGCCGGGATCAACTCCCTTATCGTTTATCTTGGGAATGATCTTGAGCCGTTACGCAGAAGGGTGTTCCTCAAGAAGTTGCTCCATGAGCTTACTCTCCCAGAGCTGCAGAGAAGGAGCCAGAAGACGAAAGGTATCCCCTCAAGTCTCCAAATCCGCCAGAAGAGTTCAGCCCCAAAAAGAGTCTTTTTCATGGGGATGATCGTGAAAAGGATGAACCAGATTCCAAGAAACGTAGGTGTACGCCCTGCACGACAGAAACCGGATTGAGGAGGCTTACCGTGTCCAGATGTCTACGTTGTGCCATCCCCATCTGCAATAAACACTCAAATGACGTATGCAATGAGTGCAAACTTACAATTTTCCAACATGTTTCTGATGAGCCTAAATCCAGCGAATCTGAAGAAGACTAAGCTCTTTAGGATAAAAATGAAGTGTATTAGTCGTTTTATATGTCATTTCAACATTTATGTACAAATTTTTATCAAATAATGTCAAAGACCAAAAAATTGTTATTTTGGAAATTTTACACTTCTCTAATAAAAAACTTCTTTTTTTATTATTTAAAAGTTAATTCCTTAACTTAGATCCTATAAAATGTCTGTGTGAAACAACGACCCCCTGCTCGAAGGGAGATGGCGTTTTATCTATATAAAATTGTGTGTTTTTTTCGCACATTGCGACGGACCGAAGGCACGAAAAGGTTGCGACCGACAGAGGATGTGCCAGCTTCTGCCGCAATCTCACGAGTTGATGTAGATGGATGTTGATTTACCATTGCCAAAACATTTATTTGTGCTGCTTCGTAAATTTGGTTACGTTCCTTTGGTGGTTTAGTAAAAAATCCAAATCTGCGTAAACTATTGTAAAGCATCTTAAATGTACATAGGGCAAGTTGACGACGATTAAAATATCTATGAAAGTATTCCTCAGCTGCACGAACTGAATTTGTATGGCATATGATATCACATTTCACCATATTAAGTTTTTTTTCGTTAGAATATTCCATTTTATCAAGAAAAGTTGTCAATATCGACTATCAGTTCAGTACTACTAATGGAATTACTCTCAAATGAGGAAACGTCAAAGTGAAAACAATCTTTTTCATGGCTACCTACGTTAAAAGTCAAAATAAGAGAGAAAAGCATCCACAACTCCGTTATTTTTATGAATAACTATATTGAGTATGATATCGTTGAAAAGCTCTAAAAATATCCGATTTTTTGACGTCATAGCCAACTATGGTTTCCATTAAAAAAAAGATATCTCGAAAACGAGAGCTGTCACGCAAATGAGGACATGAGAATCATATTCGGGATACAATGCCCTTCAATTTTGATATTTACACTTTTTTTATAAAATCAAAAACAAAGGAGCTAGAGGGATTTGACCAACTCTACAGAATTTCGTTTTTTCAAAATATCTAGTAAGCCATGACGTTTTACAAAAATCCGAAAGTATCATTAAATTGGGACAGTAAAACTGCAAATCTTTACCAATTTAACCATTGCTCTATCTCCGCTAGTTTCCGAGATCCCCATACTGATCATCAAAAACAACTCACCTTGATATATATATATATATATATATATATATATATATATATATATATCTATATATATGTTACTTCTGATGTTGAAGTATGGTGGCCGGATCTCGTGTGTTTCTCTTGTGTCTTGGAAAAGACACTTTTTCGACGTTTCAATGAGATCTCACTCATCTTCTTCGAGAAATTTTCACTCACCGTACAAATACAAATCCACAAGTACTACGCTTAGTGAGTGACACATCAGTAATCCCGAGAACAGATAAGGTGGCCGCCTTGCGGTTGATTTTAAGCAGCGACCTTGTGGTTGCGTGGGTGGCCTTGTGGTTGCGTGGGTTGCCGGCCTTGTGGTTGCGTGGGTCGTTGGCCTTGTGGTTTGGTGGCTGTGGTTGCGTGGGTGTAATTAGTGGTCGTGGGTGTTTGGGAATCTCCCTTCGGCTTGAAGGTGGGGAGCCGTCGGGTCGGGTGACGTCATCGGTATTGTGTGTTGTAGATCATTCGTTGGTATTATTGCTTGGCGCCATCTTGCGACGGGATTGTTGATTCAAAGGCAAGGATTTAGCCTTAGACATATTGAAAAAATTGTCTAGAGGTTGTTGGGTATTTGATTTTTAGTGATAATCGTGTCTTAACTGTAAATGTCATGTGTTGTGTGCTGCAAATTTCTTGTGTGTAACTAGTGTGATTTGAGAGGTTATGGGGATAGAGTGTATATGTAATATACAGTGGTGTATGTTGGCAGGTGGTTCGTGGTGTCCGTTCTGGTTGTCAGTTTCGCATTCATGGTTGGCGTTATATGATTTTGGGGTGACAGGTTCTAACGTCGTCTGTCGTGTGTTTTGTGAGTTTCATGTTCCATGGATGACATTGTATTTTGTGGGTGACAGGGTGTAACGTCATTTGTCGTGTGTTTTGTCTGTCTCATGTTCCATGGATGATGTTGTATTTTGTGGAGATGTCAAGTTATAATGTCGTTTGTCGTGTATTTTGCGAGTTTCATGTTCCATGGATGACATTGTATTTTATGGGTGACAGGGTGTAACGTCATTTGTCGTGCGTTTTGTCAGTCTCATGTTTCATGGATGATGCTGTATTTTGTGTAGGTGACAAGTTGTAATGTCGTTTGTCGGGTGTTTTATGAGTTTCATGTTCCATGGCTGACATTGTGTTTTGTGGAGTGACAGGATATAATGACATTTGTCGTGTGTTTTGTCAGTCTCATGTTCCATGGATGATGTTGTATTTTGTGGAGGTGACAAGTTGTAATGTCGTTTGTCGTGTGTTTTATGAGTTTCGTGCTACACGGATGACATTGGGTTTTGTTGAGGTGACAGGTTGTAATGTCGTTTGTCGTGTGTTTTATCACTTTCATGTTTAATGCGTGCTGTTGTGTGTTGTGATTTTCATATTGTGTGTTTTGTCAGTTTCATGTGCCGTGGTTGACGTAGTGTTTTGTGTGGTTGTAATTCCGTTGTCTAATTTTGAGTTTCGTGTTCGATGGATGACGTGTGTTTTGTCAGTTTGCTATTCTGTGGATGGTATTGTGTTGATGGTTCTGTGTTCGGCAGTCCTTGTGCGTGAGATGGTGATAGTTAACATGTGTTTTTGTGAGGAAAGGTATAGTTATGTTGTTTATGAATATCGGTGTACAAATTTAATAAAAGTTTGGTATGAATAATAACAAAACTTTTAAAGTCTCACCTGTATATTGGTCTTTTATAAAAATCATTTAATTCTATCATTCTGGTTCTAGTTTTATAGCTGTTTCCGTGATACATAATAGTAAAATTTCTAAGGATTCGATGGTGGTAAAACAATTTTGTTAACAAAATATCGGTTCTCGTTTCAATATTATACAGGGAGTCTGCTAAAAACACCAAAAATTTATAGCCGAAAACAAAATGAATCACGTGTTTAACAAAATGATTCCATGATGGTAAAACAATTTTGTTAACAAAATATCAGTTCTCGTTTGAATATTTTACAGGGAGTCTGCTAAAAACGCCAAAAATTTATAGTTGAAAACAAAATGACTCACGTGTTTAACAAAATGATTCGATGGTGGTAAAACAATTTTGTTAACAAAATATCAGTTCTCGTTGGAATATTTTACAGCGAGTCTGCTAAAAACGCCAAAAATTTATAGTGGAAAACAAAATGACTCACGTGTTTAACAAAATGATTCGATGATGGTAATTGTTAACAAAATGGGTCTATCATATCAGTTCTCGTTTGAATGTTTTACAGGGATTCTGCTAAAAACACCGAAACTTTATCGTTGAAAAACAAAATGACTCACTTATTTAACAAAATGAGTAAATTCCACCAGTGTGGTCCTAGTTTTGAATATTTTTAGAGGCACTTCTGCTGACTACAGGCATTGTGCTAAAAACAGCAAACTTAATCGTTCAAAAACAAAAAGACTCACTTATTTAACAGAATGAGTAAACTCTACCATTGCAGTCCTAGTTTTGAATATATTTCTGCTGAAAACGACGAATAAAGCTTTGTAATAAAACGCCAAAAACAATTAAAGTGTACATTTTACCATGAAAATGATGAATGACCCACTTATGATGAAAATAATCTTATTTACCATTCTGAATCTAGTTTTGGATATTTTAGAGTTCTGCTATTAAAATCAGTAAATTCCACTAATCTGGTGAATATTTAGAGGTATTTCTACTGAAAATTCCGAAACAAAAACAACAGGTTGTGTTGAATTTATCATTCTTACAAAGTGTTCAAATTCTTTAACTATATCGGAGTACACATTTAGTAAATAAAAAAAGATTCACCTGTTTTTATAAAATCATTTAAGTCAGTCATTCCGTTCTAGTTATACAGATGTTTCACCTGTAGACGTCAAAATGGTGTTATTTCTGTGATAAATAAAAGCAAAATTTTAACTAAAATGGGTAAATTCCACAATTCCGGTTTCAATTTTGAATTTTCTAGGTATTTCTGTCAAAAACACTGAATGAAGCATTCTGCTAAAACAGCAAGGACTTTATCACATTTCTCAATCCTGTTTGATCTTAAAAGAATATAATGTGTAGTGTTACCCAGTACTTCGTTATCAATCTTCCGATCATCATATATTTAGATTTAAGATATTTTGATGTTTGAATATGTTTCTCAGCAACGATGAATACGCCACAGAAAAGAGGTGAGGTTTGCTACAGCTAGCCTCTTACCCTTTTGTTATGAGATCACAACCTGACTATAAATGGCAATACAAAATTTCTAACGATGATGGAAAAATAATAAAACGAAAAAATGAGTTAATCATTTCGCTTCTAGTTTGAATATTTTACAGCCATTCTGCTGAAGATGTCAAAACTTAATCGTTGAAAATCAAATAAAATTACTTGAGAAAAATGGCTAAACTTCTAAGGATGATAGTAAAACAAAAATGAGTCCATCATTTCGGTTCTCGGTTGAATATTTTATAGGCATTCAACTGAAAACGTCAAAATTTAATCACTGAAAACATACCAAATGAAAAAATAATCTTATCTAAAATATGTAAATTCACCAATCTGGTGGTATTTTGAATATTTTAGAGGCATTTCTGCTGATTACAAACATTGTGCTAAGAACGCCAAAATTTAATGGTTGAAAAACAAAAAGACTCACTTATTTAATAAAATGAGTAAACTCTACCATTGTGGTCCTATTTTTTAAATTTATGTCCGCTGAAAATGAGTAAAAAGCATTGTGATAAAACGCTAAAAACAATTAAATTGAAGAAATTATGAATCACAAATATTTTAACACTAAAAACGAAATTATTGATCAGGGAACAGGGAAGAATGGTGGATAGGGCCTTCAAAATAATATATTACATGTAGGTTCATTTTGAAATAAAATGTAAAAACAAGACTTTGTTTTACTACCATAACAGGCAGTAGATAAGTACCCGAAATTAACTTCCGATTAGAACGAATGTTACAGCGAACTTTGTTATCTCTGTAGCTTCCAGTTCATATAGTCAAGACCTCTTAAACGGTACTTATAATATTCCTTATCCAGGGCATGTATTGTTATTTGAGGAAAACATACGGCTTATGAAAAAGGGTGGGAGGCACTCCGTAGAGTGCCCCCCTCCCTTTTTCTGTGACGTCATAAGCTGTGCTCTCATTGGTCGTTTTAAACTTGAACTAGTATTTTGCTTTTAAATTTGTCAACACAGCATAAAATGCATACATCCGTATTACATTAGCTATCATCATGATGCTACATTGCCAAGAGAATCAATTCAATCGTGTGTTTTTCCCTAGCTCTAGGGATTTTTCTCATCGCTGTTTAAAGAAACAATACGCCCTAAGTGTGATTTTTCTGTTACGTCATTAGCTTCCTGTTTACATCATATATTCAAGAAAGACATCAGTATTCTGAAAACAAGGGGAAGTTAAGCGTATATACCAAATTCCACAGTCAGTGTATTGAACATAATAGTTGTCGGTGACATCTACCGTCTAGTGAGTAAATATGTGGATATATATCTGTATGTATATCAAAATGATCCACTCTTATTGGTTGGTGTGAACTCCAGCCCACCTGCTAACCATCAGTATGTTTTAACTCATACGTTAACAAAGAATGGTCCTGAATAAAGATTTAAAGTTTCCTCAACAGGATTCCGGTACATACCCGGCAACAATGTCTTTATAACATACGAAGTATATGTCACCGAAGGATAAAGTCATAATTCCCAAGATCTATTCAGCAATATGGCAACGCTGACCCTCAAACATTACCATTATATTCCCAAATATATATAATGGGCGGTAAATTGATAAAAAGACGCACAGTACCTTGCTTCCGGTTCACTTCAACAAAAACACTCTAGTTATCAATGTACAGGATTGTGTGTCAACCAATGGCAATGCAAAACTTCTAAGGATGGTAGTAAAATAGTAAAAGAAAAAATGAGTCCATCATTTTGGTTCTTGTATAAATATTTTACAGGCATCCAGCTGAAAACGTCAAAATTTAATCATTGAAAACATACCAAATGATAAAAATAATCTTATTAAGGCATACAGTACCTTTCTTCCAGTTCACTTCAATAAAAAACACTGTTTAGTTATCAATGTGTTTGTCAGCCAATGGCAATGCAAAACTTCAAAGGAGAGTAGTAAAATAGTAAAACAAAATGGGTTCATAATTTCGGTTCTAGTATAAATATTTTACAGGCTTTCAGCTGAAAACCTCAAAATTAAATCATTGAAAACGTACCAAATGATAAAAATAATCTTATCTAAAATAGGTAAATTCCACCAATCTGGTGGTACTTTGAAAAGAGCTATTGTAATTAAATTTACCATTAGAATTATCTTGCCGGGATGTACCGTGTGAAAGTGTGGAAATTCCTTACCATCAAAAATGATTTATGATGATGTTTTGTCACCGAGAATCTGTCATAGCTGAAACGAGCATGCTAAAGAATGAAAGGGCGTATTGCAGTCATCAGCAAATGTTACTGGATTGTTAGAACAATATGACTAGAGACGGAATGTTGGAAAAGTTGTTAGAAATGCTGGGAATGGGACTGGTATTAACAGAAATCCCGTCATTCTACGCTAAACTTTCATAGTGTGCAGACATGGAAAATGAATGTGAATTTTGCAGCAAATGGTTTCCAACCACAGGACGCCCACTTTGCGATAAATGTTACATTCTGTGTGGTCAAAACAACGGACATTGGATACCTTTCAACAAGAACTCCTGGGATAGTTATGAAGATTTCAAAAAATGGCAGTTTAAATATGATCGACAAAAATTAGTATGCGAAAGGTGTGGAAATTTTATGAATAGAACAGATATTTATCGTCACATGGAAAATAAACATAAAATTAATAGTTATTTTGTGAAATTTGCATAAAAGTTTTGGACACAAATGAATCATTACTAAAATGATATCTGGTGTGAGATAAAAGTTTGCCCATTCATTATTAACTATCATCCTGCAACCGTTCATCAGCCTAATAGTCGTTGGTGTAAATTTGTGCAGTTCAAATATGTTGTACCTTCCTCACATATTAACCATAACCATAATGTCACGTTATTTATTAGGTTAGGACTGTGGTAAGACGTTCTTGTCGCCCTGCATTGAAAATTTTTTTTCATTGAGCACATAAACTAACTGAATTGCTCAGAAAATACAACCGAAAATTTAATTCAAATAAAACACCGTGAATTGCTCAGAAAATACAACCGAAAATTTAATTCAAATAAAACACCGAAGATAGTAAAACAAGATAACAAAACAATGCTAAATATGCTGACAAAATAGAACTGAAACCATTGAAATACATCGCTGAAGATGACATAGATGAGTTACATAACGTCACTAAATACGATGAAAAAAATTTGGTTTAAATACAGTACTGTGCATACCACATTAAACCTAGATACTGTAGGTATTTCAGAAACGACAGGGAAAATTGCAAACTAGGGAACACATACCATTATAAACATATTTTACCTAAGAGAAAGCTAGATGCTGGCCTACCCAGACGAGTCTATCCGTTACATTTGATTGTTATTGATGGATCACTTTCAATAAAAAGTACTAAAGTTTAAGATAATCCTATAATGTAATTAAAAATATTCGCTTAATAAAAATAATGAAATAAAGTTTTGTTTCATTTAAACACATGCAGATAACAGTTTTCTGTGGTTTACTAACTATTACAAATTTCACAACGACCAAAAGTGCAGGACGTTCTGGTTAGAGATAAGAATAGGAGCTAACCGCTTGACGTTCTTGCAACGGCTGTTGTGAAATTATGTTTAATTTATAAAATAAAACATTCGAGTTGCGATAGTTGATAAAGGTATGGAACAGGATGTTGTGGTTTTCGCAAATCTGCGATTTATCAGCATTATTAATTAAAATTTTGTTGGGAACGGAGATGACGTACACAATGCTATCGATAAATACGTAACTTTGCGAAATTTATTTTAGTTGCTCAAACTGAACAAGTGAAGTGTAAAGTGGACAATTAAATGTGTGAATTTTTAATACATGTGAGTATTTATTTTTTTAATTTTATACTGTTAGGCTTAAATTATGACTGCCTAGTATTTTGACAAGGCATCTTGACTCACATTTTATAAAGTTGTTAGGAATAATTATTCATATCTGATAATCTATTTTGAAACATTTATGAATTTTATAACATCATACTGATATTTAAATCTTACATGTATTTAACATTGAATCTATTGAATTTTTATTTCAAAGAAAATTATGACTGGACTAGTCGTATTAGATCACAGTCATGTACTCTAGTTTATAATAATTGGTAATTTTGGTAATTCAACGGGACTGATTTCAAACATTACTTAAATTTCTATAGTTCCATTTAAACTGAAAGTATACTTCTCATATTTATGCATATTGTGATTTTACAATTTGCTGAATAAACTTTAATTGGAGGAATTATTTAGTGATATTTTAAAAGAGGTATTTTCAAACATTTTTGCCTCTTGGCCGCCATCATTTGCAGTGAATGCATACTTCTCAAATCTATACATTTTTAGTTTACTGGGTGTATAAGCTTTAAATAGAGGGTTTTTATTTCAGTAATGATCAGCTGCACCCTTGTCGAGGTCTGTCAAACTGCAAACTAAGCTCCACATTTTATTCTAAAAAGTGCACGATGGTTGTAAGGTCATTTGAATAGACCATTATTTTGGGTTGTTTCCCAACGCCATCTATTCTCTACAGTTCACCCACACTTATCTGCTCTATATTGATAAAACAGTTCACGTTTCCGCTACCGGTCAGTTCAGTTGCTGTGAGCAGTACATACACATTTTAATTTTGAAAAGATTCTTTCTTTTATCTAAATTTTGCATTGTTTGAATCGTTTTTCATTTGTAAGTATTCATTGTGAGCGTTTGACTTATTATATTACTAACGTTTGTGGGTTTGTCTCAAGACCATCACTCGCGAAATGAAGAAATACTCGATAATTAAAGATATTACAAAGAATATTAGACGTTATGGGGTCATGGGACGTGTTTTAGAATTTAAAATCAAAAGAATTCCATATGGGACCGAACCTGTGGGATGGGTGAAATCCGCCATAACTCAGATTGTCCAGAAAGGAACCGAGGGATTAGAACCTACAGATAAAGTGGGGTTTACCTTTTGTTCTAAAGATTTCTGTCGTGGCCAGGGTTGGATGCGACTCAAAGACGCCTCGAATATTACGGTCGATGATATATGAAACAAGATCTCATCCATATATCAGTCCAATTCAACTGGGCTTAACACTGAAACCTTCTGTCTAGGTATAACGACCGTACGAATGCCGTTAGGGGCTGGCCGCGGGCGCTCGTACAACAGTTTCAATGAGGAGTGTCCTAAACGTCGAGGAATTGTGGTCGTTAATAACAAAGACAATCTTTGTCTACCTCGCGCTCTAGTGGTGGCAAAGGCTTTTGTAGATAAGGATCCACTTTACCCCAAAATTCGGGTGAATACGGGGAAACTACAGACGCAGAGAGCTCTAGAGATGATGGAAGGTGCTGGAGTGGTGATTCCTGAAGTGGGGGCTGGAATTTCAGAGCTTCAGTCATTTCAGAGGCATCTTTCTTCTTATAGGATCACAGTGTATGCGTATGGTTCAAAAGGTCGCGATGTCATCTTTAAGGGAAATTCTGATGGTGCAAGTAACAATTTACTATATCACGAGAGGCATTACAATGTTATAACTTCTCTAACATCATCTTTCTGTTGTGAACATTATTGCGAGGAGTGTCATATACCATATGATCATAAGGAAAAACATCGTTGCGGTGGTACTTGTTCTGGTTGCAGACAATCACCTCCCTGTTCTGTCGATGAGGTAAAGGTAAATTGTGACAAGTGTAAGAGATCTTTCAGAGGACCATCATGTTTCCATAAACATATTCAGTTCGGTATTTGTCATCAGATTTGTCGTTGTGAAAAATGTTTTAAAACCGTTCAGTGTAAAAGGACTCACGTTTGCGGAGAAATTTTTTGCAAGATTTGCAAGTGTCACCAGCCTTTCAATCATCTATGTTATATACAACCCGATATAAAGACACCACTCACTAAAGACTTTTTGTTCATTTTCTATGATCTTGAAACTCGCCAAGAAACAGTACAAGCAAACGATTCTCTTCTCCATGAACCTAATCTGTGTGTAATGAAACAATGTTGTCATAATTGTATTGATGAGAAAGGGTTATATTTCTGTCAGGTGTGTGGATATCGTCAAAATTCAAAAAACTTATTGTTTTGGCTCATAATGGAGGTGGTTTTGATCATCAGTTTATACTCAATTACATTCTAACGAACACCGACTTGAAACCAGAACTTATAATGAGAGGGACCAGACTTATTTCAATAGTATACGGAAAGGTAACATTCCTCGATAGCCTCAATTACTTTCCCATTGCACTATCCAAATTTCCCAAAGCCTTTAGCTTAAAAGAACTCAAGAAGGGTTACTTTCCTCATCTTTTTAACCGTACAGAAAATCAAAATTATGTCGGTTCTATGCCGGCCCTTATATATTACGATCCTGATGGTATGAAACCTGATGAAAGGGAAAAGTTTTTGTCATGGTATGGTGAACGTGTTAAAGAGGGGTACGTGTTTGATTTTCAAAAAGAGATAACTGTCTACTGCATTTGGGATGTCGATATTTTGTCGCAATCATGCGTGAAATTCCGCCAACTCATGCTGGACGAAACCAATGTTTGCCCATTTTCCGAGGCAACGCCATAGCTTCAACCTGCAATAAGGTCTTCCGCAGGAACTTTCTCAAGCCAGAGACCATCGGTATTATTCCTAAGCATGGTTATAGATGGAGAGAAAATCAGTTAAAAATTGCAATTCAGTGGTTAGTGTGGGAGGAAAGGCAGCGGGGTGTTGATATCCAACACGCTGCGAAAGGTTCTGAGGCAGCAGTAGCTGGGGTTAAAGTTGATGGTTATTCTCCAGAATTGAATTTGGTATTTGAATTCCAAGGATTTTATTACCACGGGTGTACGACCTGTTATAAATACCAAAGAGATGAACCATTGTATGAAGATCCCTCACAAACTCTTAACCTAAAACATGAAGCCACACAGTGTAAACTTGCTAGACTTCGCTCTCTCGGTTATGAAGTGGTAGAGATCTGGGAATGTGAGTTCCAGAAAATGCTAGCTGTCAACAACGAGATGAAAACATTTACGGAAAAGCATCCCCTCGTATCTCTCACATCTTTAGAACCGAGAGGTGCCTTCGCGGGCGGTAGGACTGGCAATATTGTACAGCACTACAAAGCTAAAGAAGGTGAGAAGATCAAGTACGTCGATGTGTGTTCTTTGTATCCCTGGGTGTGTAAATATGGAAAGTTTCCTATAGGTCATCCAAGGGTTTATGTTGGACAAGAGTGTCCCAATGATCTCTCCTCATTGTCCGGCCTCGTAAAGTGTAAAATTTTACCGCCACACGACCTTTTCCATCCTGTTCTGCCACAAAAAATGAATAACAAACTAATGTTTCTTCTTTGTCGCACTTGTGGGGAAGCGATTCAACACTGATGAATGTCATCATTCAGATGAGGAACGTGCCCTATCTGGCACTTGGGTGATTGAGGAGGTCTCGAAGGCTCTGGAAATGGGCTACAAAATTCTAAACATGTATGAGGTATGGTCATATGAAACAATTCAATTTGGGAAAAATGTTGCTGGTCTTTTCACTGAAATGATGAACAAGTTTATGAAAATTAAACAGGAATCGTCCAATTGCCATCTCATTGCAAATCTGAAGAGGAGAGAACCGCTATATTGAAGAGTTTCTGCAGAGGGAAGAAGTTCGTCTAGACTATTCTAAAATCCTCGATAACCCTGGTCTAAGATCCTTAGCGAAACTGATTTTGAATTCATTTTGGGGGAAGTTTGGACAGCGTGAAAACCAACCTAAAACCTCTATTGTGAATCAACCAGAGGAGTTTTTCAATATAATGTCAAATCCTGCCATTTATGTCAATACCGTTCTACCTGTTAACGAGAATACCCTTATTGTAAACTGGGAGTACAAAGAAGAGGCTTCCGATTCTCTGTCTACCGTTAATGTTGTCATCGCATCCTATGTAACAGCCCTGGCCCGCCTCTAACTTTATAGCTATTTGGAGAAACTCGGTGATAGAGTACTGTATTACGATTCTGACAGTTGTATATATGTTTCACGTTCTGGAGTGTTCGATGTCCCTATCGGTACATTTATAGGGGATATGACTGATGAACTAGAAACATACGGATCAGAGAGTTATATCGTGGAATTTGTCTCAGGCGGTCCCAAAAACTATGCATATATGGTTTGGTCAACGAAAGCACAAGAGTATATAACCGTTTGTAAGGTTAAAGGGATTACTCTGAATTGTGCTGCTTCGGAATTAATAAACTTTGATGTCATTAAGCGGATGGTTTTGAGTGAAGAAGAACCCATTTCAATCATTAGTAAACAAATACGTACAACAGCTGAACACAATGTAGTGACAGTTATAACAGAAAAACGATACCAGCCAAAATCTCTTAAAAGAAAATTTTTGTCAGATTTCTCATCTGTGCCTTTTGGCTTTAAAAAATTATGTCGGTAAATGTACACATGTCTCACATCCTACGAAAATGTCCTAGGACTATTATCAAAGAGAGAGTCTCAAGTGGTGAAGAAACGAAGGCATTCTAGTCCCAAGAAGAGAGACTTACTTCTCGACGTTCTGAAATGGTCACTAGGTGAAGAACAGAAGATTTCAATGAATGCCACAAATTACGATATTCGTTTTGAATTAATATGCTTAGCTTGAATGTCTGTTACCTACACAATTCTGAACCCTATCAGAACCATTGAATAAGACGCCCTATATTAATTTATGGATTGTGCGTGTGATAATGTTATCAGGAGAACATTTGATTTGTGTATTGATTCTTTGAACGAATAGTAGGCCTGTTAATAATTTTTATATATTACGGTATACACTAATTATTAATGGGGACTCTCAACGATGCCAGTTATGCAGCCCCTGGATATTTATATATAAATTCTATAGCGTCATGATCCTCATGGGTTTGGCAGTGGAAAATGGTCTGCATAAAATATTTATTATCTAAAACATCTAGTTGCTTGAGTCATACCATACGTTATAAACATAATATCTTAAAGCTTGCTGTATTAACATCAACTAATCTTTGCATTAACAATTTTTCAAGGATATCCTACATACATTGCTAACAACTTTCAATTAAATACTCACTAATGTATTACAATTATTTATAACAACCGAATTGTTTGGCATAAAAATAGTTTGAGATGTCCCTAACAGCATGTCTACTGAAAAATGAAAACCCTTTGCTATAAGATTCGCATTCATTCTCCATATCTGCATTCTATTATAAGCTTTCTGTTAATACCAGTCCCCATTCCCAGCATTTCTAAAAACATTTCCAACATTTCGTCTCTAGTCATATTGTTCTAACAATCCAGTAACATTTGCTGATGACTGCAATACGCCCTTTCATTCTTTAGCATGCTCGTTTCAGCTATGACAGATTCTCGGTGACAAAACATCATCATAACATCATTTTTGATGGTAAAGAATTTCCACACTTTCACACGGTACATCCCGGCAAGATAATTCTAATGGTAAATTTAATTACAATAGCTGTTTTCAAAGTACCACCAGATTGGTGGAATTTACCTATTTTAGATAAGATTATTTTTATCATTTGGTACGTTTTCAATGATTTAATTTTGAGGTTTTCAGCTGAAAGCCTGTAAAATATTTATACTAGAACCGAAATTATGAACCCATTTTGTTTTACTATTTAACTACTCTCCTTTGAAGTTTTGCATTGCCATTGGCTGACAAACACATTGATAACTAAACAGTGTTTTTTATTGAAGTGAACTGGAAGAAAGGTACTGTATGCCTTAATAAGATTATTTTTATCATTTGGTATGTTTTCAATGATTAAATTTTGACGTTTTCAGCTGGATGCCTGTAAAATATTTATACAAGAACCAAAATGATGGGACTCATTTTTTCTTTTCTATTTTACTACCATCCTTAGAAGTTTTGCTTTGCCATTGGTTGACACACACTCCTGTACATTGATAACTAGAGTGTTTTTGTTGAAGTGAACCGGAAGCAAGGTACTGTGCGTCTTTTTATCAATTTACCGACCATTATATATATTTGGGAATATAATGGTAATGTTTGAGGGTCAGCGTTGCCAGATTGCTGAATAGATCTTGGGAATTATGACTTTATCCTTCGGTGACATATACTTCGTATGTTATAAAGACATTGTTGCCGGGTATGTACCGGAATCCTGTTGAGGAAACTTTAAATCTTTATTCAGGACCATTCTTTGTTAACGTATGAGTTAAAACATACTGATGGTTAGCAGGTGGGCTGGAGTTCACACCAACCAATAAGAGTGGATCATTTTGATATACATACAGATATATATCCACATATTTACTCACTAGACGGTAGATGTCACCGACAACTATTATGTTCAATACACTGACTGTGGAATTTGGTATATACGCTTAACTTCCCCTTGTTTTCAGAATACTGATGTCTTTCTTGAATATATGATGTAAACAGGAAGCTAATGACGTAACATTCACACTTAGGGCGTATTGTTTCTTTAAACAGCGATGAGAAAAATCTCTAGAGCTAGGGAAAAACACACGATTGAATTGATTCTCTTGGCAATGTAGCATCATGATGATAGCTAATGTAATACGGATGTGTGCATTGTATGCTGTGTTGATAAATTTAAAAGCAAAATACTAGTTCAAGTTTAAAATGACCAATGAGAGCACGGCTTATGACTTTTTTTTTTTTTTTTATCCGAAGAGGGGGGGAAATACATTCCGTACATAGCTAGCACGTGCTGGCCGTCGTGCGGGGCTCCCGATACAATGACTTCAAAGCAAGAGTAAATCGTTGCATTGAAACCAGTATACCGTATACCCGCTAAAACCCTAACCTCTTTCTCCTACAACCATGGTCCCCTGCGGCACTCTTACTCAATACTCCTTCGCAAGGGTGGTACATTGCAGATGTTTACTGCTCTTACATTGGAAGCCTCTAAAGCCTACTCCTCGAACGTATTGCGGAGTTCTTTGAGGATCGTCTCCGCGTAATCTGATACCAAGTTCCAGGCTTGGGGGCCCTTCAGCATGGCTTCTACTAATTGTTCTGGAACGATATTAGTCTCCAGAATCCTCTCCACTTCAGCACGTTGATCCTGAAACCGGGGGCAGGAGAAGAACACGTGTTCCGCGTCCTCTATCACGTCCGTACAGTGCGGGCAGTTTGGGGAGTTTGCCCTCCTGAACCTGTGCAGGTATGCTCGAAAGCATCCATGTCCAGTCAGGAGTTGAGTGATGTAAAACCCAACCTCCCCATGCTGGCGGTTGACCCAACGACTGATGTTAGGTATCAATCGATATGTCCACCGGCCTTTAGAAGAGCTGTCCCACCTCTCCTGCCATTGCCCTAGACTCATGGCCCTTTCATCGCTGTTTCGGCTTATGACGTCACAGAAAAAGGGAGGGGGGCACTCTACGGAGTGCCTCCCACCCTTTTTCATAAGCCGTATGTTTTCCTCAAATAACAATACATGCCCTGGATAAGGAATATTATATGTACCGTTTAAGAGGTCTTGACTATATGAACTGGAAGCTACAGAGATAACAAAGTTCGCTGTAACATTCGTTCTAATCGGAAGTTAATTTCGGGTACTTATGTACTACCTGTTATGGTAGTAAAACAAAGTCTTGTTTTTACATTTTATTTCAAATGAACCTACATGTAATATATTATTTTGAAGGCCCTATCCACCATTCTTCCCTGTTCCCTGATCAATAATTTCGTTTTTAGTGTTAAAATATTTGTGATTCATAATTTCTTCAATTTAATTGTTTTTAGCGTTTTATCACAATGCTTTTTACTCATTTTCAGCGGACATAAATTCAAAAAATACTCATTTTATTAAATAAGTGAGTCTTTTTGTTTTTCAACCATTAAATTTTGGCGTTCTTAGCACAATGTTTGTAATCAGCAGAAATGCCTCTAAAATATTCAAAATACCACCAGATTGGTGAATTTACATATTTTAGATAAGATTATTTTTTTCATTTGGTATGTTTTCAGTGATTAAATTTTGACGTTTTCAGTTGAATGCCTATAAATATTCAACCGAGAACCGAAATGATGGACTCATTTTTGTTTTACTATCATCCTTAGAAGTTTAGCCATTTTTCTCAAGTAATTTTATTTGATTTTCAACGATTAAGTTTTGACATCTTCAGCAGAATGGCTGTAAAATATTCAAACTAGAAGCGAAATGATTAACTCATTTTTTCGTTTTATTATTTTTCCATCATCGTTAGAAATTTTGTATTGCCATTGATAGTCAGGTTGTGATCTCATAACAAAAGGGTAAGAGGCTAGCTGTAGCAAACCTCACCTCTTTTCTGTGACGTAATCATCGTTGCTGAGAAACATATTCAAACATCAAAATATCTTAAATCTAAATATATGATGATCGGAAGATTGATAACGAAGTACTGGGTAACACTACACATTATATTCTTTTAAGATCAAACAGGATTGAGAAATGTGATAAAGTCCTTGCTGTTTTAGCAGAATGCTTCATTCAGTGTTTTTGACAGAAATACCTAGAAAATTCAAAATTGAAACCGGAATTGTGGAATTTACCCATTTTAGTTAAAATTTTGCTTTTATTTATCACAGAAATAACACCATTTTGACGTCTACAGGTGAAACATTTGTATAACTAGAACGGAATGGCTGAATTAAATGATTTTATAAAAACAGGTGAATCTTTTTTTTATTTACTAAAGGTGTACTCCGATATAGTTAAAGAATTTGAACACTTTGTAAGAATGATAAATTCAACACAACCTGTTGTTTTTGTTTCGGAATTTTCAGTAGAAATACCTCTAAATATTCACCAGATTAGTGGAATTTACTGATTTTAATAGCAGAACTCTAAAATATCCAAAACTAGATTCAGAATGGTAAATAAGATTATTTTCATCATAAGTGGGTCATTCATCATTTTCATGGTAAAATGTACACTTTAATTGTTTTTGGCGTTTTATTACAAAGTTACAAAAGAGTTTACTCATTCTGTTAAATAAGTGAGTCTTTTTGTTTTTGAACGATTAAGTTTGACGTTCTTAGCACAATGCCTGTAGTCAGCAGAAGTGCCTCTAAAAATATTCAAAACTAGGACCACACTGGTGGAATTTACTCATTTTGTTAAATAAGTGAGTCATTTTGTTTTTCAACGATAAAGTTTCGGTGTTTTTAGCAGAATCCCTGTAAAACATTCAAACGAGAACTGATATGATAGACCCATTTTGTTAAAAATTACCATCATCGAATCATTTTGTTAAACACGTGAGTCATTTTGTTTTCAACTATAAATTTTTGGCGTTTTTAGCAGACTCGCTGTAAAATATTCCAACGAGAACTGATATTTTGTTAACAAAATTGTTTTACCACCATCGAATCATTTTGTTAAACACGTGATTCATTTTGTTTTCAACTATAAATTTTTGGTGTTTTTAGCAGACTCCCTGTAAAATATTGAAACGAGAACCGATATTTTGTTAACAAAAGTGTTTTACCACCATCGAATCCTTAGAAATTTTACTATTATGTATCACGGAAACAGCTATAAAACTAGAACCAGAATGATAGAATTAAATGATTTTTATAAAAGACCAATATACAGGTGAGACTTTAAAAGTTTTGTTATTATTCATACCAAACTTTTATTAAATTTGTACACCGATATTCATAAACAACATAACTATACCTTTCCCCACAAAAACACATGTTAACTATCACCATCTCACGCACAAGGACTGCCGAACACAGAACCATCAACACAATACCATCCACAGAATGGCAAACTGACAAAACACACGTCATCCGAAACTCAAAATTAGACAACGGAATTACAACCACACAAAACACTACGTCAACCACGGAACATGAAACTGACAAAACACACAATATGAAAATCACAACACACAACAGCACGCATTAAACATGAAAGTGACAAAACACACGACAAAAGACATTACAACCTGTCACCTCAACAAAACCCAATGTCTTCCGTGTAGCACGAAACTCACAAAACACACGACCAACGACATTACAACTTGTCACCTCCACAAAATTCAACATCATCCATGGAACATGAGACTGACAAAACACACGACAAATGTCATTATATCCTGTCACTCCACAAAACACAATGTCAGCCATGGAACATGAAACTCGTAAAACACCCGACAAACGACATTACAACTTGTCACCTACACAAAATACAGCATCATCCATGAAACATGAGACTGACAAAACACACGACAAATGTCATTACATCCTGTCACTCCACTAAACACAATGTCAGCCATGGAACATGAAACTCATAAAACACACGACAAATGACGTTACACCCTGTCACCCACAAAATACAATGTCATCCATGGAACATGAAACTCGCAAAATACACGACAAACGACATTATAACTTGTCACCTCCACAAAATACAACATCATCCATGGAACATGAGACAGACAAAACACACGACAAATGACGTTACACCCTGTCACCCACAACATACAATGTCATCCATGGAACATGAAACTCACAAAACACACGACAGACGACGTTACAACCTGTCACCCCAAAATCATATAACGCCAACCATGAATGCGAAACTGACAACCAGAACGGACACCACGAACCACCTGCCAACATACACCACTGTATATTACATATACACTCTATCCCCATAACCTCTCAAATCACACTACTTACACACAACAAGAAATTTGCAGCACACAACACATGACATTTACAGTTAAGACACGATTATCACTAAAAATCAAATACCCAACAACCTCTATACAATTTTTTCAATATGTCTCATTAGCCCACAAGGCTAAATCCTTGCCTTTGAATCAACAATGCCGGGCTCTAAACCCGGCAGCGACTTTTTTTCTTAGTACCGCATACGTCAGAAGATGGAGCCAAACAACAATACCAACGGCAACACACAATACCGAAGATGTCACCCATCAGCTCTCCACCCGACGGCTCCCCACCTTCAAGCCGAAGGGAGATTCCCAAACACCCACAACCACTAATTACACCCACGCAACCACAGCCACCAAACCACAAGGCCAACGACCCACGCAACCACAAGGCCGGCAACCCACGCAACCACAAGGCCACCCATGCAACCACAAGGCCACCCACGCAACCACGCTCAAGTTTATATATATATATATATATATATATATATATATATATATATATATGTGTTTTTTTTTTATCCGAAGAGGGGGGAAATACATTGCGTACTTAGCTAGCACGTGCTGGCCGTCGTGCGGGACTCCCGATGCAATGACTTCAAAGCAAGAGTAAATCGTTGCATTGAAACCAGTATACCGTATACCCGCTAAAACCCTAACCTCTTTCTCCTACAACCATGGTCCCTTGCGGCACTCTTACTCAATATTACTTCGCAAGGGTGGTTCATTGCAGATGTTTACTGCCCTTCCATTAAAAGCTTCTAAAGCCTACTCCTCGAACGTATCGCGGAGTTCTTTGAGGATAGTCTCCGCGTAATCTGATACCAAGTTCCAGGCTTGGGGGCCCTTCAGCATGGCTTCTACTAATTGTTCTGGGACGATATTAGTCTCCAGAATCCTCTCCACTTCAGCACGTTGATCCTGAAACCGGGGGCAGGAGAGGAACACGTGTTCCGCGTCCTCTATCACGTCCGTACAGTGTGGGCAGTTTGGGGAGTTTGCCCTCCTGAACCTGTGCAGGTATGCTCGAAAGCATCCATGTCCAGTCAGGAGTTGAGTGATGTAGAACCATTTTTTTTTTTTTTTTTTATCCGAAGAGGGGGGAAATACATTGCGTACTTAGCTAGCACGTGCTAGCCGTCGTGCGGGACTCCTGATGCAATGACTTCAAAGCAAGAGTAAATCGTTGCATTGAAACCAGTATACCGTATACCCGCTAAAACCCTAACCTCTTTCTCCTACAACCATGGTCCCTTGCGGCACTCTTACTCAATATTACTTCGCAAGGGTGGTTCATTGCAGATGTTTACTGCCCTTCCATTAAAAGCTTCTAAAGCCTACTCCTCGAACGTATCGCGGAGTTCTTTGAGGATAGTCTCCGCGTAATCTGATACCAAGTTCCAGGCTTGGGGGCCCTTCAGCATGGCTTCTACTAATTGTTCTGGGACGATATTAGTCTCCAGAATCCTCTCCACTTCAGCACGTTGATCCTGAAACCGAGGGCAGGAAAAGAACACGTGTTCCGCGTCCTCTACCACGTCCGTACAGTGTGGGCAGTTTGGGGAGTTTGCCCTCCTGAACCTGTGCAGGTATGCTCGAAAGCATCCATGTCCAGTTAGGAGTTGAGTGATGTAGAACCCAACCTCCCCATGCTGGCGGTTGACCCAACGACTGATGTTAGGTATCAATCGATATGTCCACCGGCCTTTAGTAGAGCTGTCCCACCTCTCCTGCCATTGCCCTAGACTCATGGCTATTTCATCGCTGTTTCCTTTCGGTTGGTCTTTCTCTAACTTTCTGCGATAAAGCCGTCCCCTTTCTGCAGCCAGGATGTCGATTGGTAGGGTAGAGGCAATCACACTCACCGCCTCGTAAGACACAGTGCGGTAGGATGATGCCACTCGAATCGCTGAGAGCCGCTGGACTGATTTCATTTTCCGGCGGTACGATGGTAGCTCGAGCGATTTCTCCCATACCGGTGCCCCGTACAACAAAACAGAAGTAGTTACTGTTGCCAGTAGCTGTCTTCTTATCTGTCTAGGGCCTCCGACATTCGGCATTATTCTAGATAATGCCCCCTGTACCCCAGCTGCTTTCTTGCTGGCCGCGATTATGTGCTCTTTGAAGTTGAGCCGTGTGTCCAGGAGCACCCCCAAATAGCTGATGAAGGGCTGCGACTGTATGTAGGTGTCGCCTATTTTGAGGGTGATGGTTTCCCTTGCCTTTCGACTGCTAACAAGAAGTGTTTCGGTCTTTTGCTCTGCTAAACTCAAGTCCGCTGAGAGCATCCAATGCTGAATTGTGGCTATAGCGAGTGAGAAGGTTGTTTGTATCTCCTCTATGTGCTTGCGCACTATGATCAGTGCCACATCATCGGCGAATGCCACTAGCCTGACGCCCTCAGGCAGACCGAGCAGGAGCAGGTCGTTGTACATTACGTTCCATAAGAGGGGGCCAAGAACAGAGCCCTGAGGTACACCTCCTGTGATCTTATAGTCTACTTGCCCATTTTCAGTTTGGTACAATAAGATGCGGTCCTTGAAATACGCTGAAACCATTCTGCGCAAGTACTGAGGAACTTCCATCCTGGCAAGAGCCTCCAAAATGCGGTCCCAGCGGGCCGAGTTAAAGGCGTTCTTGATATCCAGGGTGGCTATTAGACAGTACTTTTTTCCACCTCTTCTCCATCTCTTTCCCGAGATAGCCTCTCTGGCGATGTTGGTAACGAGTGTCACGGCATCGATGGTTGATCTCCCCTTTCTGAACCCGAATTGGTTGGTGGAAAGTTTTGGCTCAACGTAGGGCTCCAGCCTATCTGCTATTATTCTTTCAAGGAGTTTTCCCGCAGAGTCCAACATACAGAGGGGACGATATGATGACCGTTCGTCTGGAGGTTTCTTTCCCCCTTTAGGTAGGAGCACAAGCCTCTGCTTTTTCCACTTAGTCGGGAAAACCCCCTGCTTTAGGCAGGTCTCATACATGTGTAGAAACATGTCAGGCCTATTGGCTATGGCGCATTTTAGCGCGATGTTAGGTATGCCATCTGGACCGGGAGCCTTACCGTTTTGGAGCCGGTTGCACGCACCCATCAGCTCATTCATAGTCACTGATGGTATAGCTTCGTCCCTCACCTGCCACGAAGGATAAGCGGGTAGTTCAGTCTTCGCAGGAAACAAGTGAGTGACAATGCGGTGCAATGATTCGGGGCAGTTCGTTGATGTCATGGGGGGGGCCTTGATTTTATGCATCACGATTTTATACGGTTTTCCCCATGGATCTTGGTCAACTTCGTCACACAACTCCTTCCAGTAGGATCTCTTGCTTGAGAGAATGGCTCTTCTTAGTTGTTGTCTTTTGATCTCATAGTCGAGCCTTAGTTCTTCTGTTGTGACTCTGTCGCGTCTCCGTGCTCGTTGACGCAGCCTTCGTGCTTTGAGACACTCTCGTCGGTGTTGTGAGATCGTGTCGTTCCACCAGTACACTGGTGGGCGGCTGTTGTTCTGCCGTCTCCTTGGCATGGATGCATCGCAGGACTTGACAACGCTTGTCATTACCTCTTTGGCAGTGGCTTCTGCGCTTGTTGCTATTGACCAATGGTTCCTGCTCCATAACCAAGGCGAATGAATCAGCATCGAAAGCATTTTTGTTCCAACCGACTGGCTGTGACCTCGCACGACTGACACACAATCTTCGTTTGGGAGTGGTGTTGATTTCCCAAATAATAGCTTGGTGGTCGCTATTAGTAAACTCTTCATCGACCCTCCACTCACAGCCCCCTTTAATTAGGTTGCTGCTAACGAATGTCACGTCGATAATGGAGCTGGCAGTACCTTTGCGATATGTGCTTACGGCTCCTGTGTTGAGGAGTACCAGGTTGAGCGAAGACATGGTCTCAAGGAGAGCTCGTCCTCTCGCGCTCGTTTCCCGGCATCCCCAGTCAATTGCCCAGGCGTTGAAATCACCTGCGATGGCGACCGATTCACGCTTCCGTACATCCTCCGCCAAGGTGTCCAAGAATAACTCGAACTCCTCGAGCTGTGCACTAGGAGGTGCATAGCAGCTATAGAAGTGAACCCCTCCCACTTTGGCTCTCACAAGCCATGGTTCGGGGGTATTTGGGAGTTGTTGGAACGGAAGTTTACCGCAAGCCCATATCGCTGCTCTGTCCGTTGTGTCATTTACCCAGGACAGGGTGTCGAAGTTTTTGTACTGCTCGCAGATTATGGCTACGTCGCAATCCAATTCCCGCACCCGCTGTACCAGTAGGTCTTGGGCTGCTTCGCAATGATTGAGGTTGAGTTGCAGTACTTTCATTTACGGGCTTGTGCTGCTCTCATCGCCTGTTGGTAGATCGGACATTTCCAACTACCCGCAACGTGCCGGCAGTCTGACCTACTATCTTTCTCTTTGCAGAGTAAGCACTTGGCAGGTTGTTGACAAGCCGAGGCATTGTGACCAGCGCCTCCGCATCTGTGACAACAACTGCTTCGATCAGTCTTGCCTCTGCACGCCTGGGCGTTGTGCCCAAAGTGCCAGCATTTGAAGCACCGTCGAAGGCTGATCCTCTCGCGAACACGTACTGTGCCCCACGCAAGTTTCAGCTTTCCAAGTGCGATGGCTTTCTTGGCCTGGACTTCTGGGAGACAAACAACTGCCGTTTGTGTTGATCTATATGCCCGTCGAAGTGATTTCACTGCCTCCTCAGTGATCTCTGCCAGGCCGTCGATATTATCTTTGAGCAGGTTTACTACGTCTTCCTTGGTACTGATCTCGTCCAGGTCTTTAATTTCAATCTCGATTTGCGGTATTCGAGATTGTACAGTGGCCCCGCTTGGGAGCTTATTCTTGATGGCGTTACAATAGCGCTCCATCTCCTGAGCGTCTGCCTTCGCGAATAACAATAGGAGATCTCCCTTAGCTGTTCGTCGGATCTTATTGACTTTTTTGCCTATATCCTGCAAGGTGGGATCATTCTTGATACCTCGCAAGATATCTGCATGGGAGCTCTTCTCGCCTTTCTTTATAAGCAGCGTACAATGTGGCGCTGGTTTTTGCTTATTGGTCCTCGGGGCCTTTTTCCTCTTTGCCACTTGCCAGTCAGTAGACTGGTTTGAAGGTTGGTTCTTGGTCTGCGGTTTAAACTTGGATTTTAATCCATTGTTTCTCTCCGCTTCTGAATTGACCACCCTACTTGTTGTTGCCTGGGTGGTTTGCTCGATGTTCTGGCAACCTTCTCTACCGGGCTTTAGCTTGCTAGCTAGCACCGGTTTAAGAGTTTTTGGTAGTGGTGCCTTACTTGATGAGGCTACTGAAGGCGAGGCCTTCGGTGGCGAGGTCCTTGCTACAGAGTCTGCCGCTAGTGAGGCTACTTTTATTGAAGCCGCCTGCTTTGGGGCCGCCGGTGTTGATGCAGCCGGTTTTGAGTTAGCTGCTTTTGAGGCAGCCGCTTTTGGGACCTCCTTTTGCTTTTCACCTTGTGTCTGAGTGTTTGACACCTTTACTGGCGATGTCTGTGTTGTAGCAGGTTTCGCTACAGGAGATGGCTGCGTCGTTGACGTCAGATATTTGTCATATTCTGACTTAATGGCGTGTGCCAGTTTCTTGATCTCATGATGTACATTGTGCCTAGGCCCAATGAACGTCAAGAGCTCATCGATCTTTGCTCCTAATTTGTTTGGAGCGCCACTCTCATCTGTTGCCCTTTGGGGGACGTCAACTCCACTATTCGCCTTTTGGAGGACTTGGCTGAATAGTGTATTGCTGCCAGCTCTAGTTTTAATGGTCGATGTTGTACCATTAGTAGAATGATGTAGAACCATATATATATATATGTGTGTGTGTGTGTGTGTGTGTGTGTGTGTGTGTGTGTGTGTGTGTGTGTGTGTGTGTGTGTTTTTTTTTTTTTTTTTTTTTATCCGAAGAGGGGGGAAATACATTCCGTACTTAGCTAGCACGTGCTGGCCGTCGTGCGGGACTCCCGATGTAATGACTTCAAAGCAAGAGTAAATCGTTGCATTGAAACCAGTATACCGTATACCCGCTAAAACCCTAACCTCTTTCTCCTACAACCATGGTCCCCTGCGGCACTCTTAGTCAATACTACTTCGCAAGGGTGGTTCATTGCAGATGTTTACTGCTCTTACATTGAAAGCCTCTAAAGCCTACTCCTCGAACGTATTGCGGAGTTCTTTGAGGATAGTCTCCGCGTAATCTGATACCAAGTTCCAGGCTTGGGGGCCCTTCAGCATGGCTTCTACTAATTGTTCTGGAACGATATTAGTCTCCAGAATCCTCTCCACTTCAGCACGTTGATCCTGAAACCGGGGGCAGGAGAAGAACACGTGTTCCGCGTCCTCTATCACGTCCGTACAGTGTGGGCAGTTTGGGGAGTTTGCCCTCCTGAACCTGTGCAGGTATGCTCGAAAGCATCCATGTCCAGTCAGGAGTTGAGTGATGTAGAACCCAACCTCCCCATGCTGGCGGTTGACCCAACGACTGATGTTAGGTATCAATCGATATGTCCACCGGCCTTTAGTAGAGCTGTCCCACCTCTCCTGCCATTGCCCTAGACTCATGGCTCTTTCATCGCTGTTTCCTGTCGGTTGGTCTTTCTCTAACTTTCTGCGATAAAGCCGTCCCCTTTCTGCAGCCAGGATGTCGATTGGTAGGGTAGAGGCAATCACACTCACCGCCTCGTAAGACACAGTGCGGTAGGATGATGCCACTCGAATCGCTGAGAGCCGCTGGACTGATTTCATTTTCCGGCGGTACGATGGTAGCTCGAGCGATTTCTCCCATACCGGTGCCCCGTACAACAAAACAGAAGTAGTTACTGTTGCCAGTAGCTGTCTTCTTATCTGTCTAGGGCCTCCGACATTCGGCATTATTCTAGATAATGCCCCCTGTACCCCAGCTGCTTTCTTGCTGGCCGCGATTATGTGCTCTTTGAAGTTGAGCCGTGTGTCCAGGAGCACCCCCAAATAGCTGATGAAGGGCTGCGACTGTATGTAGGAGTCGCCTATTTTGAGGGTGATGGTTTCCCTTGCCTTTCGACTGCTAACAAGAAGTGTTTCGGTCTTTTGTTCTGCTAAACTCAAGTCCGCTGCGAGCATCCAATGCTGAATTGTGGCTATAGCGAATGAGAAGGTTGTTTGTATCTCCTCTATGTGCTTGCGCACTATGATCAATGCCACATCATCGGCGAATGCCACTAGCCTGACGCCCTCAGGCAGACCGAGCAGGAGCAGGTCGTTGTACATTACGTTCCATAAGAGGGGCCAAGAACAGAGCCCTGAGGTACACCTCCTGTGATCTTATAGTCTACTTGCCCATTTTCAGTTTGGTACAACAAGATGCGGTCCTTGAAATACGCTGAAACCATTCTGCGCAAGTACTGCGGAACTTCCATCCTGGCAAGAGCCTCCAAAATGCGGTCCCAGCGGGCCGAGTTAAAGGCGTTCTTGATATCCAGGGTGGCTATTAGACAGTACTTTTTTCCACCTCTTCTCCATCTCTTTCCCGAGATAGCCTCTCTGGCGATGTTGGTAACGAGTGTCACGGCATCGATGGTTGATCTCCCCTTTCTGAACCCGAATTGGTTGGTGGAAAGTTTCGGCTCAACGTAGGGCTCCAGCCTATCTGCTATTATCCTTTCAAGGAGTTTTCCCGCAGAGTCCAACATACAGAGGGGACGATATGATGACGGTTCGTCGGGAGGTTTCTTTCCCCCTTTAGGGAGGAGCACAAGCCTCTGCTTTTTCCACTTAGTCGGGAAAACCCCCTGCTTTAGGCAGGTCTCATACATGTGTAGAAACATGTCAGGCCTATTGGCTATGGCGCATTTTAGCGCGATGTTAGGTATGCCATCTGGACCGGGAGCCTTACCGTTTTGGAGCCGGTTGCACGCGCCCATCAGCTCATTCATAGTCACTGATGGTATATCTTCGTCCCTCACCTGCCACAGCCTGCCAGGAAACGACAATGCGGTGCAATGATTAATGCATGGGAGGGCCTTAATTTTATGCATCACGATTTTATACGGTTTTCCCCATGGATCACTTCGTCACACAACTCCTTCCAGTAGGATCTCTTGCTTGAGAGAATGGCTCTTCGTAGTTGTTGTCTTTTGATCTCATAGTCGAGCCTTAGTTCTTCTGTTGTGACCCTGTCGCGTCTCCGTGCTCGTTGATGCAGCCTTCGTGCTTTGAGACACTCTCGTCGGTGTTGTGAGATCGTGTCGTTCCACCAGTAAACTGGTGGGCGGCTGTTGTTCTGCCGTCTCCTTGGCATGGAAGCATCGCAGGACTTGACAACGCTTGTCATTACCTCTTTGGCAGTGGCTTCTGCGCTTGTTGCTATTGACAATGGTTCCTGCTCCATAACCAAGGCGAATGAATCAGCATCGAAAGCATTTTTGTTCCAGCCGACTGGCTGTGACCTCGCACGACTGACACACAATCTTCGTTTGGGAGTGGTGTTGATTTCCCAATAATAGCTTGGTGGTCGCTATTAGTAAACTCCTCATCGACCCGCCACTCACAGCCCCCTTTAATTAGGTTGCTGCTAACGAATGTCACATCGATAATGGAGCTGGCTGTGCCTTTGCGATATGTGCTTACGGCTCCTGTGTTGAGGAGTACCAGGTTGAGCGAAGACATGGTCTCAAGGAGAGCTCGTCCTCTCGCGCTCGTTTCCCGGCATCCCCAGTCAATTGCCCAGGCGTTGAAATCTCCTGCGATGGCGACCGATTCACGCTTCCGTACATCCTCCGCCAAGGTGTCCAAGAATAACTCGAACTCCTCGAGCTGTGCACTAGGAGGTGCATAGCAGCTATAGAAGTGGACCCCTCCCACTTTGGCTCTCACAAGCCATGGTTCGGGGGTATTTGGGAGTTGTTGGAACGGAAGTTTACCGCAAGCCCATATCGCTGCTCTGTCCGTTGTGTCATTTACCCAGGACAGGGTGTCGAAGTTTTTGTACTGCTCGCAGATTATGGCTACGTCGCAATCCAATTCCCGCACCCGCTGTACCAGTAGGTCTTGGGCTGCTTCGCAATGGTTGAGGTTGAGTTGCAGTACTTTCATTTACGGGCTTGTGCTGCTCTCATCGCCTGTTGGTAGATCGGACATTTCCAACTACCCGCAACGTGCCGGCAGTCTGACCTACTATCTTTCTCTTTGCAGAGTAAGCACTTGGCAGGTTGTTGACAAGCCGAGGCATTGTGACCAGCGCCTCCGCATCTGTGACAACAACTGCTTCGGTCAGTCTTGCCTCTGCACGCCTGGGCGTTGTGCCCAAAGTGCCAGCATTTGAAGCACCGTCGAAGGCTGATCCTCTCGCGAACACGTACTGTGCCCCACGCAAGTTTCAGCTTTCCAAGTGCGATGGCTTTCTTGGCCTGGACCTCTGGGAGACAAACAACTGCCGTTTGTGTTGATCTATATGCCCGTCGAAGTGATTTCACTGCCTCCTCAGTGATCTCTGCCAGGCCGTCGATATTATCTTTGAGCAGGTTTACTACGTCTTCCTTGGTACTGATCTCGTCCAGGTCTTTAATTTCAATCTCGATTTGCGGTATTCGAGATTGTACAGTGGCCCCGCTTGGGAGCTTATTCTTGATGGCGTTACAATAGCGCTCCATCTCCTGAGCGTCTGCCTTCGCGAATAACAAAAGGAGATCTCCCTTAGCTGTTCGTCGGATCTTATTGACTTTTTTGCCTATATCCTGCAAGGTGGGATCATTCTTGATACCTCGCAAGATATCTGCATGGGAGCTCTTCTCGCCTTTCTTTATAAGCAGCGTACAATGTTGGCGCTGGTTTTTGCTTATTGGTCCTCGGGGCCTTTTTCCTCTTTACCACTTGCCAGTCAGTCGACTGGTTTGAAGGTTGTTTTTGGTCTGCGGTTTAAACTTGGGTTTTAATCCATTGTTTCTCTCCGCTTCTGAATTGACCACCCTACTTGTTGTTGCCTGGGTGGTTTGCCCGATGTTCTGGCAACCTTCTTTACCGGGCTTTAGCTTGCTAGTAGCACCGGTTTAAGAGTTTTAACTAGTGGTGCCTTACTTGATGGAGGCTACTGAAGGCGAGGCCTTCGGTGGCGAGGTCCTTGCTACTGAGGCTACTTTTATTGAAGCCGCCTGCTTTGGGGCCGCCGGTGTTGATGCAGTCGGTTTTGAGTTAGCTGCTTTTGAGGCAGCCGCTTTTGGGACCTCCTTTTGCTTTTCACCTTGTGTCTGAGTGTTTGACACCTTTACTGGCGATGTCTGTGTTGTAGCAGGTTTCGCTACAGGAGGTGGCCGCGTCGTTGACGTCTGATATTTGTCATATTCTGACTTAATGGCGTGTGCCAGTTTCTTGATCTCATGATGTACATTGTGCCTAGGCCCAATGAACTTCAATAGCTCATCGATCTTTGCTCCTAATTTGTTTGGAGCGCCACTCTCAGTTGTTGGCCCTTTGGGAGCGTCAACTGCACTATCCGCCTTTTGGAGGACTTGGCTGAATAGTGTCTTGCTGCCAGCTCTAGTTTTAATGGTCGATGTTGTACCATTAGCAGTGTTCTTATTCTTCTTGTCACATGTGACGGAACCAGTGATAATTCGCTCCCCCCAGAATCCGTGGAGCGTGCACCGGCCACCGAGGCTTTCACTCGATCGGAACCGGTGGTGGGATTATCCTCTGCAGAGGTACCCACCTGGGGTATTAAGTTGACCTTATCACCCATATCCATGAATGGTTTATTTTCGGGGTTCCTTCCCCTATCTGGTTTTGGTCCGCCCTGAGGAAATCCTCAGTACTCCCCATTGCTGGAGAGCGTTCCCCTATCCGCCACCTGGGGAGGCGCCCGGTAGTGGACCAACAACCACCCCGGGTGTGTTTTTTTTTTTTTTTTTTTTTTTTTTTTTTTTTTTTATCCGAAGAGGGGGGAAATACATTGCGTACTTAGCTAGCACGTGCTGGCCGTCGTGCGGGACTCCCGATGCAATGACTTCAAAGCAAGAGTAAATCGTTGCATTGAAACCAGTATAACCGTATACCCGCTAAAACCCTAACCTCTTTCTCCTACAACCATGGTCCCCTGCGGCACTCTTGTCAATACTACTTCGCAAGGGTGGTTCATTGCAGATGTTTACTGCTCTTACATTGAAAGCCTCTAAAGCCTACTCCTCGAAGGTATTGCGGAGTTCTTTGAGGATAGTCTCCGCGTAATCTGATACCAAGTTCCAGGCTTGGGGGCCCTTCAGCATGGCTTCTACTAATTGTTCTGGAACGATATTAGTCTCCAGAATCCTCTCCACTTCAGCACGTTGATCCTGAAACCGGGGGCAGGAGAAGAACACGTGTTCCGCGTCCTCTATCACGTCCGTACAGTGTGGGCAGTTTGGGGAGTTTGCCCTCCTGAACCTGTGCAGGTATGCTCGAAAGCATCCATGTCCAGTCAGGAGTTGAGTGATGTAGAACCCAACCTCCCCATGCTGGCGGTTGACCCAACGACTGATGTTAGGTATCAATCGATATGTCCACCGGCCTTTAGTAGAGCTGTCCCACCTCTCCTGCCATTGCCCTAGACTCATGGCTCTTTCATCGCTGTTTCCTGTCGGTTGGTCTTTCTCTAACTTTCTGCGATAAAGCCGTCCCCTTTCTGCAGCCAGGATGTCGATTGGTAGGGTAGAGGCAATCACACTCACCGCCTCGTAAGACACAGTGCGGTAGGATGATGCCACTCGAATCGCTGAGAGCCGCTGGACTGATTTCATTTTCCGGCGGTACGATGGTAGCTCGAGCGATTTCTCCCATACCGGTGCCCCGTACAACAAAACAGAAGTAGTTACTGTTGCCAGTAGCTGTCTTCTTATCTGTCTAGGGCCTCCGACATTCGGCATTATTCTAGATAATGCCCCCTGTACCCCAGCTGCTTTCTTGCTGGCCGCGATTATGTGCTCTTTGAAGTTGAGCCGTGTGTCCAGGAGCACCCCCAAATAGCTGATGAAGGGCTGCGACTGTATGTAGGAGTCGCCTATTTTGAGGGTGATGGTTTCCCTTGCCTTTCGACTGCTAACAAGAAGTGTTTCGGTCTTTTGTTCTGCTAAACTCAAGTCCGCTGCGAGCATCCAATGCTGAATTGTGGCTATAGCGAATGAGAAGGTTGTTTGTATCTCCTCTATGTGCTTGCGCACTATGATCAATGCCACATCATCGGCGAATGCCACTAGCCTGACGCCCTCAGGCAGACCGAGCAGGAGCAGGTCGTTGTACATTACGTTCCATAAGAGGGGGCCAAGAACAGAGCCCTGAGGTACACCTCCTGTGATCTTATAGTCTACTTGCCCATTTTCAGTTTGGTACAACAAGATGCGGTCCTTGAAATACGCTGAAACCATTCTGCGCAAGTACTGCGGAACTTCCATCCTGGCAAGAGCCTCCAAAATGCGGTCCCAGCGGGCCGAGTTAAAGGCGTTCTTGATATCCAGGGTGGCTATTAGACAGTACTTTTTTCCACCTCTTCTCCATCTCTTTCCCGAGATAGCCTCTCTGGCGATGTTGGTAACGAGTGTCACGGCATCGATGGTTGATCTCCCCTTTCTGAACCCGAATTGGTTGGTGGAAAGTTTCGGCTCAACGTAGGGCTCCAGCCTATCTGCTATTATCCTTTCAAGGAGTTTTCCCGCAGAGTCCAACATACAGAGGGGACGATATGATGACGGTTCGTCGGGAGGTTTCTTTCCCCCTTTAGGGAGGAGCACAAGCCTCTGCTTTTTCCACTTAGTCGGGAAAACCCCCTGCTTTAGGCAGGTCTCATACATGTGTAGAAACATGTCAGGCCTATTGGCTATGGCGCATTTTAGCGCGATGTTAGGTATGCCATCTGGACCGGGAGCCTTACCGTTTTGGAGCCGGTTGCACGCGCCCATCAGCTCATTCATAGTCACTGATGGTATATCTTCGTCCCTCACCTGCCACGAAGGATAAGCGGGTAGCTCAGGCTTCGCAGGAAACAAGTGAGTGACAATGCGGTGCAATGATTCGGGGCAGTTCGTTGATGTCATGGGAGGGGCCTTAATTTTATGCATCACGATTTTATACGGTTTTCCCCATGGATCTTGATTAACTTCGTCACACAACTCCTTCCAGTAGGATCTCTTGCTTGAGAGAATGGCTCTTCGTAGTTGTTGTCTTTTGATCTCATAGTCGAGCCTTAGTTCTTCTGTTGTGACCCTGTCGCGTCTCCGTGCTCGTTGATGCAGCCTTCGTGCTTTGAGACACTCTCGTCGGTGTTGTGAGATCGTGTCGTTCCACCAGTAAACTGGTGGGCGGCTGTTGTTCTGCCGTCTCCTTGGCATGGAAGCATCGCAGGACTTGACAACGCTTGTCATTACCTCTTTGGCAGTGGCTTCTGCGCTTGTTGCTATTGACAATGGTTCCTGCTCCATAACCAAGGCGAATGAATCAGCATCGAAAGCATTTTTGTTCCAACCGACTGGCTGTGACCTCGCACGACTGACACACAATCTTCGTTTGGGAGTGGTGTTGATTTCCCATATAATAGCTTGGTGGTCGCTATTAGTAAACTCCTCATCGACCCGCCACTCACAGCCCCCTTTAATTAGGTTGCTGCTAACGAATGTCACATCGATAATGGAGCTGGCTGTGCCTTTGCGATATGTGCTTACGGCTCCTGTGTTGAGGAGTACCAGGTTGAGCGAAGACATGGTCTCAAGGAGAGCTCGTCCTCTCGCGCTCGTTTCCCGGCATCCCCAGTCAATTGCCCAGGCGTTGAAATCTCCTGCGATGGCGACCGATTCACGCTTCCGTACATCCTCCGCCAAGGTGTCCAAGAATAACTCGAACTCCTCGAGCTGTGCACTAGGAGGTGCATAGCAGCTATAGAAGTGAACCCCTCCCACTTTGGCTCTCACAAGCCATGGTTCGGGGGTATTTGGGAGTTGTTGGAACGGAAGTTTACCGCAAGCCCATATCGCTGCTCTGTCCGTTGTGTCATTTACCCAGGACAGGGTGTCGAAGTTTTTGTACTGCTCGCAGATTATGGCTACGTCGCAATCCAATTCCCGCACCCGCTGTACCAGTAGGTCTTGGGCTGCTTCGCAATGGTTGAGGTTGAGTTGCAGTACTTTCATTTACGGGCTTGTGCTGCTCTCATCGCCTGTTGGTAGATCGGACATTTCCAACTACCCGCAACGTGCCGGCAGTCTGACCTACTATCTTTCTCTTTGCAGAGTAAGCACTTGGCAGGTTGTTGACAAGCCGAGGCATTGTGACCAGCGCCTCCGCATCTGTGACAACAACTGCTTCGGTCAGTCTTGCCTCTGCACGCCTGGGCGTTGTGCCCAAAGTGCCAGCATTTGAAGCACCGTCGAAGGCTGATCCTCTCGCGAACACGTACTGTGCCCCACGCAAGTTTCAGCTTTCCAAGTGCGATGGCTTTCTTGGCCTGGACCTCTGGGAGACAAACAACTGCCGTTTGTGTTGATCTATATGCCCGTCGAAGTGATTTCACTGCCTCCTCAGTGATCTCTGCCAGGCCGTCGATATTATCTTTGAGCAGGTTTACTACGTCTTCCTTGGTACTGATCTCGTCCAGGTCTTTAATTTCAATCTCGATTTGCGGTATTCGAGATTGTACAGTGGCCCCGCTTGGGAGCTTATTCTTGATGGCGTTACAATAGCGCTCCATCTCCTGAGCGTCTGCCTTCGCGAATAACAAAAGGAGATCTCCCTTAGCTGTTCGTCGGATCTTATTGACTTTTTTGCCTATATCCTGCAAGGTGGGATCATTCTTGATACCTCGCAAGATATCTGCATGGGAGCTCTTCTCGCCTTTCTTTATAAGCAGCGTACAATGTGGCGCTGGTTTTTGCTTATTGGTCCTCGGGGCCTTTTTCCTCTTTGCCACTTGCCAGTCAGTAGACTGGTTTGAAGGTTGGTTCTTGGTCTGCGGTTTAAACTTGGATTTTAATCCATTGTTTCTCTCCGCTTCTGAATTGACCACCCTAACTTGTTGTTGCCTGGGTGGTTTGCCCGATGTTCTGGCAACCTTCTTTACCGGGCTTTAGCTTGCTAGCTAGCACCGGTTTAAGAGTTTTTGGTAGTGGTGCCTTACTTGATGAGGCTACTGAAGGCGAGGCCTTCGGTGGCGAGGTCCTTGCTAGTCTGCCGCTAGTAAGGCTAGTTTTATTGAAGCCGCCTGCTTTGGGGCCGCCGGTGTTGATGCAGCCGGTTTTGAGTTAGCTGCTTTTGAGGCAGCCGCTTTTGGGACCTCCTTTTGCTTTTCACCTTGTGTCTGAGTGTTTGACACCTTTACTGGCGATGTCTGTGTTGTAGCAGGTTTCGCTACAGGAGATGGCCGCGTCTTTGAGGTCAGATATTTGTCATATTCTGACTTAATGGCGTTTGCCAGTTTCTTGATCTCATGATGTACATTGTGCCTAGGCCCAATGAACCTCAAGAGCTCATCGATCTTTGCTCCTAATTTGTTTGGAGCGCCACTCTCATTTGTTGCCCTTTGGGGCACGTCAACTCCACTATCCGCCTTTTGGAGGACTTGGCTGAATAGTGTGTGTGTGTGTGTGTGTGTGTGTTTTTTTTTTTTTTTTTTTTTTATCCGAAGAGGGGGGAAATACATTCAGTACTTAGCTAGCACGTGCTGGCCGTCGTGCGGGACTCCCGATGTAATGACTTCAAAGCAAGAGTAAATCGTTGCATTGAAACCAGTATACCGTATACCCGCTAAAACCCTAACCTCTTTCTCCTACAACCATGGTCCCCTGCGGCACTCTTAGTCAATACTACTTCGCAAGGGTGGTTCATTGCAGATGTTTACTGCTCTTACATTGAAAGCCTCTAAAGCCTACTCCTCGAACGTATTGCGGAGTTCTTTGAGGATAGTCTCCGCGTAATCTGATACCAAGTTCCAGGCTTGGGGGCCCTTCAGCATGGCTTCTACTAATTGTTCTGGAACGATATTAGTCTCCAGAATCCTCTCCACTTCAGCACGTTGATCCTGAAACCGGGGGCAGGAGAAGAACACGTGTTCCGCGTCCTCTATCACGTCCGTACAGTGTGGGCAGTTTGGGGAGTTTGCCCTCCTGAACCTGTGCAGGTATGCTCGAAAGCATCCATGTCCAGTCAGGAGTTGAGTGATGTAGAACCCAACCTCCCCATGCTGGCGGTTGACCCAACGACTGATGTTAGGTATCAATCGATATGTCCACCTTCCTTTAGTAGAGCTGTCCCACCTCTCCTGCCATTGCCCTAGACTCATGGCTCTTTCATCGCTGTTTCCTGTCGGTTGGTCTTTCTCTAACTTTCTGCGATAAAGCCGTCCCCTTTCTGCAGCCAGGATGTCGATTGGTAGGGTAGAGGCAATCACACTCACCGCCTCGTAAGACACAGTGCGGTAGGATGATGCCACTCGAATCGCTGAGAGCCGCTGGACTGATTTCATTTTCCGGCGGTACGATGGTAGCTCGAGCGATTTCTCCCATACCGGTGCCCCGTACAACAAAACAGAAGTAGTTACTGTTGCCAGTAGCTGTCTTCTTATCTGTCTAGGGCCTCCGACATTCGGCATTATTCTAGATAATGCCCCCTGTACCCCAGCTGCTTTCTTGCTGGCCGCGATTATGTGCTCTTTGAAGTTGAGCCGTGTGTCCAGGAGCACCCCCAAATAGCTGATGAAGGGCTGCGACTGTATGTAGGAGTCGCCTATTTTGAGGGTGATGGTTTCCCTTGCCTTTCGACTGCTAACAAGAAGTGTTTCGGTCTTTTGTTCTGCTAAACTCAAGTCCGCTGCGAGCATCCAATGCTGAATTGTGGCTATAGCGAATGAGAAGGTTGTTTGTATCTCCTCTATGTGCTTGCGCACTATGATCAATGCCACATCATCGGCGAATGCCACTAGCCTGACGCCCTCAGGCAGACCGAGCAGGAGCAGGTCGTTGTACATTACGTTCCATAAGAGGGGGCCAAGAACAGAGCCCTGAGGTACACCTCCTGTGATCTTATAGTCTACTTGCCCATTTTCAGTTTGGTACAACAAGATGCGGTCCTTGAAATAGGCTGAAACCATTCTGCGCAAGTACTGCGGAACTTCCATCCTGGCAAGAGCCTCCAAAATGCGGTCCCAGCGGGCCGAGTTAAAGGCGTTCTTGATATCCAGGGTGGCTATTAGACAGTACTTTTTTCCACCTCTTCTCCATCTCTTTCCCGAGATAGCCTCTCTGGCGATGTTGGTAACGAGTGTCACGGCATCGATGGTTGATCTCCCCTTTCTGAACCCGAATTGGTTGGTGGAAAGTTTCGGCTCAACGTAGGGCTCCAGCCTATCTGCTATTATCCTTTCAAGGAGTTTTCCCGCAGAGTCCAACATACAGAGGGGACGATATGATGACGGTTCGTCGGGAGGTTTCTTTCCCCCTTTAGGGAGGAGCACAAGCCTCTGCTTTTTCCACTTACTCGGGAAAACCCCCTGCTTTAGGCAGGTCTCATACATGTGTAGAAACATGTCAGGCCTATTGGCTATGGCGCATTTTAGCGCGATGTTAGGTATGCCATCTGGACCGGGAGCCTTACCGTTTTGGAGCCGGTTGCACGCGCCCATCAGCTCACTCATAGTCACTGATGGTATATCTTCGTCCCTCACCTGCCACGAAGGATTAGCGGGTAGCTCAGGCTTCGCAGGAAACAAGTGAGTGACAATGCGGTGCAATGATTCGGGGCAGTTCGTTGATGTCATGGGAGGGGCCTTAATTTTATGCATCACGATTTTATACGGTTTTCCCCATGGATCTTGATTAACTTCGTCACACAACTCCTTCCAGTAGGATCTCTTGCTTGAGAGAATGGCTCTTCGTAGTTGTTGTCTTTTGATCTCATAGTCGAGCCTTAGTTCTTCTGTTGTGACCCTGTCGCGTCTCCGTGCTCGTTGATGCAGGCCTTCGTGCTTTGAGACACTCTCGTCGGTGTTGTGAGATCGTGTCGTTCCACCAGTAAACTGGTGGGCGGCTGTTGTTCTGCCGTCTCCTTGGCATGGAAGCATCGCAGGACTTGACAACGCTTGTCATTACCTCTTTGGCAGTGGCTTCTGCGCTTGTTGCTATTGACAATGGTTCCTGCTCCATAACCAAGGCGAATGAATCAGCATCGAAAGCATTTTTGTTCCAGCCGACTGGCTGTGACCTCGCACGACTGACACACAATCTTCGTTTGGGAGTGGTGTTGATTTCCCAAATAATAGCTTGGTGGTCGCTATTAGTAAACTCCTCATCGACCCGCCACTCACAGCCCCCTTTAATTAGGTTGCTGCTAACGAATGTTACGTCGATAATGGAGCTGGCTGTGCCTTTGCGATATGTGCTTACGGCTCCTGTGTTGAGGAGTACCAGGTTGAGCGAAGACATGGTCTCAAGGAGAGCTCGTCCTCTCGCGCTCGTTTCCCGACATCCCCAGTCAATTGCCCAGGCGTTGAAATCTCCTGCGATGGCGACCGATTCACGCTTCCGTACATCCTCCGCCAAGGTGTCCAAGAATAACTCGAACTCCTCGAGCTGTGCACTAGGAGGTGCATAGCAGCTATAGAAGTGGACCCCTCCCACTTTGGCTCTCACAAGCCATGGTTCGGGGGTATTTGGGAGTTGTTGGAACGGAAGTTTACCGCAAGCCCATATCGCTGCTCTGTCCGTTGTGTCATTTACCCAGGACAGGGTGTCGAAGTTTTTGTACTGCTCGCAGATTATGGCTACGTCGCAATCCAATTCCCGCACCCGCTGTACCAGTAGGTCTTGGGCTGCTTCGCAATGGTTGAGGTTGAGTTGCAGTACTTTCATTTACGGGCTTGTGCTGCTCTCATCGCCTGTTGGTAGATCGGACATTTCCAACTACCCGCAACGTGCCGGCAGTCTGACCTACTATCTTTCTCTTTGCAGAGTAAGCACTTGGCAGGTTGTTGACAAGCCGAGGCATTGTGACCAGCGCCTCCGCATCTGTGACAACAACTGCTTCGGTCAGTCTTGCCTCTGCACGCCTGGGCGTTGTGCCCAAAGTGCCAGCATTTGAAGCACCGTCGAAGGCTGATCCTCTCGCGAACACGTACTGTGCCCCACGCAAGTTTCAGCTTTCCAAGTGCGATGGCTTTCTTGGCCTGGACCTCTGGGAGACAAACAACTGCCGTTTGTGTTGATCTATATGCCCGTCGAAGTGATTTCACTGCCTCCTCAGTGATCTCTGCCAGGCCGTCGATATTATCTTTGAGCAGGTTTACTACCTCTTCCTTGGTACTGATCTCGTCCAGGTCTTTAATTTCAATCTCGATTTGGGGTATTCGAGATTGTACAGTGGCCCCGCTTGGGAGCTTATTCTTGATGGCGTTACAATAGCGCTCCATCTCCTGAGCGTCTGCCTTGGCGAATAACAAAAGTAGATCTCCCTTAGCTGTTCGTCGGATCTTATTGACTTTTTTGCCTATATCCTGCAAGGTGGGATCATTCTTGATACCTCGCAAGATATCTGCATGGGAGCTCTTCTCGCCTTTCTTTATAAGCAGCGTACAATGTGGGCTGGTTTTTGCTTATTGGTCCTCGGGGCCTTTTTCCTCTTTACCACTTGCCAGTCAGTCGACTGGTTTGAAGGTTGTTTTTGGTCTGCGGTTTAAACTTGGGTTTTAATACATTGTTTCTCTCCGCTTCTGAATTGACCACCCTACTTGTTGTTGCCTGGGTGGTTTGCCCGATGTTCTGGCAACCTTCTTTACCGGGCTTTAGCTTGCTAGGTAGCACCGGTTTAAGAGTTTTAACTAGTGGTGCCTTACTTGATGGGGCTACTGAAGGCGAGGCCTTCGGTGGCGAGGTCCTTGCTACTGAGGCTACTTTTATTGAAGCCGCCTGCTTTGGGGCCGCCGGTGTTGATGCAGTCGGTTTTGAGTTGGCTGCTTTTGAGGCAGCCGCTTTTGGGACCTCCTTTTGCTTTTCACCTTGTGTCTGAGTGTTTGACACCTTTACTGGCGATGTCTGTGTTGTAGCAGGTTTCGCTACAGGAGGTGGCCGCGTCGTTGACGTCTGATATTTGTCATATTCTGACTTAATGGCGTGTGCCAGTTTCTTGATCTCATGATGTACATTGTGCCTAGGCCCAATGAACTTCAAGAGCTCATCGATCTTTGCTCCTAATTTGTTTGGAGCGCCACTCTCAGTTGTGGCCCTTTGGGAGGCGTCAACTGCACTATCCGCCTTTTGGAGGACTTGGCTGAATAGTGTCTTGCTGCCAGCTCTAGTTTTAATGGTCGATGTTGTACCATTAGCAGTGTTCTTATTCTTCTTGTCACCATGTGACGGAACCAGTGATAATTCGCTCCCCCCAGAATCCGTGGAGCGTGCACCGGCCACCGAGGCTTTCACTCGATCGGAACCGGTGGTGGGATTATCCTCTGCAGAGGTACCCACCTGGGGTATTAAGTTGACCTTATCACCCATATCCATGAATGGTTTATTTTCGGGGTTCCTTCCCCTATCTGATTTTGGTCCGCCCTGAGGAAGTCCTCAGTACTCCCCATTGCTGGAGAGCGTCCCCTATCCGCCACCTGGGGAGGCGCCCGGTGGTGGACCAGCAACCACCCCGGGTGTGTGTGTGTGTGTGTGTGTGTGTGTGTGTGTGTGTGTGTGTTCCTGTACTTCACTTACTATGGCATCATTGTGCGTACATGGGAGTGCACTTTGGCATCCGCTCACTTTATGGCACCATACATACGATGCCATAAGTTTTTAATGCTGTTTTCGTCGTTTCTGGCGTTAGAATAGTCGTATGGTAACAAAAAAATATTTTCGAGTGTATGGTGCCATAAATTTGTTTATCGAATTTTGCACGCACACGTATTTATTGTGGCATCTTTGAGTTGTGCTGTCAAGTGCTGCCACCCACGGTAGACAGTTGAATTACTAATTTAGAATTATTTACACTCAAGCATATTTCTTTTTCCTAACATGTGTTGCCATAAGTAACGTAACTGTCAATGTATACACTTTTGTTTGGAAATATTATTATGAGGCGAGTTCGTGATTATATTTCACTTTGTTAAATAGGCAAAAATTACATATACGGCACAAATCATGAGAATATTCCGCTAGGCTGAAAGAGTTGGAATATGGAACAAATGTTCCCTAAGGAGTGTGTAGGTGGAATAAAATTGAATATTGAAAAAAAATCATTTAGGAGGGGGAAAAAAGGGTCCAAAATAATTTACAATATTTTAAATTTCTGGAAAAAACTAATGCGTTGTTGGAAATTGGTAAGCAAATTCTTCGTCCTAAAAAACAGTCTCGTGTTTTATTATGTTACGAAAGTTCGACAATCAAGTGGGGGACGGGTGGAGAACTGATTATAAAGATAAGTGTTATTTCAAGATTTAAAAGTGATTGAGGAGTATCTTTACTATTATAAAATTCTAGTTTGTGTGTTTTTATTTGTTCGGGCATCACATAAGGCAGAAACCGTATATATAGTGAAAAAACTTCTATCATGTTGGGTAATACAATTACTCAATTGGTTCGACTGCACACGCAAAATATTACATACTAGCATCAAATTAGATTTTATTCATAATTCGGAATGTGCCAATGTAACAAGTCTCTATTTAAAAAAATCCATTACAGGGTGTTCTTTATATAGGAAACTTAGAGCGGAGTAGAATTACATGCATTTAAAAAATCTAAAAAAAGTTATATTAGGTGTCATATAAGCAGCTGCATATATACAATGTGGATGAAAAAAGGGGGAGCTTAATTAGTTATACGGGGTGATCCAAAAAAAGTATATTGAGTGGGCCATAAGTATTTGCCTATACCAAGTGATTTATGGTGTGGTTAAAAATTTGTTTTATATCCACAAGTAGTTGCATATATAGGATGGTTGAAATATATAGCGGAGTATAATTACAGCTATATAGGTGGGTTTAAAAAATATTATAAAAAAATGTTATGATCTACAAGCTGTTGCATTTACCGCATGGTTGAAATATAGGGTGCAGTGGGATTTTAAGGAAACAAGGGGGAGTGGAATTAGTTATACGGGGTGACCCAAAAAAATTATATTAAGTGGGCCATAAGTATTTGTGTATACCAAGTGATTTATGGTGTGGTTAAAAATTTGTTTTATATCCACAAGTAGTTGCATATATAGGATGGTTGAAATATATAGCGGAGTATAATTACAGCTATACAGGTGGGTTTAAAAATATTATAAAGAAATGTTATGATCTACAAGCTGTTCCATTTACCGCATGGTATCACGGGGTGATCCAAAAAAGTTATATTGGGTGGGCCATAAGTAGGTGCGTATACCAAGTGGTTTATGGTGTGGTTAAAAAATTGGGTACAGTGGGATTCTAAGGATACAGGGTGGTACAAAAATGTTATATTTGGTGCCAAATAAGTAGTTGCGCATAAAAAGTTGTTGAGATATAGAGTGGTAATGAGTTATAATTATACAGGGTGTTTGATTGAAAAAAGGTTAGAAAAAGTTTCAAATGAAGGATGGTTTAAATGAAGTGTGGAGAGAAATTATACTTTATATTGTCGTTGAAAAACTATGAGAAAAAATTGTGAAGTAGCGCAGTTTATAAAAAGTTGAAAAGATAGGATAGCTGAAATATAGGGTGGAGAAGTGTTATGGTTAGTTATTTTAAAAAGTTATATTGGTTGACCAATAAGCAGTAGCGTATACAGGGTAGTTGTAATACAAGGTAATTCAATATCAAAAAATTGTTATATAGGGTGTCCAATAAACAGTTGCAGTTTTGGTGAAATATATTGGGCATTGATGGATTTATGGATATACAGGGTGGTACAAAATTGTTTATACCGAGTGGCCGATAAGTAGTTGCATGTACAAGGTGGTTGAAATAGCGGGAGGAATAGAGTTATAGTTAAACAGTTTGGAAAAAAAATTGTACGATAGCACATGAGCTGTTGCATATATGCAATATCTGAAACATGGATCGAAGTAAAATTATAGTTCATACAGTGTGATTAAAACAATGTTAGAAAAAGCTGCATATAAGGGTGGTCGAAAAATAATAATTTCAAGGGTGGTTAAAAAAATCGTTATGTAGCGTAGTCCATAAGCAGTTGTGAGTGGACCAGAGTTATGGCTAAGTGTTTAAAAAATGTTTGCCCCTAAGCAGATGCACATATAGGGTGGTTGAAATATTTTGTAGAGTTATACAGGATGGTTCAAAAATAAGTTATAATGTTTGACGATTTAGCAGCGGTGATACACGATAGTTTTAGATAGTTTTATTATGGATGGATGGAGGTAGAGTTAGTTATACAAGACGGTTAAAAAAAAGTTTAATAAAATTATTATATAGGGTGGCCAATAATCAGTTGCAGCTTGGGTGAGTGTTTAAATAAAGATTTAGTGTTAGGGTGCAAAAATGGGTTTTTAAGTTGTTATTTAGTTTAGACCATGAACAGTTGCATTCTACTATATGTATTATCTGAAATGTGGGAAGAAGCAAGATTCTTGTTTTAGAGTGTGTTTAACATAATGTTAGAGAAAGTTACATATAAAGGGTGTTAAAAATATAAGGTAAAGAGAAATTGTACTACTTTAAAAGGTTGTTCAAAAAATATGAGAAATAATTGTTATCCTTCGTGGACCATAAGCAGTTGCATACCTGAAATATAGGGTAGTGAAGAGTTATAGTTAGGTGTTTAATGAGTTATACTGGGTGACAAATAAACAGCTGTATATACAGGATGGTTGCTATATAGGGTGAAGTAGAGTTACAGTTATTAAAAAAAGGCTAATACAATTAATATATAGGGTGGCCCATAAGTACTTGCATTTTGAGTGGAATATATTCGTGATTGGTGGATTTATAGTTAAGTAGGGTGGTTCAAACAAGTTAATTTTTTTTATATAGGATAACCCATATGTTTCATATGGTATTTCTTTTTGCAAAGGCATGAAGATACCGTACGCGGTTGAAACCGCGGGTAACGGCTATTTATTTAATAATTTCATTTATGTAAATAGACAGAAATGTGCTGTTTCAGAAAGTTATACTGCGGTAATGGGAAGCTGTTTTTTTAGGAAACTTCAATATATTGTAAACCGAATGCGATATAGGCGAGAAAATTTGTATGAAGACTATTCTGTAACAGTCAATAATTAGTTATTAAGTTAGTAATCTAAGGAATCCTAACATATGCAGCAGTGAGAATTAGTGTATAGTTTATTTTCTTTAAATACACATACATGTTTCGGAATTTTTCAATATAATATTTATTGGGTGGGGCTCGAGTGCACTGTACTTTAAAAAATCGTAATACAGAATAAAATTTGCTGTGTAGTTTCTTCACCTAAAATGTATAATTATCAAGTTATTATTTTGCAAAAACTGAACTATTTGTTCGAGGGGAGGGTTGGGTGTTGGCCAGAAAACTGATTTTTTGACAAATTTATCTTAGGAATCAAAAGATTTTCACGACTGAGAAGTGTTGTATCGTCGTTAAATTAAATTTTCCAAAAAAAAAATATTGGGTGAGGGCAATGGGAACTATTAGGTAATCAGGAAACTTCAAGAGCTAGGAACTGAACGTGGGGTAGGAGAAATGAGAGATTTTTGTATATTTTTGTTAATATCTTTTAAATAATTTATTTTATAAAATGTGAAAAAATATTTTTGTATTTGCCATAATAAGCCCTTTCATTTGATATATTACATGATGTGCTAGAAACAATGTTAATTTAATATTTTCCATATAATTCTGTAATTTGCCCACCAAAAATCAATAGTAGAGGTTCTTCTTATTTTTCCGGTAAAATTCTCTAATTTTATCAAAATTTTGCTACTTATAGTTTCTATTAAAATCAAAATTTCTTCATTTACGGTATATATACTCCTGATGGGGTTACAAAACTATACACTGACACCAAATTTCAACCTTTTCTGTCCAGTAGTTTAGGATAAAATTACAGTTGTGTGAAAGAGGGAGAAATCCGGAGTGATATTATAAGGGTATCCGTATATTGTATATATACGGAACCCTAATAATAGTAATGCTGAAAATATTTTTTTCACTTTTTAGAATACTATTATTACATTTTTTATTTTACACGAACTGTTATCTAATAAACTTCCTTCTAAACTATACTGATTTTCATTTATGATATTTTTGAACCCAACAGAACCATGTTTCTTAATATCTTTTGTTATAAGACCTTATATTACAAAAATAAATATACTATTTTTTAAATATATTATTAATATATTAACATTATTTTTAACGTTAGTCTCATTCAAATTTATATTCTTGTTATTTCGTTAATATTGTATCACTTTAGACGATTTTTTATGGTCTACATTGGAAGATAGGTATTTAGATTAAAACAGGACGGGTCAGTCTGCCACACAGTCCGAGAGACAACTGACATTTAGTAAACAACATTTGGAAACAGAATACGAGATACTTATATCAATTTGCCGCCCAGATCGTACCATCTGAGCCGCCCTACTATAACAATGCACAAAAATTCGCGATTAGAAACATATGAAATGACGTGAAATTAATGAAGTTAAACCCAAAATGAGCTAAACTTTAGTTGAAGTTTCAAGTATTGCTTGCCAAGCAAACAAAAGGTCATTTGGTCAAAATTATTTCTCACATAACAGTACACCTCATATATTAATAATAGTTTATTCAATTTGCAATAGATTTACTTTACAATTTTGTCATATATGTTTATCCGAACAAAGTTGTAAGCGGCTTCAAAGAACAAATCATTTCTTTTACCAGCTCCCGTACTAACACATATTAAAAGAAAAAGTTCAACCTTGAAATAAGATAACTACGAGTACTACCGCCTAAAATTTAAAGCCACACATATGCTAACGACAGTGTTTTTAAATGCTCTGAAAATATAATACAATAACTATGTAATTTCTTGTATTGCAATTTTCTTAGTAATCCAGAATCTGTTCCGTAATTTTGAGACACATTCGGAATATAATATTTAATATCAATAAACGTAATATAAAATTATGTGAAAAGTTATGATTGGTAAAAAATTCCAAATTGTTCTCTATAATGATTAATGATATTTCATGGTGCATCTTTGGAAATTCTTGGAATAAGTCGTTTCTTTTGAATTCGGGTTTAATGTGCACTTACTTACTTCGTTATACCAATTATATTTTTGCATTTAACTACCTGTGTTTTGATCAATTTGACTCTAACTTTTGATAAACCTTGACAAGTTTTTACACAAATGTCCTGTTCAATTTGGACAATTTCGGATTAAAATATGTTTACTTAAATACTTAGAGCCCAAAAAGTGGTATGTCCTAATAATATGCTGCAGAAGGTTAGTTGTGGATCAGTATATTATAACTCATTAATGGCAAATTACATTTACCTTTTGGGATTTTTTTTTATAAAAAATTAGACATAGACAGATGAAATATTTTTTGTGAATAATGGCCATTTTAATTTCCTGGGCTAGTAAAATGCAAATTTTGTGAAAGATACAAATATCAGCGACTAAATGGTTTTTAAATTCCGAGCCATTGTCAGGAATGATTGTTTGAGATAATTCATAAAATGAAATATAACTGCAAAGACCTGCATTGTGTTCTTTTTAGGGTACTGGCAATGGACCCATTATTATTTTATTTTATCAGAAAAATATATCAATATGAATTACTTCTAAGGACTTGCTTTTAGGAGCATCTACAATCATTTTTACATGTATGAGAAATTTGGCAACCACTAGTGTAAACTTTTCTTAAGGAATTCCTTTATGTTAGATTTTTCCCTCAATATTTTATTAAGTTAGTTCTTTTTGTGTCATTCGCTCTGTAATGATTACATTTTGGCTTCGTCATGATTGTCATAAAAATATAACAATATAGTCTATGGGGGTAACTACTTCTTTAGATCTACAAGAATTTCTTGTTCGTTTGCGGATCTGGCTAAACTTGAAGTATATTTGTAATATTCAAAAAAAATGAGCTAATTCACTAGTAATTAAGGTGTTCGGGATTAGTGAAACTATTATTTTTTGTAAGAGTTTGTAGATTTTTCAGTTAGACATATTTGTAAAACTGTGATCGTGGGATATGTGTTGTCCAGAAAGTTTTTGTTAATTTCATTCTTTTTAAATTTAAGAAGTATTTAGGGCAGGAAAGGTTAAAGACAACAAATTTAGTGATTGTTAACTTTCATGATTATTATTTGTAGTTTTGTTATTCATTTGTATATGTTGTCGGCATGTGAATTCTTATGTCCAGTATTTGATAATATTACTCTTTACCTCTATGATTGATTTTATCACCAATGGTTCATGAATGCCTCTTGGAAGGGAGTCTGCGGCATAATTTTGTATAAGTACATAAAAAATGTATGTAATGTAAGCAAATTTATTTAAATTTAACAATGATATTGGTCGAATTTCGACCATTGGGCGGCCGCTAGTTTCTATACAAAAAACCCAGTAGAGTTTAAAAGCGATATAAAATTTAACACTGAACCGCTTATGCCATTGTGCCCCTTTATCACTTTTCATAATGTAAGCAAAAAATAAATGATCTTTATATCTTGGGGATTTTCATTATATGAATAATTTACTATTTTATATAATTTAATATTTTTTTATTTCCCATTCTTTGGGTACCTATCCAACTGGAAAATGATTAAAGAACTGTTTGTGCACATAGTTCCAACTATTGTTATAAAAATCTATCCAGTCCGTCTCTGGTTTCATTCCGTGAGACATCAATCGCTAGGATAGAAAAAAAGAGCTAGCAGGATCGGATGGAAAAAAAACTTATCTCGAAATAACTCGACAACTGTAAAATTGACACCGAATTGTACGAGAGAATTCGATGCTGATTTTAAAAGGAGCGGCCCACCATCGCAGCAGTTAGTTAGTGCGACGAAGAGCTTATGTTGTATTATTATTGTGATATTTGAATCAGCAGTTTCTGTATATTTGATGTTAATAAAAGTTCTAGAAAGTGGTAGTGAAAATTAGTTTTTAAATTTTAATTGAACCCACGGAGTATATAAGAAATTTGGTGATCAGAAGTAAAAGATTAAATGATGTTAAAATCGAAATTTGATTTATGGAAACCCGAAGAATGGAAAAAGAAAAAATGGACGATAATACCAAAAAAATATTCAAGCAGATTACGGATGGACTAGATGATAAAATTATCCAGACCCTGGAAAAACGAGACAACAAATAAACATGAGGAAGAAATTCAACAAAGGATGGTGAAATCTTTTGATGAAAAACGAAAAATAGAAATAGAAAATTTTGTTACTACCATGGAAGAAAAACAACAAAATCTAGTTACTGCCATTGAAGAAAATTTGCAGAAAAACAAGGCTAAACTGAAGAAAAAAGACAACTGCAATTTGAGTAATTAATGCAAATAGTATCGCAAGTTAATGAAACAGTTTCTGAAAGAATGCAAATAGTTGAGTCAGACATATAAGAGCTAAATGATGACATTAAGACCATAAAAAATACCGTGGATACTCTTGAAACAAAAGTAGATGACCCCGATTCCATCCAAAGCCAGATAAAATTTGAAATCAGTTTAATTCAAGACACAGTTCAAGACCAAATAAGTTCCATTAAACAAACAGTGCAAAGTGAAGTACAAGATAAAATGAGTGCCATCCAAAAAGTAGAAACAGAAATTTAAAAATTCCAACAGGACTTACAGCGAGGAAAATACCAGAATACCGTGAGTACCAACGGTTCCGTGAGTAAACCAACCACATTTGGTGGCAATTCATCTTGGCCCATATATAAACGGCAATTTGAAAGCTTGACTGCAGCTAATGGATGGGATAACCAAGAAAAATCTACCTCTCTTGTAATTTCCTTAAGAGGTCTGGACTTCTACAAAGCATTCCAGTCGATGAACAAGGCAATTTTGACAAGATCATCGCCATTCTGGACAAAGGATACGACAATCAATCCCTGAGTCAAGTGTACCAGGTGCAACTTAGCGGACATGGCTTACTAGATAATTTGAAAAAACGAAATTCTGTCGATTTAGTCAAATCCCTCTAGCTCCTTTGTTTTTGATTTTATAAAAAAGTGTAAATATCAAAATTGAAGGGAATCGTATCCCGAATATGATTGTCATGCCCTCGTTTGCGTGACAGCTCTCGTTTTCGAGATATGACACAAACTTATCTTTTTTTTTTGAATGGAAACCATAGTTGGCTATGACCTCAAAAAATCGGACATTTTTAGAGCTTTTCAACGATATAATACTCGATATAGTTATTCATAAAAATAACGGAGTTATGAATGCTTTTCTCTTTTATTTTCACTTTTAACGTAGTTAGCCATGAAATAGATCGATTTATTAATAACTATTCCAAAAAACATTGAACGATTTTTTATTAGGTATATCAGAAATAGCGAAAAAACTAAATAAGTAGGCACTTACTAAAAACTTAAGAAAATAAAGTACATAATAATGGTTACAATTTATGTTCGAAAAGTTCACCATTGTTATTTAGACAAAAATTTCATGACATTTTTCCTCACGGACCGCAATTTCTTCAATTGCTTGTAATACCGCCTCCCTTAGGTCACCAACTGTCTCATACTTTCTTTGTTTTTTAGCGCACCCCATAAATAAAAGTCTATAACTGCCAAATCGGGAGACCGGGGTGGCCATTCGCGTGCGCCATTTCTTCCTTTCCAAGAGTTTGGATAGATATTATCTAAGTGTTGTCTTATTAATAACGAGTTATGAGCAGGTGCTCCATCATGTTAGAACCACTCAATTTCTAAACCAGTTCTCAAATTCAAATTATGCAACATGTCTTGAAAAGTGTATTGCAAGAAATGGAAGTAGCGCTCCCCAGTAATTGATTCGTCATAGATAAAAGGCCCCAGAATAGTAGACCTTCTGATACCACACCAAACATTAAAACCAAATATGCTCATTGGGTCTATTGAACATATCGCAGTTAGTAAATCTAGTTTCATCTAACCATAACATCATTAATGGAAACTGTGGATTGTTAAGGCACATTTCACTAAACCATGTACAAAACAAAATATGTCGATATTCGTCACCAGCATGCAAAGTTTGAGAAACAGAAAGTTTGTACTGGTGGAACTTGTGCGCTTTCAGTACCTTAACTACAGTTCGTTGAGATGTGCCAGCTTCTGCCGCAATCTCACGAGTTGATGTAGATGGATTTTGATTTACCAGTACCAAAACATTTATTTGTGCTGCTTTGTTGATTTGATTCCGTTCCTTTGTTGGTTGAGTAAAGATACATATCTGCGTAAACTATCGTAAAGCCTCTTAAATGTACATAGAGCAGGTGGACGACGATTAAAATATCTATGAAAGTATTCCTCAGCTGCACGAACTGAATTTTTATGGCATATGATATAACATTCCACCATATTCAGTTTTTCTTCGTTAGAACATTCCATTTTATCAAGAATATTGTCAATATCGACTGTCAGTTCAGCACTACTAATGGAATTACTCTCAAATGAGGAAACGTCAAAGTGAAACAATATTTTTCATGGCTACCTACGTTAAAAATGAAAATAAGAGAGAAAAGCGTCCCAAAGGCCGTTATTTTTATGAATAAGTATATCGAGTATAATAGCGTTGAAAAGCTCTAAAAATGTCACGCAACGACATAACAATCATATTCGGGATACAATTCCCTTTAATTTTGATATTTACACTTTTTTTATAAAATCAAAAACAAAGGAGCTAGAGGGATTTACTAAATAGACAGAATTTCGTTTTTTTAAAATATCTAGTAAGCCATGACTTTTTACAAAAATCCGAAAGTATCATTAAATTGGGCAGTAAAACTGCAAATCTTTCCCAATTTAACCATTGCTCTATCTCCGCTAGTTTCCGAGATCCCCATACTGATCATCAAAAAAAACTCACCCTGTATAGTACTATGAAACTACAAACACATAATATTAATATAAATGTTCTATATGAAGAAATTTCTTCATTTAAAGACACAAGCTCATTCTAAAGACTGTACAGTTCTTAATCAAAGTGCCAACAGCATCTACAGTTATTGTTGTTTCTCTGGAGAAGGCTAAGTGACGGGATGAAAGAAACAGGGCATCCATAAATCTAATAAAGAATGAACTATTAATATACCTTAAAATGGATATAGAGTGCAAAGATTTAGTTTAAACATCCTTTAATAACAGATATTTGTTAGATATTGCTTGAAGTACAAAAAATGTGTATGAAAAATGTTTCACGGAAAAATTATTTATTTTCAGATATTGTACTTTATTTTTTTTACCTTGATTGGTAAATATACTTTATTTCCTTTTAGTTACGAAAGATGTCCTGTAAGGACCTTTAGTGAATTGTCATATTCATCTTGTTATGATCATAATACCACATGACTTAGGCCCTAATATTACTCGCTAATAATCTGTAAGACTTTATACAATCTATTGCGCTTTATATCCCTTTGCATGCACAAAGTTAAGGAAATCTGACAAATATAATTTTATCATATCAGTTGCACGTCTAAATTCGAAAATTAAAAAAATAATAATAGAATGTGTTCTCTTCCTCCAACATTGTCAATACCGATATTTACCAGTAAATAATTTCAATTAGTTTTATAATAGCCACAACTACCAAATAATCAATTCGTGAATCTAGGAACAACAAAAAAGAACAAAGCGTGTACTTGTTACTTACATATCTTTCTTACAGATATTCAAGCGATTTCTGTTAAAAGATATACTGTTCAGTTTATTAATAAGTAATTAATATTAGTTAAGAGTATTTAATCCAAAACTCACAGCCTGTTAAAATAAGGTGGAAAAAATCATTTACCCTTTAAACATGATATCGTGAATTTTTTTACGCGTAGTCTGCTAGAAAAGCGTTTAGTAAACAGTAAACCTTTTGATGTACCGTTTGTCACCAGAAAACGTATCTAAATTATGCACATAGTACGGGAGTTAGGTTAAATTTTATAAAACTATTTCACCAAAAGTTTCACCTTTGAAATATTTGAAAGTTTATTTATTATCTCGGTCGTTCCATCGAAAATCACTTGAAAATGTAATGTATATGTAAGAAGATGATAGAAAATGAAATTCTCACAGTGCACTGTGCGCTGTAGGTACGTTGTGATTCAATAATTACAATATAGTTGAGGATTATTTTTTTAAAAGACTTTCTAAGAAATCATTTTCGCAGTCTCTAAAGATTTATAGTTACCTATAAGTTTTATTATTTTAAATATTTTTTTAATTTCAGAAATTCGTTTTTTGTCTTATATATAAAAATACATAATCCTTTTGCAAAACTAAGAAAACTAAGCAGTTTATATCTGTCAAAATTTTCAAATTTGAATTAGTTTTGAAGATATCACGCAAAAAATAAAATAGCGTGTATGTCGGAGGAGTGAAATATTTCACTAATGGAAAGCTTTATTGTGATAAATTATTTTATTGCTGTATGGGGGCAATGGGCTTTTCTGTATTTAATAGGTTTCTTTAAATGATTAAATATTGTTACAACTACAGATGAGTAAGACTGCCATTTTAAAATAACAATTGAGATTGTTAATAAGTATAAAATTAATAACTTGCGGAAATTGAATTATCCATTGGTGAAGTGTGGAGGGGGCAAATATTTTTGTTACTTGTAATTTAAGAAATCCAAAGATATACAGCAGTAAAAATTAGGGTGTAGTTTATTTTCCGGAAATACACATAGATATGTTTGTTGTTTGTTTTGTAAAAACTATATTTATTGGGTCGGGCTAGCGTGAGCTAAGCTTACAAAAATTTAAGATATCGGATTTCAGATTGATACAGACATAAAATTTGGTATGTAGACTCTTCCACTAAAATGTATAAGCATCAAACTATTATTTTGCAAAAACTAATGTAGCCGATGTTGTGTGAGAGCGTAGAAATGAACTGAACTCAGTGCTGCCAGTGGCTAAGATTAAGATTCATATTGCAATATAGTCCGTGGGTTCAATTTTAAAATTATAAAACTAATATTCACTTTCACTTCTCTAGAACTTTATTTACATCAAATTATACAGAACAGCTGATTCACAATAACCTTCGAGATACGCTCGTCGTCCTCGCTAACTGAACTCGCGATCGTGGCCTGCTTCCTGTATAAAACCAGCATAGAAAATTCTCGCAAAATCATCATCACTCCTACAGGTGCCGAGTCTTTTCGAGAACCTTTTATTAACTCAAAGCGATTGTTGTCGTACTGCAATGAAACAGGGTCGGCTTTGGTAAATTTCGTAACACTATGGTGTAACAAAAAATTAAGAAAATACTATACTTATACTTATTTTTAGACCAGAAACCGCAAGTGAAATCCATACAGTCATTTGACAGATAATAGTGCACAATGGCGGATCCAGGATTGTCATTGGGGGGATCTCGTCGGAGGGTCGCATGACCTCACTGAAAGTCGGGTTTAGCACAATAAACAACTATAAGAGCATACTATGCAAATGATTTGGGGGGGGGCTTTCGCCCCTTAGCCCTCCCCTTTGGATCCGCCATTGACAGTGCTCCTTTATTATATTAGATTACTTTACCTCCGATGTCCAAACAAGAGGAGGTTATCAATTCGGCGTGCATTTTTTTAAATTTATAAATCCGTACATTTAAAATTATTAGGTCAGCTTCTGTTTGTATGTCATATTAAATTCAGCCGCTCAATGTGAGAACCCGCGCTGTTAGCAGCCTCCCAAACTGTGGTCAGACACTGCGGTTGTGGATCTTGTTAACTTCACCTTCATACATACCCTGCTGGCAAGGATAGCATCGCTAGTAGCTATACCATCAAATTATAAAGATGGAAAATCACTCTCACGCATCATAAGTGTGCTCGTCATAAAAGAGCTATTTGAAGATGTATGTTATAATTTAAAAAAAAAACTTACTTTCATTTTTATAAGCAATGTCTCCTGGAATTTGTTGATAACATAATAACACAAAAATTGACGAGTTTCAGAATTACATAAATATCATATTTTTCGAATCGAATAGGATTGTTCTATGTTGGCACAATTTTGAGTAAATTTATAACAAAAAAAAAGGGAAATTTTGAACATTGACATTTTATATCTCTAGGTATTCATTTTTACTTAGACATACAAGCGTATTTTTTAATTTTTATTTAACCTTTGTTCTGTCAGAATAACTATTACGAAAAGCAAACAATTTACATTTGTACATATTATTGGCGTAAACCAAACAAATTAAATTTTTTCATGCCAAAATACTCGAATTCCTAGAAGAACGCCTTCATTACCTTTGTTCTTACACTTGTTAACAATATTGGATGATTCATAAAAAATGTGGGTTTTTATGTCCAAATAAACAGACATTTGGCGTGTAAATTAATTTTTCAAAAGACGAAACGAATTAGTTTAATTTTAATTGTCTAATTTGAAACACAATAATAATTTCACTCTATCATATATTTCAACCACCCTGTATATGCAATTATGCAATTGCTTATGGGCTACACAATAAAATTGTTTTTTCTAATCACGCTGTATGCCTATAAACACACCCTACTCTAAATTTTAACCACCCTGTAGATGCAACTGCTTATGGGTCACGCCATAAAATATTGGGTTTATATCACATTTGGAACTACCCTGTATAATTATAAATCTACATCTCCTATTAACCAGTACCTGGGTGACCAGCTTCACTCGTAAATTGAAGGTTTTATATTAAACGTACATTTATCTAAATAATCGGATTTTTGCTATGTAAACTAATTTAAACCCCCTAACATAATATTTTTTTTACATTTTTTATTTACATGGTGTTACTACAATTCTACTCCCCTCTATTTTTATGAAAAACCCATTCATACATTTTTTTCATCACGTTATAATTCCACTTGATTCCATATTCCAGAAACTCTGTATATGCGACCGCTTTTGGCCATTATACAAACACTTTGGTTTCCAAAATCTTTTAACTAACCTCTGTAACTATAAGTCTACTTTGCCCTATTTTTCAACCATTATATATACGCATTATACATATATATTCTAACATTTTTGTAAACACTTTGTAGAACTATAATTCCGCTGCTCCCTATATTTGCAAATTCTTATAGGCTACCAATATTTTAAATTACTAACTATAATTTCACACCACCATATGTTTTAACTACCCTGTATATGCATTTGTTTGTGGCCACCTATTGTATTTTTTTGAACCACCATATATAATTATAATTCCAGTACATCGTATATTGCAACCACCCTGTAAATGCAAATGCTAATAAGCTACCCTGTAGGTATAAGATTCTATTAACATTTTTTAGCGACCTGCACAACAATACTTTTACTCCGCCCTGTATGTCAGCTATCATTAATTTCCAACTGCTTATGAGGTACCCTATAAAATAAATTTTTCTCGCTTTTTTCTAGCCATACTATAATTCCATTTGACGCTATATTTTACCAATCCTGCAGAGCAAGTCTTATGGATGATCTAACAAATTTTGAACTACCCTGTATAATTATAATATTACACCAACAATTCATATTAGATACATCAAATTAACATGCGAAATCATGAGATCTTACTCATCCAAAAATTGCCTACCGTGCCAATTTTCTCACCTTGAAAACTTGAAATGTCTAGCTATAAAAATACAACGCTAGGAAAATATGACCGAGGCATAAAATAGTTACATGTTCGGAACATACAAATACAATATTACAATTTCAGTACATCCTATATTACAACCACCCTGCAAATGCAAATGCTAATAAGCTTTCCTATAGGTAGTATAACGTTCTTTTAATTTTTTTAGCGAACCTGCATAACCATACTTTTACTCCGCCCTGTATGTCAGCTATCATTAATTTACAACTGCCTATGGGTTACTCTATAAAATTATTTTTTCTCGCTTTTTCTAACCATCCTACAATTCCATTTGACGCTATATTTTAACCATCCTGTATAGCAACTCTTATGGACCATCTAACATATTTTGAACGACCCTGTATAATTATAATTTTGCACCACCAATTCATATTATATGCCCCAAATTAACATGCGAAAACGTGAGATCTTACTCATCCAAAAATTGCCTACCGGGCTAATTTTTTCACCTTGAAAACTTGGATTGTCTAGGTATAAAAATATAATGCTAGGAAAATATGACCGCGGCATAAAATAGTTAAATGTTCATACAAACACAATTTTTATTGAAAGATTGTTTAAAAAAAGTTTCACTCTCAAATAGGTCACCAAATCATCCTGTATTAAAAGAATTTTTACAACAGGAGTCACTCTTACGTTGGTTACCAAATTACCCTGTTTTGAATGCCTTGAAATTACAAAGTCGCCGCCTTGATTTTTATAAACTGTCAATAATTTTTTAATAATTTTATTTCTCAATAATTTTTTTTCCCAAAGATGAGACCCTCACCAATCGATTTATATATATATATATATATATATATATATATATATATATAACAAACATTGCTCGTATTATAGTATTAGATTAACAACTTATTATGGGCTACAATTAATATTTTTTACTCATTTTGTATAACTGCCATAACTGTTATAATCTCTAACGGAATGTTTTAATATTTCATTTTGTCAATAACAACTTTTCCTAAAGTAGAAACTCTGCCCAATAGATTTTTAGTCATTGAATTCTCCTATTCATAACTTTCATCACAATCGTTTTAGAGTCCAGAACTCAATTAAATATATACAAATATAGATATATTACTCATATTATTCGATATTGTTTTCTATGTGAAAGTTAGTTGTTGAAAAATTTGAAGGCAACACCTCTGGTATCGTACTAACAAAGTTTTCCAAGACATATTTCATGATTTCATTAAAGCTTTCGTTAGTTCAAGAAATACTGCAGGCAAGGGCTAGTGATCACTGCAAACAGGCGTCTAGTCGCGCTTGTGGCTTCAGATGTCATAGTGAACGATATTTTCAAACTAATTTTTCTCTCTTAAAAGCGAGGGTATGGCGAAACTGAACATATTGGGCAAGTCTACACTGCTTGAAGAGTATCGCCCATATCTCAGATTCAATGATGCCACTTTGTCGTTGTATGCACATGATGCCATAGTAAATGCCATACCATGTATAGGTGTGTGTGTGTGTATACATAATTTATGAAAACAGGGCTTGTTTATATGTTTAGAATAATTTTGTTATATTTTATCTTTTAGGTGACGAGAAAGGCCATTTCTGCCATCACCCTTCTTCGAGCCTTGATAAGTGAGGAAAATTATACTGACCAATAAACTGTTGATATTATTTTCAGAAATGGACCAGATTAATAACTATTGAAAAAAGATTCGTAAGCATATGAAATTGTCCAAATTGTTTGCTTATTAAACTGCATCTGTCATAAAGAAACTGTCAACTTATTTTGCCTCTTATTATTGTCTATTAAGATGTTATCGAGAGATTCTAATAACGGTAATTGCTGGTGGTGTGTTAATCAAGAGGTATGTATTGTTATATACTCCGTGGGTTCAATTAAAATTTAAAAACTAATATTTACTTTCACTCACTTTCTAAACTTTTATTTTCATCAAATATACGCAACAGCTGATTCGAATTTCACAATAACAATTCAACATAAGCTCTTCGTTGCACTGCCGCGATTATGAGTATTTTTAAAACCAGCATCGAAAACTCTCGTACAATCCATTATCAATTCTACAGCTGCCGAGCCATTGCGAGATCAGGTTGTTTGTCCTAAAAGCGATCGATGTCGTACTGGAATGAAACCAGGGTCGGCTTAGGGAAATTTCGTTACAGTATGTTAATCGAGACGGATTCATCCCATGTAACTCCGGCCTTCCACAACAACTGTATAATTATTTTTGCGTACACAATAGGTCATAACAAACCTAATGGTTCAAATAATTTAGCAACTTGTCATAAAATATATCCTCTAAAGAATTCCATTGAATGCCAGGTGTTGTGACTGTAGTGTGTAGGTTGAGTGAAATGTGCGTATTTACAATATTATCCTGATATGTAGAGATTAGAGAAGGGTCATTTTAAGCCAATTTTCTTAGAAAAGAACCTCCCGTTCTTAAAAGACTTGACAAGTCGTCTCGAAGGTGTGCTGCTTCTTCGAGTGTGTTTACCCCTGTAAGTAAATCATCAACGTAAAAATATATTTTAATATCTTGGCTGCTATAATGATGATGATGGTGATCTTCATCTTCCGCTAATTGATGCAGGGTACGAAGAACTTAAAATGGAGCACATGAGATGCCATAAGTAACCGCGTCAAGAGTGTACTCTCTTACAGATTCTTGAGAATCAAACCTGAAAAGGACTTTTTGATCATCTGTATGGACATTAATTTGAGATACATTTTTTCTATATCAGCTGTTAAAACAAACGGATGAGATCGAAATAGAAATAATAAATTAAATAAATCGTCTTGGACAGTTGGTCCAACAATTAATGTGTCATTTAAAAAAATTCCAGATGACAACGCGAAGTTTTGTCGTGATGCTGTCCTTTTTAATAACTGCATAATGAGGAAGCAAAAATCCGACTGTTGTGTTTGCAATATTTGTGCATTGAGACATATGTTGCAAGTTATGATATTCTTTTATAAATGAATGATATACGTGCTTAATTGAGTTTTAGTAGACAGTCGCTTTTCTAAGAGATAAAAGCGTTTTAAAGCCATTGAATATGAATTGCCTAAGTAGTTCCGTTTTTCGTTAAACGGAAGTCGAACAATATAACGCCCATCAGCGGCACGTGTAATATTGCCCTTGAAATGTTGTTCGCATATAAGTCCTTCAGATGATAGAATCTTAGAAATTGAGATTTTCTTACATTGCCAGAACTGGGTTAGATCTATTGTTTTTGAACATACCGTGGTTTGAAAAAAGTAGAGGAACGGCAGGAACGTTGGTTGATGAAATTTTAAATACCTGGCGCCATCATGCGACGGTCGTGGTAAATAAATAGAAAAAAGTTATTTGCCTTGGTTGCTGTATCCGCTATATGCTAGCAAGCCAGTTGAATTATGGTTGTATTTTAGACGATGGCTATGTGAGTGCTGTTTATAGGAATATGTTATTTGATGTGAAAATTTGGAAAATTGGATTTCGGAAATAAAAGTCGGAATATTAGAGGTAAGAATATGGTATACGAGATCTAGGAATAAATTATTTGGTGTATATTGTGACCCAAACCTGGTATCCTAAATTTGTAAAACTCAAAAATCAACATAAAACCTACCTTAATTTGTTCACATATGCTAGGCGGCTGCTGTTTATCGGGGAACATATGGGCGTTGGTAAAATATAGTAAAACGCAAAATTTAAATTTATTCAGTGCGCCATTTGGTTGAAAACCTTTAAGTGAACATACCTTAAAAACCAAAAAATAGTATGCGGTTATGTTGTAATTCACACCGGCTATATGTTATGTTTCTTATGAACAAAGTGCTAATAATCTAATTCTGTTAAAAACCTATGTATTCAATACTTTCAGTGGTGCTTTCAAAAATTCTTTCACAATCGATAGGTTAGGTATATAAAAAATATGGAAAATGTAAATACAGAAAGTTTAATAAAAAATCAAATAGAAAATGTATAGTACAAACAATCGAGATAAGAAGTTTGTTTAAAAAAATTAGGACATTCTAATAAATGTAGCTAAAGGGTAAAATCTGTAATTTACATTATGGAATATTTAAAATTTTGAGTTAAAAATCATAGTGAAAATTTAGATGTTTCCAAAAAAAATTTTCTACCTGACATCTACAAAAAATATACTCAACAATAATCACCTAATCAAAATTAATTGATTAAAAGGATAATGGTATTATCTGTAGGCAAATTAAAACCTTACCTTATTAAACGTTTCTAAAATGTACTATCTCTTATGATATTGACATGATTATCTTTACTGTGTTCTTGATCCTGGAAACTTAAAGCCAAATATCACCGACTGTTGAATTCCATGAATTCCATCTAAACGGTTAAATCGGTTCCATTCCAAATAATAACTTCAAAATCCAATCTCGAAAATATCAGCCCCAAAACGTAGAAAATTATTTAAAAATCCCTAATTTGAACATGTCTCCAAACGTAGAACAATACACCGTAAAATAAATCTACCATAAAACAGGAAACAAAACGTGTAAAAATCCACCGTAAGTCAAATCCACGGTAACTCAAAATTCACCGTAAGTCAGGACTCAAATATATCGCAGGATAAACCCTCCATAGAAAAATATTCCTTATGGAGAATAGAATTTGCACGAATTTATTTCGCTAAAATTGCTCTGTTTACCTTCACAACGAGGGGCTAATCATATCCAAAGAAATATCAACTATCAACGCCTCTTTCAAATGGTATTCTTCACCAAATAATACCACCAATTAGCCGTCATTTCCTGAAGCCGAAATATCGAACAACTAACTTAATGGAAGGCAATTTTAGTAGCCTTCAGAAATCGCACAACGGCGAGGCACGGCTTCACTCTGTTCCAGACGAAAGGGTACTGTCCCTCTTCGCTTTCAAACGGAACTCTCCTAACACTCAGGCATGCGTCGAGAGGTAAAATTGAAATGGGCAGGTCTGTATTTAGCCTGATCACGAAAGGGATAAGGAAACGAAAAATATTAAATAATCTAACTGTTTTTTAAAGAGCAAGCATTTTATGGATGGCATCAAACTTAATAGACATGTATGGTGCTAGCACGAAAGCACAGTCCCAGGTATCGTCAACTTAGCGAAAAGTCGAACAACAACGAACAAGTTACTCGAGAAGGCACCAGAACGCTAAGTACTTCAGTGAACCTACAAAAAAAAACAACTCTAGCCACAGCAACTCTACCGTGCTAGACACACATAATCTCACCTCAACTAACTCGTAAGATTAGTCAAGAAGGCTTAATTTTTTTTTACACGTTACAATATATTAATATGATTGTTGGTTGGCATCGGTCAGCAACAAGCGGGTAAGGCAGAGTTGCGCCTAAAGTCACTCCTGTGGTATTATTGGAATGGTCGAACGTAAATTTTGGGACTTTTGTATAGAGAATATTTGGAATATACTATATCAAACAAAAATTAAAAATTTATTTTGCACTGGAAGTCTTTGAAATAATTCGAATATCAAGAAGTAAATAGCTTAGAAATATATATTTGTGCCTCTACTGGAAATCAAAAACTGTATAGCATGTCAGACTGTCAGTCAACATGAGGTTTGATGAGCATTTCGTTTTATTAGTTGATAACAGTTTGAACTGACCAATGAAAATTATGACTGGTGTCGACATTAACACAGGAGTGGGAGGCTTTGTACGTACAGCCGTGATGTCACCGTATATGTTACTAGAGAGTGAAATGTTTTCATTGAATTCAAAGCTTTATACATTAAGGTTATTCAATGGAGTGTTGTTATTGTTGTCAAATTAATTAGAACATCTCAAATATGCAAGAAAATATGATAAGCACTAATTAGTTAGATACTCTGGTATCATCGTTACCAATCATTTTCGAAACTGCAAAAACAAGATAAGAATGTTGCTTCGAGGATCAATAAAATTTGGAATTAGTCGCATTGACCTCGAGGGTCAAGAAAATACGATTGGCATTAATTAATTATATATTCTGTCAAGATTTTTAAAAATCATTTTCGAAACTTTGAAAACAAGATAAGAATGTTTCTCCATCCTCATACCAGGATAGCCGTGATTAAACAAGGATAGACAAACAGCTTACGAAGAAGAATATGAGCAGTGATGTTATGTGAGTGTAAAACATGTGCAGTAAAGTTGTATAGATGATAGACGTGCGCAGTGATGTTGTATAGATATTATACATGCGCAGTGATGATGTGTAAGCGTTAGACTTTATTATGCATATAAGACTATAAATAATTCACATAGTCAGTGTAAGCATAACAGTGTTTACAAACAGATATTCGCTACTGAAACAATATATTTAAGCACCATCTGAGAAAAGCACAAATAATGGGGAAAATGGAATCAGACCAAACTCTTGTATTGAGAAATTTATAAAAAATGCAGAACATTTCAGTTGAACAACGAATTTAATAATCAAGCTGAAACAACAAAGTTGCTAAAGGAAATCAAAAACATATATGTCTAATAAAATATAACATTAGTCATAGTAAACTGAACGTAGAAACGCTACGTAAATTACAAAACAAGTCAGGCTATCTAAAACAATTTAGGCTTCTGCTTTGTTCAAAAAGTAGTATGGGTCTAAACCATGATAAACGACGTTCGGACAGAGTTCAGTGGGAGGATGTATCTTCGAAACCGTATTAAAACAGAAATCATTGTTAATAAATTACATATAGATGTCGTTTCATTCTTAGATGATGCTCTGATTTTAGTCAAAAACCGAATTAGTAACATTCTAAAGAAAATGTCGTTGTTGAAGGTTAATAAAACATTCTGCGGAGAATTTGTTAAAGTTTCAGGTAATGAGGAGGTCAGTGACTATAAGTTCTTCAACACGAACAATAACATTATTGACGCTGGAATAAATATAATGAACTCGTTCAATCAGAACGTTCGAGACGAGATATTGGCAAGACTGGAAGATTTCGAATGGAGTAAAAATATATTGCATACTCTAGTTGTTTTTACTAAGATAGGTATAATATGTTAATATATTAGTCTTAACCACCCAAATACCACAAAAAAATTAATCAGAGAGGTAGATATCTCTTTGCGATCTATTATGAAAGTCACTGGACTGATAAGAGACTGAAAATATAAATATAAGTCACTATAACTATAGAAGTCGTACCAAACTGTTGCAATGCTTCTAACCTATTATCTTATTATCGTTATTCTTCACATTGCCGAGGCTAATGTCAATGTGGAAAATTTCCTCAAAAGCTATGGGTATTTAAATGAAAGTGATGAAACTGCTCTAACAAGCTTGGAACAAACATTGGTAAAGTTTCAAGAGCTATACAATTTAAATGTAGACGGTACAGCAAATAACGAGAGGCTAGCATTAATGGCTCAACCTCATTGCGGAAAACAATTGACATACCATTAGTGAGGAAAATTTTACAAGTGTTAGAGTCAGTAGGGTTTGGGTGGTTATTTTTAAGCAGTAAACAATTATCGAAAGCTTTGCATGAAGCTCTTCAATGATGTCGTATGGTAAGATATTTTTCAGTTCTATCACACAATAGTAGCATTTTATCCTGTATTGGTGAGCTCCTCTGGTGTTTGTCTTAGAGAAATGGGCCAGTCGGTGTATCTTGCAAGTCGACTTTCAAGTGTTGCTTTGCTCTGGTAAATGGCAGGTCTATTTATGCGATACCTGTCATCCAGATCGAAAAACCTACAATACAGAGACCATTCTAAATGGTCGACCGTTAGATCGTCATCAGGTTGCCAGTTGTACCCCTCAGTTTGACAAAAAGGGCATGCAACGGCATCATCAATTATTTCATCGCGTTTGTAAATTTAGCCTGCTCGGGCTAGCTTTTCAGCAGGAAAGTCCGACTGTCAACTATCAAAGGTACGTAATCGATTTTCATACGTTTGATTGTACTCACGACTCGTCATATTCTCAGACAAAAAAACTCAGACAAAACATTCAATTTATACATTTATTTAATTTTCGTTCTAAATCGTGTAAGATGATATCTTTATAATAACACAACTACTCTTTTAATGTAATATATAACTGTGAAGTATTATCTAAACAAAATTCTCTTATTATTTTCTCAACGGGTAACTTACGCAATAAACAATACATGTAGAAATTTCATCCAATACATCGTGAAAAAAATTTACAAAAATTAATTTATTCTAAATAAATAACTTTACTTAAAAATTTTAGGGTCTACATCTAAAAGTCCACACACGTCACTATAGCCTAGGTACGTTATCAATATTTGTTTCATAACCATAATCTGCTTCACGTCTTCATACCGCACCTCGGACAAGTGCAAAAAGTCACCGCAAGCCCTCGATTCTGTAAAGTCTGGTGGTGAGTTGCTCTGGAAAAAGTTTCGTTTCATTAACTCCAGCTGACATATGACGGCTCCCCATTCTAATGCGGACGTTACAATTTTCACAGGTACATCCACGGTGAATGTTTTTTGTAATATAACCACCGGGGCATAGGATTTAGCGGGGCTGAGTGCACACTGGACCTTGCACTGGGAATTTAACATGGGTATTCTGGAGTGCAATAGTAGTACTTTTCCTTATTAGATGCACTGTCGTACAACTGTGGGACACGATCCAAGTCGGCACTGTAGTCGGTACTAGATTCACCACAGCTGTACCCATTATCCCATGTCCTATCAAATTCAGCATCGAAATTGCTGCTGGTGTCACGATCAGGAACACTGGGTGAAAATGCCACAGTTCTACCGGAGTCACTAATATACCATTCATCTGATTCTATTGCAAACTATTGCACAAAACTAAAATCTGGTGCTGGAAATTTCATGTTTTTTATAGATTTATCCCTTCCTCCGATTGATTTCCTACGCCAAGAAAATCTATGGCTTATTGCTAACATTAATCCACGAATCATGAGCCTGATTAAATCCGAGCCAGCGAACTTTAACCTTGGTGCCTTTTCGTTGCAGTACTTTTTCGACGAGATACACACCAGGATAGGCTGCCTTTTGTAGCTCTTCTCCTTAGAAATCCCCTTGAATTGGTGTCCCAGACATATCTTCCAAGAGATATGTAACAGGGTTAGTTATTTTTCTGTGAGTTATTTAAAACAATGCAGTGCTCCAATTCGGTAGATACCCTTTGTCAAAGAAGTGCTTGAGTTTGCTGATTGTATACGCTTATGTCACGTGCGCTGTTTCTATTAATGTCGATGGGTCACATCTTTGTCTTGGAATGTTTTTGATGGTTGTAGTCTTTGACGATTTCCAGTAAAATATCGACCCATTTGTAGGTGCCATTCACACTAAAGTACTTGAAAAGACGCTCTTTTAGCATTCTGATTATTCTTTCAGCTATTACGGCTTCCATACTACTAAATGTACTATAATGGTTGATCCCGTATGATTTCATCAGTTTCTGAAAGCTATTATTGTAGTATTCTTTACCCTGGTCGGTTTGGAGATTTTTCGGGTGCGCCTTTTCTTGAGAATACTCCCAAAGGAACGAGATACCTCTTCACCGGTTTTCGCTTTCAATGGTCTCATCCACAGGTACTTTACAATTACGATTGGATTTTGCATAGATATCCATTTGTGCGAGGTCAGACTGTCAGGATTCATCGAAACCCTTGATTATTACACGTCGGCGAGGAAACTTTCATCTCACAGGTCTATGCAGTTCCTTAACGACTTGTATTTTTCTTTGGAATGGTTCGCTATAGATTGTTTCAAGTTTTTGATTTTGTTCAACATTGCAACATCATCATGTAGTTTTTGCATGTCTCGGTATAGGTCAGACACTACTTTAGTAATCTTGTCTTTAAGTTCAGTTAGGTCAAGAAGATCTGAAATATTTTTAGCCTTATCTTTTCGAATAATATTTAATACTTCTGCTGCATCAACACCTTTTGGAGCTTGTTTCATAGAAAGTTCCAGATCATTTTTGCGGAGATATACGTTTGTCATTAAACGAGGCTTCAAATTTGATCATGGTTTCCTTATATTCTTTTCGGGCAGATTCCAACTCTTCTATTTTATTGAATTTTGAAATGGGAAGCGATATATTTTGCAGTTGGGTTTCCATAGCTTGTTCGGTTTTCGAGATGCAAGAATTAGTTCTAGCAAAGTTTTGGTCTCCACGGTCATCGCTAACCTTTTGGTTTTGCTTATACACAGATAACGTTTGCTGAACTCGGTCACTTACTTATTGTATGCCACTTGGAAATCGTCTCGTATTTGCGTCAGTCCGTTAGCTATTTCCTTATCAACGTACTGCTTGTTTGGGGCATCCATGGCTTTCTTTGGTACTTCAACATTGGTAATCCTCAGTTTCTCAACGTCGACATTTCCCTTTGCTGTAAACGAAAACGGCACTTTCATAAAAGCTAGGTTATGTGAGAATACTTGCTGATGGGAGGTACTGCATCCAAATTTGTAAAGCGTCATCAGGTAACTGATATCTTTGCTAATATTTTTCTACAGAAACATTTATTTATCTCGTATAATATTAGCTTATTTAAGTTCATTTAAAATGGCAATTATTTCGTTGTCGTGAGAGGTGTTGCCTGCTTCCTTGGAGTAGTTTTAGCCGTTGAACCAATTCGCTGGGTTCATCCCAGGATACATACTCCACTGGCTTGTTATTGTACGTTAAATGGAGGAGGAAACATTGTCTTTATAATTTCAGTATATTTATATAGACTTGAAGTTTTTAAACGACCTCGTGCATTCTTGTGTGCTGATGTAATTACCAACACTTTTCGGTATGCTTCTAAATCATCGGGAACTTAATCAGGTGACTTGTAAAATATTAGTTGATATAACCCTGGAGTACCACGACACTGTAACACTGTAACCCATCAACGATAATGTGACCTGTTCTACGACTGAAGTTAATTTTGCCCAAGAAACCATTTGGAACTTGCAACGTCATATATAGGTCCATAAATGTAGTCAATGTCATCGCTTTTACTAATATAGTCTTCAAGATACTTGTGTGCAAATGAAGGATACTGACCCACGTAATCCTCTATTGCTTCTTTAAAGAGATTACCGGGATTCTCGTAAAAGGTTTCGTTTTCCAACTCATCTTCATCATTAGTGTGCATACTAATTTCAGCGATCGGCTCTTCATCGAGATATTGTGTCTCTTCGAACTCATGATTTTTGACTGACAATGACAATCACGTTGGAATTGTCACGAATCAGTTGAATCGATATTCCTGTGCCTGCCCATAGAGAAAAAACTTTGAATATTGTTATGTTTATCGTCAGACACATCATCAAAAATTAATATTGAACATTCACGAGCGTCGGACGGATCAATTACCTCCTCATTGTCTTTAAAGGGAAAATAGGAGATGCCCTTAACCTGTTTGAGCACTTCTTGTAGGAGCTGGTTGGTAGAGCGACTTGAAATAGACGTAGACGTTCTCAAATCGTAGACCGTTTTCATTGAATAGGAGCGATAGGACAGCATTGGTCTTCCTAGATCCGCTAAGACCGCAAACAGTCGCCCGAACCGAATTAGGTAGTAATTTTCGATGTCGGTTTGTCGATTGTGTGTCGCTATCAATAAAGTCCAAATTTTCGACAGGCAATTGGACATCTTGTTGTTTTAGTTAGGAGGTAGTCTACTGAATAGCGCAATAAACAAACTACCTTTTTAGCTACATCTACCCGGTTATCAGGTTTGTGGTCCCGGTACGAAACTTGAAGACCGTTTTGCCAAGGGTCAATAGGGAATCAACAAGACAGACGCTGCTTGTCGAGAGCACGATATCGCCTACAGCAAATACAAGTCGTTAACGGATCGACACAAGGCCGATTACGAGTTGGAAAATCGCGCCTGGGAGAGATTTAAATCAAAGGACGCTTCACTTGGTGAAAAAGCAGCTTCTTGGCTTATAACTACGGACATGAAGGTCAAACGTAAGATGGGACTTGGTATGAAGAAAGGACTTGGGAAAAAATCTTTCCGACAACATGTGCTTCTACCCACCATCAAACCTATGGCTGGATCGAGTGGTAACGTGCGTAAATCCTCGTTAATCGCGTTGAGAGCAGCCCGAGCATCCATTAAGAAGGCAGGTAGGCACAAGAAAATCCTCGTACCTCAGATAATCCCATTTGAGTCTAAGGGTGGTTTTCTCCCTCTAATACCCCTATTTGTGGGGTTGTCAGCACTTGGCGCTCTTGACGGCAGAGCCAGTGCAGTAGTAGAAGCCGTGATAGATGCAAGAACGCAACGGCTTCGGTCTTTACCTGAAGAAGTAAAAAATCTTTCAATAAAGCTACCCAATCGTGCATTGTACAATCATAAGCTAGAGCGATACATCAAGCAATTGAAAGTACCAAACTTCAGGGGTGTATTTATGCGAGACGCCTTACCCGTACGTTCACATCTAAAGGAGTCCTCCATCCATTTGGACACCAGCAGTTGTCACGGTACGCATTGGGTAGCTTATGTGCGAAATGGAATCACCGTTCAGTACTAGTCTGAAGTTGGTAGACAATGTAACTCGTTCCTCGAAGTTTCCTTGGACTTCCATCGTCTTGAAGTGGTTGATCTCACAACGTTTCAATAGCTGTGTATCTGCTATCGTCATCAGGTGAATGATAGGAAATTCAGAGTATCGGTCGTATTTATATCATACCCTTAACCGGTCATACGTCGCCGGTCATGGTCATTGGGTCTTATCGGGTCCAATCAGCGTCGTCGTACCTGGAGGTTGAGTATACGGTAATAGTAGAGTTGCTACCTTGGTGTCCTCTTCCTGCCTAGGTGGTTTGTCTAGCTCTTCAAACGCCTTGGTAATGATCGTTTCCGGATATCCGTTCGCCAAAAGGTCTTCTCTAAGTTTCAATTGTTCTTCTTTGAGGGCTTCTGGTGTGCTGCAGATATTTTTGGCTCTATGGATTAGTGTTTTGATGATGCCAGTTTTCGTTGCTGATGAGTGGTTGGAATTGTAGTGAAGGTATAATCCTGTATGCGTAGCCTTCCTGTAGAATGTTGTTTGGATTCCCGTCCTTGTCCTTTGACACTTTATATCAAGTAATGATAGGCACCCACTCTTCTCCATCTCCATGGTGAATCTAATGGATGGTTGCGATTGGTTCAGGTGCTCCAGGAATGCCTGTAGTTCTGTCTCTCCATGTTGCCAAATAATAAAGGTGTCATCGACATACCTCAACCATAGCTTAGGCTGCTTCTCGAAACTCCTCAGTGCATGTTCTTCGAACCATTCCATGTAGATGATGGCGATGGTTGGTGATAACGAGGAACCCATAGGCAATCCATCTTCTTGCATGAAGAACCGGTCCTTCTCCTGAAAGTAGCAGTTCTTGAGGCAACATTCAAGCAAGTCCATGATTGAGTCCATTGGCAGCTCCGTCCTCTCCATCAGGGTTTCGTCTTCAGTAAGTTTCTTTCTCACTATGTTGAGAGATTCGTCTAGTGGTACGTTCGTGAAAAGGTTTTCAACGTCGAAACTTACTAAGCGATGTTCTGGCCCAAGTTCCATGGATCCGTTAATTTCGACAAAGTGCTTTGAGTCCTTGACGTGCGATGATGTTTTGCCCTCCAAAGGTTGGATGATTGGCAGGAGGAATTTCGATAGTGCTGCTGTTGGTGAGTTGCGCGAACTTGTAATCGGTCTGAGAGGTACTCCAGCCTTGTGTATCTTGGGTAGTCCATAAAGATGTGGTGGTTTGCTGTGATGTGGCGTCAATTTTCTTCTTGTCTCGGGTAGAATGTATTCAGCATGATCTCTGAGAGTGTTGTAAGTTTTCCGTTCTATTTTGGATGTTGGATCAGTAGGCAGTGGCTTGTATTTTCTTTTCTACAGAACTTCGTCGATTTTCTTGTTGTATTCCGTTCTGTCCATCAAGATGGTGGCATTTCCTTTGTCAGCTGGTAGAATGATGATAGACTTGTCGTCCTTAAGTGTTTTTATGATTCTCCTTTCGGATTCGTTGATGTTTTGTTTGATGTGTTGTGTTTTCTCAATTGCGGTTCTGACTTTCCATCGGAATTCCTCCAGTTGCGGTGTCTCTTTGCTGCATATTGCTGACTCCACGGAACTGATGATATCTAGTACTGGCATCTTTTTTGGAGCTACAGCGTAGTTTAGCCCCTTAGCAATGTTTCCTCGACTGCCGTGAGAACTCTGGATGACAAGTTCACCACTGTTTTCCTGTTGGTCGTATCCTTCGGCAACTGCTTCCTGGTAGTTTGTTAAGTTTATCAGTGTGCACCTTTTGTCCGATTCGTCTGATGTTGTCACAGTGTTTTTGAATCGTAGCAAAAATTTGCATGTGGTCCTCCTCGTATTTGCATCTTCTGATTTCTTGAAACCTTTCTTCTGCGTCCTGCAGAAGTTGGGATTTCTTCCAACGATGATGGTTGATTTCTGACCTTACTAAAACATGGCTGGCCTTGTTTCCCTGGGATTGGCGACTTCAATTTGAAACCATTTGGTATGATCTTTAGATCTCTGGCGTAGCGTAGGAACTTGATGTGATCCTCTTCTCTGGTAATCTTCTTCATAGTCTTCTCGTATCCTCTGAATTTCCCATTAATACCGGGTCCGTACCGGGCTTCCATTGTTTGTCTGAAGTTGGTAGACAATGTAACTCGTTCCTCGAAGTTCCCTTGGACTTCTATCGTCTTGAAGTGGTTGATCTCACAACGTTTCAATAGCTGTGTATCTGCTATCGTCATCAGGTAAATGATAGGAAATTCAGAGTATCGGTCGACCGATTACCAGAGAAGAGGATCATATCAAGATCCTACGCTACGCAGAGATCTAAAGATCATACCAAATGGTTTCAAATTGAAGTCGCCAATCCAAGGGAAACAAGCACAGAAGATACTTGACAAGGCCAGCCATGCTTTAGTGAGGTCAGAAATCAACCATCATCTTTGGAAGAAATCCCAACTTCTGCAGGACGCAGAAGAAAGGTTTCAAGAAATCAGAAGATGCAAATACGAGGAGGACCACATGCCAATTTTTGCTACGATTCAAAAACACTGTGACAACATCAGACGAATCGGACAAAAGGTGCACACTGATAAACTTAACAAACTTACCAGGAAGCAGTTGCCGAAGGATACGACCAACAGGAAAACAGTGGTGAACTTGTCATCCAGAGTTCTCACGGCAGTCGAGGAAACAGTGCTTTCTAAGGGGCTAAACTACGCTGTAGCTCCAAAAAGATGCCAGTACTAGATATCATCAGTTCCGTGGAGTCAGCAATAGGCAGCAAAGAGACACCGCAACTGGAGGAATTTCGATGGAAAGTCAGAACCGCAATTGAGAAAACACAACACATCAAACAAAACATCAACGAATCCGAAAGGAGAATCATAAAAACACTTAAGGACGACAAGTCTATCATCATTCTACCAGCTGACAAAGCAAATGCCACCATCTTGATGGACAGAACGGAATACAACAAGAAAATCGACGAAGTACTGTAGAAAAGAAAATACAAGCCACTGCCTACTGATCCAACATCCAAAATAGAACGGAAAACTTACAACACTCTCAGAGATCATGCTGAATACATTCTCCCGAGACAAGGAGAAAATTGACGCCACATCACAGCAAACCACCACATCTTTATGGACTACCCAAGATATACAAGGCTGGAGTACCTCTCAGACCGATTACAAGTTCGCGCAACTCACCAACAGCAGCACTATCGAAATTCCTTCTGCCAATCATCCAACCTTTGGAGGGCAAAACATCATCGCACGTCAAGGACTCAAAGCACTTTGTCGAAATCATCGGATCCATGGAACTTGGGCCAGAACATCGCTTAGTAAGTTTCTACGTTGAAAACCTTTTCACGAACGTTCCACTAGAGGAATCTCTCAACATATTGAGAAAGAAACTTACTGAAGACGAAACCCTGATGGAGAGGACGGAGCTGCCAATGGACTCAATCATGGACTTGCTTGAATGTTGCCTCAAGAACTGCTACTTTCAGGAGAAAGACCGGTTCTTCATGCAAGAAGATGGATTGCCTATGGGTTCCCCGTTATCACCAACCATCGCCAACATCTACATGGAATGGTTCGAAGAACATGCATTGAGGAGTTTCGAGAAGCACCTGAACCAATCCCAATCATCCATTAGATTCACCATGGAGATGGAAGAGAGTGGGTGCCTACCATTCCTTGATGTAAAGTGTCAAAGGACAAGGACGGGAATCCAAACAACAGTCTACAGGAAGGCTACGCATACAGGATTATACCTTCACTACAATTCCAACCACTCATCAGCAACGAAAACTGGTATCATCAAAACACTAATCCAAAGAGCCAAAAATATCTGCAGCACACCAGAAGCCCCCAAAGAAGAACAATTGAAACTTAGAGAAGACTTTTGACGAATGGATATCCGGAAACGATCATTACCAAGGGGTTTGAAGAGCTGGACAAACCAACTAGGCAGGAAGAGGATACCACGGTAGCAACTCTACTATTACCGTATACGAATGGCCTGTCGGAGAAACTTAGAAGAATTGCACACAGCTATGGAATCAGAATTATTTTCAAAAGCAACGACACCTTGAGGAGCATGATAACACGAACGAGGCCCGACGGACGAGCAATACCAAATAACTGTATATATAGCATACCGTGAGAATGTGACAATATTTACATTGGAGAGACAAAGCGACCGCTGGACACCAGGATTAAGGAACACCGCACAGCTACTCAAAGGGCAGAGGTAACGAAGTCTGGGTTAGCTAATCACGCATGGACCGAACACCATTATATCAACTGGGACCAGGCTAGAGCAATTCACAAGGAGGAGCACCGGTACAAAAGAAAATTCATAGAGACGGCATATATAATCTCAAACAAAAATATAATTAGCGAGCCCAGCGTCCAAATTAAACATATTTGGGGAGCTCTTCTTTGGCCTCTGCCGCTTCGCATCACCGGCAACCAACCTCCAGGTACGACGACGTTGATTGGACCAGATAAGACCCAATGACCATTACCGGTGACGCATGACCGGTTAAGGGTATAATATAAATATGACCGATACTCTGAATTTCCTATCATTCACCTGATGACGATAGCAGATACACAGCTATTGAAATGTTGTGAGATCAACCACTTCAAGACAATGGAAGTCCAAGGAAACGAGGACTGTTCTGTACTTTGATAGCTCTGGAAGTTTGAAACCACCCGAGAATATGCCGACTACTTTGGCAATGGAGTGAAAATTCTCTACAATAGCAACTCTTATTAAAACTATAATCAAACAAACTGTGGACATTTATGCTTGAAATCCCTCTATAACAAATAATAAATATTTTGCATTATTGTTGTATTACCTGTACCTATGTTAGCAGCAAACAAGCAGTCAATTTTCAGTCATGTCTGTGATCATCACATTGAAAGGTCGCAGCTCAATACTGCCGATTGATTTGCAACCACCTATTCAGTTGGATCTCAACTACAACTACGGAGTAGCTTTACTGAGTTTTCTCTCATACAACAGTATCCCAAACATTGAGAGAGGTGACAGAATTTACCTATTTGACAATCAAAACAGGCAAACATTCATCGAGTTGCCTGAATGTTCATATGAGATTGTTGACATCGAAGCGTATATTAGAAAAGCACTTGGCATTCATTTGACAAAGGACGTTGACAAAATCTTCAGTTTGAAACCCAACAACAAGTGTGAACTTTTCAACCGCAAGACAGCAACCGTGCTATTCTTGGCTTCCCCAAACAACTGTTGCCACGCAACCAAATTCAGAGCTCCGATCTACCCGTGAACATTATCAAAGTTTGTACCATTCATCTCGATAGCAACATCACATCGGGAGCATTCTACAACAACATTCCTTCACACACCATCTACGAGTTTGCAGTTGCAGTTGATCCTGGGTTTGCCATCGACGAAACACCTCAACATTTAATCTATTTGCCGATTAACAGAAGCGAAATATATAACCTCACATTGCAAATTTTGAATCAGGGCTCTGAAATTGTGAATTTCCATGGCGAGGAATTTATTGTACGACTTGAGCTGAAACAACTGCAATAATAATGGATCGACTTGTATTTGATGATGAAGAGCCATGTAAGAAGTCAACTGCTCCTCGAGCACCATCAGTTTCCATGAAACCTCTCAAGAGATCACTCACGCTCTCAAACAGGTTGTTTCTACAAACACTCAGCTACCATGTCAACTCCTCAAATGTTCGATATCTTCCGCAAACCAAATTTTGACGAGAGTGTACGACGCTAGGAGTTCCGTTACGCACCTACTATCCCTACGTCAAGTCATTCGGCAACAATGATATCGTTGAGATCACAGTCAATCAAACAGATTGCTAGTTTTCCATAGATGATTCCTGCATCTCAATCCAGGGACAAGTAGTTAAAACCGCAGGCAATGGAGATATTTCTCTATCACCAAATGCGTGGGCTTTCTTCTTCGACAGTGCCACCTAGGAGTTGTGCGACAAGAAAATTGAAACTGTGAGAGATCCCGGCCGCGTGAGCACAATTCGAAGATACTTATGCTAAGATCCCAACAGTTCCAAAGATCTATTCATACCCGGCTGGAATTTTCCACATAAAGCCTATATGAATGCCGCGGATGACACCTTTCACATGTACATTCCTCTGGGACATTTGTCTTCCATCTTCAACGACTACCAGCGGGTGATGTGTGGTAAACAAACGATTTGTCTGGTACGAAACCGTAGCGATGATGATTGTCTTATAATCATGGATGCTGCTACCAAGTGCAAAGTGACTATAAACAACATCGAACTTAAAGTGCGACATATTTTTCCAAATGATGGACGGGATTTACTGCAAGCCGTCAAAGCAGATTCCAGTATAATTTTGCCGTTTCGTAAATTGAAGCTTCATGAGTTGCCTGCTCTCAAAACAGGAGCCACTCGTGAAATTTGGGCAGTGAAAACGTGTGCCGCACTGGAAAGCCCCGTTACGTTATCTTAGCCTTCCAAACTGACCGCCACAGCACCATCAAAGAAGATCCCACGGCGAATTTTGGCCTATGGAGAGATTTGATTTAGATTTTTCTAGGATCCAGTACGGCGAGGCGTACAAAAGGTATATTGATTTTTATCCCAGCTTTGGTGGCCGCAAACACCCTCTTTTGGATTATGTGATGTTCAAGACGCACAGCCTATTGCTCCCGACTCGAAGACACCATGAAATCCTTGACTGTAGATATTCTCCTTGACATTGAAAGTCAGACCGGATTTCCCGATAAGACCCGAGCCTTCTGCACAATTATCCACGACTGTGTAATGGAATTTCTCGACGCCTATATTAGATCACCCAGCTGTTTAGAAATTCAGTTTCGGTTCAGCTTCTCGACGGTTCACCATGGAAACTGCAGTTGTCGACATTCAAGGATTCGAAATCGAGGGAAGATTCGTTACCAAAGAACTGGTAATCAAGACAAGCAAACGTACGGTTGGTTCTTGTTTAAACCACCCAAACCGTTTAACTCTCTATCAGCAGCAGACAAAGAACAAGTACGATATTTGGAATCCCGTTTGCATGGACTCTACTATTCTGATGGTCACTACAATTTGTATACATTGAACGACATTTTGAGAATTCGTCTCACCACGTGCACACACATATGTATGCGAGGCGAGCAGAAAGTACGAGATTCAAGTAGTCCACAAGTAAAGTATAGTTAAATAATTTTTTATTATTAATTTACATCTTAGTAACATTCACATGTAATAGTTTTATAGTTTTAACAAATTCCTATTAGTTGTAATATTTTTCTTCTGTTTACATTAAATATCCATCTTTTAACATTAATTTTAAATACCATATAAGAAGAAGACATCTTAATATCATATGGCAGTATATTGTATATTTTAGGCAAAATAAACATAAATGACCTTTGACCAACAGATTTCATAATTTTTGGTATTTTCAGTGTGTTTTGATTGTAACGGGTATTGCAACTATGATCAACTACTTAAAATAATGCTTTATGGTTAAAATAAAATAATAATATCTTCTGGCAATATTCTTGTCTAGGATCCATTACAGCACTCTCAGTATATATTAAATATGATGCATAAAGTAACGGCTTCTTATAAATTATCTTTAATATCCACTTTTGAATAATTTCTAGTTGTCTCAAATAACAACTTACTGCGCCACCCCACCCTAGAATTCCATATGATATATGTGACTGTACTAAAGAATAATACATTATCTTTAATTGTTTAATATCGAAGAAATTTCTTAGATATTTAAACTTATATAATAAGGACCTTAATTTTGTTGTTACATTTATTATATGCTTATCCCATCTTAACATATTGTCAATAGTAACACCAAGGTACTTAATATAATTTTTTGAATTGATTTCAATATGTTGCCCATCTGCATTGAAAGTGAGCTTCCTGCATGTAGGTTGCTGGTTAGTCTGCATCGAGAATGTAAGGAAACGTTTTGGTAAAATTTATAGATAAAAGTTTAGAAGAGAAAAACGAAATTATGTTAGCAAAATCGATTTTTACCCTAGACTCTAATTTTTCCCAGGTTTTTTCTTTATAAAATATTGCTGTATCATCTGCAAAGGTTATGATTTTTCCACAGGTTTTTATTTTAAACAAAACATTAATATAAAGTATAAAGAGTACAGGACCTAACACACATTTTTATTTACAATTTTTTTGTCACCTACCTTCAATTGTTTTACTTCGTTATTTGTATTTAAAGAATTTTCTGTGTTCAATATATTTTTTACACAATTCCATATGTGCTGAGAACTGTTTTTATTTTTTTCAATTTGAGCTTTATAATAGTTGGTTTTAGCTTGTTTAATTATACTGTTAAGTTTATTTCGGTATGTTTTGAATTCATTTAAAATAGTGATATTCTGCGGATTTTTTATAACCACCTTATAGAGTTCGTGTTTTTTATTTATTTATTGACTTTAGTAATCCGTCTGTTACCCATGGATTTCGTTTAATATTTCGCCTTTTAATTTTCACACTTTTTGTAAACTTATCAATAGCAATTTTTATTTCTGAGATTAATATATTTGTCATTTGTTCAACGTTGCTTGTATTATAGATATCTAGCCATGTTTTTGAAGATAAGTATTCACATAATTTTTTATATTCAACGAATTTTTTATATCTGGAGTTTGTATTATTGCTGATTGCGTCATTATTGCTTAAAATTTGTAAAATAACGGGGAAGTGATCACTAATTTTATCTGTGAAAATTAAAGGTAGAAACTGATCTAGACTTAATTTAGTTTTTAAAAATATATGATCTAAACACGACTTACTATTTGACTCTACTCTTGTAAAACCGTTGATCATTGAGAGGAAACCATGCGCACCAAGAACATTTAAGTTGTCTTGGGTATGCTGATCTATATTATTCCTTGGTGAAATGTCGATGTTAATATCACCAATAAACATATTTATGTCAGGTTGTTGGGTATTATAGGAAGTAAAGTAATTATTTAACGCTTGATTAAATTCTGATTTGTCTAGGGCCGGGGATCTATATATAGCTGTGATTAATATGTCTTGTTGACAGTTTTTAAGATTTAGTTGAATAGCTTTGACTTTTCCTAGCATTACAACCCTATGACTGTAATTAATATCGGATTTGACATATGTTATTACACCATCACATTTGTTAATATCGCGTTCATTATATATTAAATTGTACCCTGGTATATTAAATATCTCTATGTTATAAATTTTATGTGTCTCAGTCAACACTATTATATCAAACATGTAATCCAACTGATCCAGTGTTATTTTTAACTCATCAATATTTTTTTGGATACTCCTTATATCAGAATGAAAAATATTAAAATGTCTGTTCTTTGTGTTACTCTGTAATTTAAATTTACAATTAGTTAGACTTTCAACATATTTTGTGTCAATTTTAATTTCTTCAAAATCTCTAATATAAATATTCATTATTTCAAAAATACAACATGCGTGATTTATTTAAAAACATTAAAATATGTCCGTGACCAAACATTTAGAAAAGTTTATAGTAAATAAAATAAAATACAATAAACAACAAAAATACCTGTAGAATTTACCATATTTTAATGGTTAGGTTTTGCCTGCTTGTTTCGTGTAGAACGTTTAAATATATTTTCTTCCTCCTCTTCGTCTTCTTTATTTACTTAATGATGGAGTTTCAGAAGTTGTAGCGACGTATTCTAGTTTTTGGTTTGCTTTACTTGCTTCTGCCTTCCCATGGTCTGTATCTCGTTTCCGCTCTTGTGACTGTTTGAGTAGTTCTTGGCAAGTATATTTTTGACCATTCACGTAAAGACAGTCTTTTTTTATATAAGCTTCCTGACTATTTTCTCTTGTTAATTTTTGATTATGACGTAGTATTTTCACCTTCTCGTACTTTTCAGGAGTGTAGTCCTTAGTAACAAAAATTTTAGTTCCTTTCAGTTTCTTTGAGTTTCTTAAGATTTCTTCTTTTAGTGTATAACTAACGAATTCTAGTAGTAGTGGCCGAGTCTTCCCATTTCCTTTCTTACCAAATCTGTAGTTGTCACGTAGATCATTAAATCGAAATTGTAAATTTAGTTTATTTTTTATAATTTCTATAAAGAAGTGAATGTCTTGAAGATCTGTTACTTGTTCTTCTAATCCATGGACTATAAGGTTATACTTCTTTATTTTCCTTTCTACTGTAGTAAGTTTTTCTTTTAGCACTTTATTTTCTTCTCTTAGTTTACATACTTCTTGTTTAACTTCATGCAACGACTGTCCAATTTCGGATTTAATATCTTGTACTTCTGTTTTGAGGTTTTGTACTTCTCTTTTAATTTCACTAGATTGCTTTTGTATCTCTTCATTACCTTTGAACAGGTCTTGAATTAATTTGTAAATGTCTTTATTAGATAATTCATCCATAATACCACGCACGCCACGATAGTATTTAGCTTACAGTTTTAAAACGATATATATCTTTTACAAATAATCAAAAACAGTTCAAATAAAATCAGTACAATAATGTGTTAAAAATATTCTATAATAAAGTTATTAATGATTCACTTCCCCACACTCTCCCTGTAAAATTTTTTGACAAAGTTATTCGCGCTACCGAATGATCCGGTGTGCTGCCGCATCGAAGAACTACTGTTGTGGTGTCTAAGTGTTTATTGGGAAATAACACCACACTTTAAAGGACATTGCTGTATATTCCAAACGTTTCGAGGTCTAGATCAGACCCCGTTGTCAATGGCTAAGAAACTACGGATTAAAAAGGTACAATTCGAAGATGTAAATTTAAATATTTGACAATGTGGTGTTCCAAGATGTTCTAACTGAGTTTTGGAGGTCGTATAATTTCCGATTCTGAATGTAATTTGTTCACGCAGTGAGTTACTGGGTGTTTTTAACTATTTAGAACACCTTTTATATTTCAGATATAGTAAACGTGAAAAAAGTATTCTTGATGTTTCTAAAAGTAAAATTACATTCGAATGGAACGGAAGTTTTTGTTTCTGGTTAGTTTTTGTTACTGACTGTGTTTGCCGAGATATTAGTTTAGGTAAATTATATTGTGATTTACCTTAGAATACCCAAAAACCAGTTTCCATACTTTGAGGTAACCCAGATTTATTGTTGGAGCTGCTGGATGTATTGTGTCGCACACAATCTTTTATTATATTTAAACCACGAAGTAGACCGAATTTTTAGTTCACTTTTTAGAATCTAACTACGCACTAACACTGCTGCACTAATATGATGTTTATTAGTGTCTTCATCACAGAAATTGAATGTTGCATTTCTGCATTAAAATTACAAGTTCTAGGTGTACTAGAGACTTTTTAATTAATACCTTAAAGACCCTAATATATGCCTAGATTACAATCAATTCCGATGAAAAAATACTGACTTTACACCACTTTTATGCTGACAAATAGTCGGAGCAATAAAATTCATGTCCGTTCGAGTCGACGGTTCTGTACGGATCAAATAGAAAGATTCTAAACAACTGTCAGGATCAAATTCGACGTCCTAGTGTACTTTGTTGTAGTAGTTAGATTGATGCTTTTTACTGTCTCGGCTTTATTTGTTGCTAACTGATTTGAACACAATTTCGCACCACTTTTCAATAATGGTTATAACGTTTCTTAGATCAAATAGAAAGAATCGAAACAACTGTCAGGATCAAATTCGACGTCTTAGTGTACTTTGTTGTTGTCGTTAGATTGATGCTTTTTACTGTCTCGGCTTTATTTGTTGCTAACTGATTTGAACACAATTTCGCACCACTTGTCAATAATGTCTTTAACGTTCCTTAGATCAAATAGAAAGATTCTAAACAACTGTCAGGATGAAATTCGGCGGCCTATTGACTTTGTTGTAGTAGTTAGTTTGATGCTTTTTACTGTCTCGACTTTATTTGAGGTCCGTTAAGCTAGCGGGGACACTATAGCGGAATCCAAAATAACTCATATCATAATTTTTTACTAATTTTTTACCGCCATAAAAATTTTTTACACCGAAACCCACTCCCGTTATAGTTTCCCCGCTAGTTTAACGTTTAAGCTAGCGGAATATTTTATAACTTCAAGAGGAAAACAGCTATAGACCTAATTCCAAGTCCAAGTGAAATACTAGAAGAAGGTTTATAGTGGTTATCGCAAAAACCACCCCGTACCACCCTTAAAATGTAGTTTCGTTAATCTAGTAGGTACTTCATAACGGAATCAAAAATAAGGTATATCATAATTATTATTAGTGCATTTTTCTTATTTACTGATTGTGTCAACTATCAATATTTTTTTATATTTTCAATAAAATTCTTCACAATTTTGCTTATATTTTCAAAAGAAAAATTTTCTTATACTAATTTTCATAAAGAAAATAAATGAAATAAACTTCATTGTGTCTTTTTGATGGTTAACATATCAGAATAGTAAATCTGTATATTTAACATTATAAACTGTTTTGCCTTTCAAAGTATACTTTCCGGGAACCGAGCTACTTTGCTGAATTCAATTTTTAACTGGAATATAAATTCCGAGTAAGGGACTGAGCTCTGTTAAAGTAGATTAACGAACTAAATTTTAAGGTTGGTGAGGGGTAGGGGGTGGTTTTTCCGATAACCAATATAAATCTTCTTCTAGTACTTGACGAGTAAAAAATTATGGCGATGAAATTTGGTCGATAGCTCTTTTCCTCTTGTGTTTATTAAATATTCCGCTGGCTTAAACGTTAAGGTAGTAGGGTAGGTGGTATAGGGGTCGGTTTAGAAGTAAAAAAAAATATGATAGTAAAAAATTAGTTAAAATGTAGTAAAAAATTATGATATATTTTAATTTTGATTCCGTTATATAATAGCCTCTAGAATAAGGAAACTAATTTCTAAGGCTTGTGAGGGGTAGTTCTTGCGATAACCACTATAAACCTTCTTCTAGTACTTGACGAGTAAAACATTATGGCGGTGGAATTAGGTAGATAGCTGTTTTCCTCTTGAAGTTATAAAATATTCCACTACCTTAATCGTTAAGCTTGCGGGGAAGCTATAACGGGGGTGGGTTTCGGAGTAAAAAAAAATTATGGCGGTAAAAAATTAGTAAAAAATTAGTAAAAAATTAGTAAAAAATTAGTAAAAAATTATGGTATGGGTTATTTTGGATTCCGCTATAGTGTCCCCGCTAGCTTAACGGACCTCTTTATTTGTTGCTAACTGATTTGAACACATCTCAAAAGTAACTCCTTGTACGAGATTCAAGTAGTCCACAAGTAAAGTGTAGTTAAATAATTTTTTATTATTAATTTACATCTTAGTAACATTCACATGTAATAGTTTTATAGTTTTAACAAATTCCTATTAGTTGTAATATTTTTCTTCTGTTTACATTAAATATCCATCTTTTAACATTAATTTTAAATACCATATAAGAAGAAGACATCTTAATATCATATGGCAGTATATTGTATATTTTAGGCAAAATAAACATAAATGACCTTTGACCAACAGATTTCATAATTTTTGGTATTTTCAGTGTGTTGTGATTGTAACGGGTATTGCAACTATGGTCAACTACTTGAAATAACGCTTTATGGTTAAAATAAAATAATAATATATTCTTGCAATATTCTTGTCTAGGATCCATTACAGCACTCTCAGTATATATTAAACCTGATGCATAAAGTAAAGGCTTCTTATAAATTATCTTTAATATCCACTTTTGTATAATTTCTAGTTGTCTCAAATAACAACTTATTGCGCCACCCCACCTAAGAATTCCATATGATATATGTGACTGTACTAAAGAATAATACATTATCTTTAATTGTTTAATATCGAAGAAATTTCTTATATATTTAAACTTATATAATAAGGACCTTAATTTTGTTGTTACATTTGTTATATTCTTATCCCATCTTAACATATTGTCAATAGTAATACCAAGGTCCTTAATATAATTTTTTGAATTGATGTCAATATGTTGCCCATCTGCATTGAAAGTGAGTTTCTTGTATGTAGGTTGCTGGTTAGTCTGCATCGAGAATGTAAGGAAACGTTTTGGAAAAATTTATAGATAAAAGTTTAGAAGAGAAAAACGAAATTATGTTAGCAAAATCGGTTTTTACCCTAGACTCTAATTTTTCCCAGGTTTTTTCTTTATAAAATATTGCTTTATCATCTGCAAAGGTTATGATTTTTCCACAAGTTTTTATTTTAAACAAATCATTAATACAAAGTATAAAGAGTACAGGACCTAACACAGTACCTTGAGGTACCCCGAATTGGACAGTTCTATTCGAACTATAAACGTCCCCAATTTGAACACTTTGTTTCCTATTTTCTAAATTGCTCTTAAATAAATCTAGTACTTGGCCTCTTAGACCTATATTTTCAAGGGTTTTAAGCAAGTCCGGATGACTGACGGAATCGAAAGCCTTTGCTAAATCAACGTATATACAAAGCGATTTCTCACTTTTATCTAGTGCATTGTAAATTTCCCCTGTAAGGTCAGCTATTGCATCTTCAGTTGATTTAGCTTCACGAAAGCCATATTGTTGGTCTGAGAGTATTTCGTGTTTTCTGATAAAATTACATAGTCGAATTTTTAAAATTTTCTCATAAACTTTTTCTAAATTTGACAATATTGATACAGGACTGCGGTTTCCTATGCTGTCTTTATCTCCAGATTTATATAAAGGTTTTATAATTGAAATTTTAAAAGCGGACGGAAAAATCGCCTGATTTATTGACATATTAATAATATATGTAAAGGGTTCCACAATGAAATCTACAATTTGCTTTAGTGTTTCCGTTTATAATTGGTCTATTCCAGGTGCTTTTTTTTAATTTTAAACCGTTTATGATTTCTTTGACTTCAATTGTTTTACATCGTTATTTGTATTTAAAGAATTTTCTGTGTTCTATATATTTTTTACACAATTCCATCTGTGCTGAGAACTGTTAGTAGTATGCACATGAGAATACTGGCTCACTTTTCTTATGGGACTAAAATCATTTTTTGAAATCGAGGTGGTACGCAGTGGAATCGCCTCTGGCGGGTGATTTAATGCTTGTGTATGTATGAATAATGTGTGTATTGTTTGGTAATGTATGTGTAATTAAAAATACACGTGTAATTGTTAAGATAATTATTATTATTTAGTTCAAGACTGGTACTAGCGCATTCACCATAATATACGCGACACCTGCACACTTGGTCGTCGGTAAACACGGGTCATCAGCATTGGTTCCCCGTCAAGGTCGGCCGGCTGAATTCACGATTTTTGCAAGTAATGGCTTGTAAAAGGTTGACGTCACGGTTGTTATCGCGAAGACGGTATGTTATGATATTACCAGAGAGGGAAATATCTGGTTTTCATACAGTGAATTAACCTACAAGAGCCTCTTATTAGTCTTGATTTTGCGAGTATATGCTTGTAAAATAGTCATGGCTCTCATCATCGGTGTGCTGGTGAAGGTCAACTAGTCGAATTCCGGCAAACTATTTGATTTTTGCAATTTCAGGTGGATTGTTAGAGGGAAGAAATAAACGAGAGTATTACAAAGAATATGTTTTATTAAAATTATAAAAAATATTATACATTTTTTTTAAATCTAATCGAGCAACTACATTAAGAGGAATTATAATTTCATAATTATTGCTTTTATTTTTTTCAATAAATAAGTGGTTTTCCCCATTCTCTGCCCATATGGTGACCCGTAAATTGTTGTCGTAATCTTCGGAAACCAGTACGTTGTTGTCGTCTCTGTACTCACTGATAAAATTTAGAAATCGCTCGAACCCTCGTGATGTAAAAGTGACAGAAGATATTTTGTCTTTTGGAAAGGAATTCGGTTGATTGCACTCATCTCGAAGAACAGCTTCATGATTATTTGAACGCAGGACTACTTTTTCATCAGTAAATACTATTTCCAGAAAATTTTCGAATTTGTAGTGGGCTACTAAGTAGTTGGGTGTAATTCTCGTGGTAGTTTTTCTGTTAGTAAAATTACAGCGATGGTTGTTTGACATAAGGTCACTGTAAGACATCTTACTCACTTCAAGAAATAATGCGGGGATACGTGTTTGCGTTGAATTGTATGTTTTTCACTACCACTACCACGAATGCGGTTGACTCTCCCACCAGAGATAAATTAAATATTAAAAAAAATTTGCCCAGAAATGTTAGCCGAGAAATGGGATCGAACCGGGGACCTGTAATGGGGAATATACTTACCTTTGTGATTAACTCGGCGCTCTTTCTACTCAGCCATTTCTGGGTGAATACAAAACAGGGTGTAAAGGTATAAGTGTTGCATTATAAAATTGTTAACTGAAGAATAAAGACGTATACATCATTTTCAATTATGATATTAGTGAAAGCTACTATTACTACTGGTTTTGTGATATTGACTTTTATATCACAAAACATTCTATACACAAATATACCACAGGCGGTGGAAAATGTAGCAGTGTGCTTTTCTCTGAACTGCTCAAATAGATCTGATTATTCCCTAATGAGGCGGACATTGCTAAATGATGGACTACTACCAGCATATTTTGCAGAATTTCCAAAAAATGGAACCATATTACGCTACAAACTTAAAATTTTCTTTTACAATGGCACTGTGGAGGATTTTGATGGATTAACAGCAAATTATGATTGTCAGCAGGAAGCCGAAGCAACAGCAACGACTAGTAGACAACAGCTACCAAATTCCCTTCAGAGGGAACTCAATAACTTATAAATAATATTATGCTTTGCTGTTATATCTTTGATATAATTGTTAGTTAAAGTTATGTTAAAATGCATAAGATCTATACACTTGATAATAAAATAATTTTTGGAAATAAAAATACGTGTTATATTTCATTCATTTATTAAGGTAAAATCTTATTGAGTAACCAATCATAAATATCATTGCAATTTTTTATATCACATTTGTATTCTGCGTATTCTTCATTAGAATCTTCATAGTGATAGCCGCAGACTATAGGATATTTACTTGTCTCACGGTCCTTCTTAGTTACATCTCTCAACTTTACGGCGTTGATAGTATGCTCCAAATTTACTACCTTCACATGATTGAGCCCAAGCTCATTCTTACACTTTCTAACTAGTAAGTCATATTTTTGGTGACCTCTGACGTAGACATGAGTACATCTGGAGAGAAGAAAATTCAAAATCCTATTCAACTGGCTTACATCCCAGATTCCACCATTGTAGCTAAGACCATGAAGAAAATTCTCACAATATCTCACGGTTCGTCGATCTTCCTTGCACAGCGTTTCAAAGGGCTGAAGAGGCTTAAACAGGTAATGTATGACACCCGTTGCATGTGTCTTGATAGCCAATTCTTTGGGAACAAATTCCCCGTTAAGAATGAAGCCTTGAATGTCAACGATTGCGATTTCCATGGTGAACTGAAGTTGTAATGTGCAGATGTGCTCTTTTATGATAGGTTACGAACAATTTCGCTGAGTGGGAGAAACTCCATCAAACAATCGTGGATGATTATACAGAAGGCACGTGTTTTGTCAGGAAAACCTGTTTGAGATTCAATATCCAGGCGTACATCCACAGTGGAGGATTTCATGCTGTCTTCAAGTCGGGAACAATCGATTACGAAGAGAGTGCGATTCTTGAAGGTGAGATAGTCTAGGAGCGGGTGTCTTTTGTCGGCAAAACTGGGATAAAAGTCCGTGTAGCGTTTGTAGGCTTCTCCGTATTCGTTTCTGGGGAAATCTAACTGCATTCTTTCATTCGGCCAAAATTCTCCGTTAAGAGTTAGACGAATATTAGATATGTGGATATGATCAAATTCCGTGGGATCAGCCGCTATGTTGCTGTGCTTATTGGTCTGGAAGGCAACGATGACGTATCGAGGACTCTCTATAGCAGCACAAGTTTTCACAGCCCAAATTTCTCGTGTGGCGCCTGTCTTCAGAGCAGGCAACTCATGAAGTTCCCATTTACGAAAGGGAATAATAATGCCGGTATCCTGTTTAACGGCTTGCAGCAGTTCAAGTTTCATATCATCGTTGGGGAAAATATGCTGGACTTTGAGTTCAATGCTGTCAATCGTCACGCTTGCTTTTGTAGATTTATCAGTAATAATGAGACAATCTTCATCATTTCTTGCTCGCACTAAACGTATTGTTTGCTTTCCGCAGGTCACTCGCTGGTAGTCGTTGAAGAGGGAAAACAAATGCTTGAGTGGGATGTACATTCGGAAAGATCTATCTGCTGCATTCACAATTGGTTTACCGGGAAAATTCCAGCCAGCAATAGCTAATTCTCTTGAACTGGTAGGATAGCACAGATAACCTCGTATGGTACTTACGCGACCGGGATCGCGAACCGATTCCATTTCTTTACCGCACTGTTCGTAAACCATATTATCGAAGAAAAATGCTCCTGCATTAGGGGATAACGAAACTTCTCCTGCACCTGCCGTTACATTAATTTGACCCTTAACGGCGATATACGAGTCCGCCATGGATAACCAGGAATCAGCTTGATTCACACTAATCTCCACTATGTCGTTGTTTCCAAATGACTTTACATAGGGATAGTAGGTTCTGACTTCCATTCTGCGAATGCTGTCATCGAAACTGGGCTTTCGGAAGATATCGAATGCTTGAGTTGACATGATAGCCTAGCGATTGTAAAAATAGTTTATTGGAGAAAGTAAGTGATCTCTTCAAAGGTTTCGTTGATACTGACTTAGGTCGTGGTATGTTTGTACTTTTATGACTATGCTCAAATACGAGTAAGCGTCCCATTATTGCTGCAATAGCTGTTTCAGTTCCAGTCTCACAATGATTTCCTCCCCTCGGAAATTGACGAGTTCAGATTCCTGATTGAGAATTCTCAAAGTTATGTTGTGTATTTCTCTTCGATTGATAGGTAGGTAGATAAGATGTTGAGGTGTTTCGTCAATAGCGAAACCAGGATCAACTCCAATGGCAAATTCGTATATCGTATGTGACGGTCTGTCGTTGTAGAATGCTCCCGATGTGATGTTACTATCGAGATGGATTGTTCGCACTTTTATGATATTGACTGGTAAATCAGAGCTGTGCACTTGAAGAGGTGTGAGCAGTCTCTTGGAAAAACCCAGTATGGCACCGATGCTGTTTTCCGGTTGAAAGTCTATTGCGTATTTACTGCTGTATATTTCACACTTAAGTGTATTATTGTTGGGTTTCAATGAGAAAATCTCATCCACATCCTTTGAATGCTGCACACCTAATACTTTTCTAATGTGCGCTTCAATATCACCAATTTCGTAGCTGCCTTCAGGTAATTCGATGGTGGTTGCTTTCTTTTTCGAGTCGATTAAATGCACTTTGCTACCCTTCTCAATGTTCGGGATGCTGTTGTAGGAGTGGAAACTCAGCAAGGCTAGACCGTAATTGTAGTCAGGATGTAGTTGAATAGGTGGTTGAAAATCAATGGACAGTATTGAACTGCGTCCTTTCAGCGTTAATATCAAAGACATGACTGAAGATTTCCCTCAATGTTAGATGTTATTATAGAGAAATTGCAGACACAAATGACCGCAATTAGATTGATTATAATTTTGGTAGGAGTCGTTGTTGTAGAGTATCGATACATTATTTCCTAAATACTCAGCCAATTCACGAGGTGGTTTCAAATTACCAAAACTATCGAAATATTGCGCAACGTTTCCATTTTTAATGTAAGCTACCCAGTGTGTGCCTTTGTTGCGACTAGAATCCAAGTTGATGATTGCCGACTTGGTTCTTGATGGTTGTTTGTTTTTAGGTAAGGCATCACGCATAAATACACCTTTAAAATTTGGTATTTTCAATTTTTTGGCGTATTCAACAAGCTCACTTGTGTAAAGTGCTCGACTGGGTAGCTTTATCGGGAGTTTTTTTGTTGTTTCTTCAAATAGAGACCGAAGCCTCCTTTGCGGGACTTTTTCAGGTAGAGCCCGGACCCTTTCTTTCCAATCTCCTCCATAGCTTGATTGTGTCGTCTGTCCTCTTCGAGTTTCTTTTTAGCATTTTTTGCGTCTATTAGTGTTTTACCCAAAGCTGCAGCTCCACCGGTAAGGGTTCCAAGGGCTGAGAGTCCTGCAAATAGCGGGAGTAATGGGAGAATTCCAACAAGTTTCGACTCGAAAGGTATCACACGAGGAACTCGAATTTTCTTACGACCGCCAGCTTTCTTAATTGCCATCCTAGCCGCTCTCAAAGCCATCAGCGATGACTGTCGCAGACTTTGTCCTGCAGGAGAGTTAGCGATAGCTTTATTCGTAGGTAGCATGGCATGCTTTCGAAATGGTAAAAGGGTTTTGCGTGTTGAAGATTTTCGCTTACGAGAAGATTTTTTCACACCTCTACTCCTCTTCCGCTTTTGAGATTTCATGCCAAGACCGAATTTCTGTTTGGTTTTCATAGTCGTTGTTATGAGCCAAGCAGCTGCTTTTTCACCGAGTGAAGCGTCCTTAGATTTGAATCTCTCCCAAGCCCTATTCTCCAACTCAAAATCTGCCTTATGACGGTCTGCTAGAGAAGTGCTTTTACTGTAAGCAATATCGTGATCCCGACAAGCTGCGTCAGTTTTGTTTATACCTCGCTGTCCTAGAGCTAAGCGTTTTTCGAGTTTCGTACCCGGTCCACAAAATTGATAGCCAGGAAGGTGAATTTCAAAGGGTAACTTGTTGATTAGAGTGTTCACTACACTTCCACTACCTTCAGCGGTTAACATAATACTGACTGACTGACGTCCAGAAAGTAAATTTTATATTTAAACGTCCACCCAAAACCCTTGTACATCAGTTTACTTTGAGATGCACATAAAGCAGCAAGATATTCAATTGCTTATAGAAAATCTAGATTTTGTGGCGGAAGAGGGTGGCAATGGTAGTGTGCCATCGAAAAATGGGAAACTATGGCCAAATTCCGTCCGGGCGGCGTTCTGCGGCCCCAGCGGCTGCGGGAAAACCAATGCGCTGCTCTCGCTTTTGTTCAACGAAAACGGATTGCGATTTAAAAATATCTACGTGTACTCGAAATCTTTGTACCAACCAAAATACCAACTACTACAAGAGGTTCTCAAGAGCGTTAAAGGTGTGTCATATTTCCCTTTCAGCGAAAACGAAAATGTAATTGATCCATCAGACGCTTGTGAGTACTCAGTATTTATTTTTGGTGATGTGGCTGGTGATAAACAGAAAAAGATTCAGAATTTCTTTTCCATGGGACGACACCGACACATCGATTCAATTTATTTGTTGCAGACGTACAGTAAAATGCCCAAACAACTAATACGAGACAATTGTAATGTGATTGTGCTATTCAGACAAGATGAAATCAATTTAAAGCACGCCTATGATGAACACGTATCTCCGGATATGTCATTCGAACAGTTTAAAGACTTGTGTTCAAAGTGTTGGCAGGATCGCTACGGGTTCGTGGTTATTGTTACAGAATTCAGTTTAAATCAAGGGCGATATCGCAAAGGTTTCGATAAATATATAAGACTTCAAAGCAAAAAATAACCAGCCAGTCAACAAACATGTCTTCAATGAGCAGCAACAGCATTGCAGAAGCTTTTCGCAAGAAAAAAATCAAACAACTAGCACGGTCCATTCGCAAGAAGTACCTCAGTCTGAAACTGGGTAAATCGGAAAACGATGAGACCCTCAATAAGCTCTTTGAACCGGTGGTCGGACCTTTGAAACAAATAGTTTCGACTACATCTAAAGTTCTCACCAAGATACCACCAGCGCCAACAAAATCACCTCCGGTGTTGTCATCTATCAAACGAGAAACAATTGTGAAAAAAGAAAAACTAGAACCGTTAACACCAAAATCCAATCTATTCCTCGAAGAAGAACCAGTCGCAGAGACTAGTTTTTATACCGATGCTGAAGCCGAGGAAACGGAAGAAGAGAATGATGATCCAACTAATTACTCTGTCCTATATGTCCTATATGGAGTAGTATCCAGCAATGGTGCAAAAGTATGTAACCGAATATTTCCACAAGAGTGATAAAATTGACAACATTTATGGACCCTCATACAATTCGAAAACCTCCAAGTGGTATCTCGGTAACAAAGAAATCAACTTTGATATGAGGACAGGACGTCTTACTGTTGGAGACGCTGTGTTTCGAGGATCACCTGGTCTTTACCAACTGATATTCTATAAGGACCCCGCATACTCTCCAGATGACAAGATCGTGTACCAAAAAGTTTTGGAGCGGGCATTAGTACACCGGAATGTAAAAGGACATTTGAAACCCTCAGGAATATCCAAATACAAGGATGTCATTAAACCTATGTTTATAAAACCAATTAAACCAAGCAGCAGCAGCGAAGGAAGAGGTATGAAGTTGAAATATAATACAAAGCCTATGGAATACGTCTACTGGGACGATCCCAATGAATTGGTAGATCGTTTCAGGTTACTTGTTGCATCGAAAGAGGCCGGCAACACATCCCACGACAACGAAATTGTGGCGATAATAAATGAGCTTAAAGAAGCCAATATTATACGCGACAAATAACCAAAGTAGTCATTAGTAAAATGTCTCTCGATAAATTTGGTCGAAGTGCTGTTCAACAGCAGCAACCAAGTGATTATGAGCGCGCAAAAATACCATTTTCCTTCACAGCCGATGGAAATATCGATGTAGAGAAAGTGATAATTTCTAATGTTGGAGATCCCCAGGCGGATATGGATGCCGCCAATAAACTCTATGTCGATGACAGAGTACGTGATAAGTTGTCTCTTATTAAAAAGGACTTTCAAGTGACATTCAATGATTTCAGCCATAAGGTTTACAGCAGTATGCGAAAACTTGAGAAAAATCAACATACGATTGATAGTAGCTTAAGGGTTAATCAACAGATCTTTCTGGAATTTCAGTCGAATACCAACGTCCAGCTTAACCAGCTTACTAAATTGCCACAGCAAATTGAAGAGAATCTAAGACAGACTATAAGTGATGAAATTTTTCAATTGAAAAACGATATTGATGAAGTGAAGGCCATCAAAGAGAAAATGCTTAAAGTTGTACCCGAAGTATATGTGGATATGCAAAAATTACACGATGAAATGAGTGATAAAGTTAATAAGATGAACTTAGAGATGAAAAAATTGTCAGATGGGATCAAGAGCGAATTGCGATCTCACAAAAACGAAGTCTCTTCGCAAATCAACAATCAACTAAAGATGATTAATCCAAAAATTGTAGCTATTCAACAGCAACAGCAGCAGCAGCAACAGCAATCTGCTCTAAAGACTAAATAAAAAGTCATCAGTCCTGTTAAATTATAGTAGTCATCATGAATTATTCCAAGGAAAAAGTTCAAGTTGTAAAGGAGCTGCATCGACCTGTGAGAAAAAAATTTCCACGACGTCACACCGTCATTAAGGGTTTCGATGATTTATGGCAGTCTGATTTAGGACAATTAGATCTTTATGCGGGAACTAATAGAAATTTTAAGTATATCTTAGTGGTAATTGATTGTTTTTCCAAGTACGTTTGGACGAGGCCGCTGAAATCAAAATCAGGAGAGGAGGTGACAAGGGCTTTCGAGAGTATTCTCACTGCTAATGGCGGGCGCCAACCGAAAAACTTGCAGACAGATCAAGGAAAAGAATACTACAATAGTCACTTTACGAAACTAATGCAAAAATATTCGATTAACCACTATAGTACATTTAGTGGGATGAAAGCAGCTATATGTGAGCGCGTGATAAGGACACTAAAGAAAAAGTTATTCACATATTTCAGTTTAAATGGTAGCTATAAGTGGATTGACATTTTACCTGATATCGTTCAGTCTTATAATAATCAAAAACATGATACAACGAAAATGCGTCCTAGCGACGTAACTGCTGGTAATGCTAAAGACATTAAAGTATTCAATAGGTTGAAAATCGCAGGACCAAGGAAACTCAAGGCAGGTGATGTGGTGCGAATAAGTAAAGTGAAACACGTCTTTGAAAAAGGACATACCAGGAATTGGACTACAGAGCTATTCAAAGTACGTCAATATCAGTTAACGAATCCCATTACCTACCTGTTGGAAGACATGAATGGCAGACCAATTGAGGGGGGATTTTATGAGGAAGAATTGCAAAAGACCGCCAACCCTGACGTTTATCTCGTGGAAAAAGTGTTGCAGAAAAAAGGTAATAAAGTCAAAGTTCGATGGTTGGGTTTTGATAAAAGTCACGACAGCTGGATTGATTCCAGCAACAGGCTATAACTTGTAAAACAGGAGTAGGAGGGAAGACAACGACGGAGACGTTATAAAACCCTTCTGAGTTTCCCATTTCCTTCAGTAAGAGCAGTTCAATTTGGTGAGCAGCAGTATGAGTGATACTAGTTTCGAAGAAATTGACTACAACGCCGACCTAGATAGAATCTTAAACATGTACAAAGAAGCAGTTAAAACAGAACCGTTTTACCTGTTACACACCAAATTTCCTCTCATCAATTCTGAATTGGAAATCCAATGTGCATTAAGTCCAGCTCGAACGTTTGCACCAGTAATTATTCTACAAAAAAAGAATGTGAAAATGGTCTTGAACAGCTTCGAATGGGCGGATGTTTTGTGCGTTCTGAAATTGATGAATCAGAATTATTTAGAAAACCCAAATATTGCTAGTCACGAAGTTGCAGCACCAATTTCCTGTGGAGAATTTCTACATATAACCCAAACAAGATCTGAGGATGACGAGAAACTCATCTTGTTGATGCAAAATATTATTGCGTTATATTTCTCTCATAGTGATGTAGTGGAACTTTTTAGAATTGATCATATAATTTCTAGTCGAGTAGAAGCGTATTTAGAAATGAACTTTTGTAAATATTATTTCAAAGTTTTAAATGAAGTTTGTTCTTGGAAACATTTAATTTGTTTGCAACCAGTTGAACGACTACTATCATCTTTTTGTTTTGATAATACATCTCAACTGGGTATTGCTTTAAGAGAATATCTTTATTATTACAGAGAAAAAATTGTAGCCGACATTGTCGCGAGAAAACCTCAATAAAATGTATAAAAATCATCCCTTTTTATAATTTTCCCTCAGTTGATATATTACAATCATGGAGTGTAGAGATTGGTATGAAGTATACGAACACAGATTACGTACCTTTGAAAACTGGCCATCAGAATTCCCAGCTTCCAGACTAGCAAGCGCTGGCTTTATTTATTTTGGTCAAAATGATGTAGTAAAATGTGCATTTTATGGGACTGAAGGATTCAACTGGCAAATGACAGACGATCCTGTGGCTGACCATTTAGATTGGAAACCAAATTGTTCCTTCTTCGATACAGATAGCGTATACTTAATAAATAGAAAAAAACCTGTTGTTCATAAAGATAAAATAAGTGTTGCCAGCAGATTTTCTACGTTTGGCAATTGGCCTATAGCTCTAAAGCAGAGACCTAATGATTTAGCAAAACTTGGATTCTGTTATAGTGGTTCAGGAGATAGAATCATATGTTATTTTTGTGGCATACAGATTTCAAACTTGCTGCCAAACGATGATGTTGCTGAACGACATTTGATGATATCCAACAACTGTCTAATGATTCAAAAAACAATAGAAGATTCAAAAGCTACTAACTTATCTTGTAAAATTTGTTTAACTAATGAAATATCTGTTGTACTTCTTCCATGTAGACATTTAGCCTGCTGCTCAAGTTGTTTTATAGATATTGATAAATGTTGTATCTGCAGATGTGAGACGGTTGGGTATTTAAAGGTCTTTATTTCTTAAAATAAAAAGCAGTTTTCCTATATATCATTTTATTTTTAATATTATGAATAATATTTGAACATAAAATAAAGAGTTTTTTTCCCTACATACCTTTTTTTATTTTAATACATATATGATACAATATACAAAATATTAATACTACATCTTAAAACTAACTGCATACCATATAAAAATAAATGTTAATATTACACAACAACAACAGCAATACATTGTTTTACATGACTACAACACTGCCACATTAGAAATCATTTCCATTTCATTAATTTCTGTGAATGTAAATCTTCATCACATTCACCCCTGTTTTTTAATTCAAAGATGGGGTCCCAACAAAGGGAACACCAAGAACTCTTATCCTGATATAACTGATGTATGTGGATAGATATACCTTGCGTGAGATTTCCTAATTTTATATCTAAATTCTTTATTTTTAAATTTAAACGCATCACTTAAACACAGTATGCATGATTTACACACAAAAAGGTTGTAATCAATAATTTGAAAGTATTTAAACCACATACAATATTGGTCATGATCACAATAAGGTTCTAGGTGACTGTAATTTAGTAGGACCAATTTCAAATTATGGGGGAAATTAAATTCACTTTGGTATTCAAAATTGTACAATACAGCATCGCAGTCAATTGTTAAGTTAGCATATTCAGCCATTAACTGCTCGTATTTGTACAATGGAAACTTTTTTAAAATTTTTTCAGTTAATCCCCATGGTAAAGGAGACAGGCGAATAAATAAAGTAGCACTTTTAAGATTTTGACAAATTGTCCTGATGCTTGCATCTTGCAGTGTTGTAGTCATGTTACCTACAAGAAAAAATAAAATTAGATTAAAATTACCTTATGTTGTAATGCCCCCATGGCAAAGTGTCAAAACTATTAGGGAGCAGATAACGCTTATCGTCGAAGGGATTGAGGGCAATTTTTGTTTGCTCAACGCTATAAACTTCATGAAGATTTGATTAAATACAGCGTTGAGTCTTGTTGAGAATGCAATTTTGTGTGGAATCTTTTGTAAAATTTTTTAAACAATCTAAATAATCCTCAAATTTTATTTCAGGTTTAACCACATTTTTCTTTACTCCCGTGGCCTTTTTAATGCATTTGGTACCCTGCATCTTATAGGTATACTGTTTCGAGCGTAACCCTACAAAGAATAATAGAATTTTTCCTTTTGCCTCATCTTTCATGAGACCAGGTACTTTGCCATTTATCAAAGGTATATTCCAGCGATTATCTGATGGATAATCGCTGGTATCGAAACGATAGATGTCAGCTTTCACCACTTCCTCGTAAAGATCTTCACAGCAGATTTCATACACTAAGCTGTCAGTGTCTGTGTACAATAGTTTACACTTTTCCACTGGAAATTTGTTCAAAATATAATCGTAATGAAATTCATATATGATAATTTTAGATATATCGAGGATACACATTCCGACGTACAAGGGCTTATCAAACAAAATATTGTGCTTTTTTAACTCTATCGCCATTAGATCTTCATCAAAGATCGTTCTGCTGTGGAAACTGGGACTTGAAATTAAATTCCTTGCCCCAGATTTGCCATCCCAAGTTCTGACCAGTTTCACGTTGCGATGTTACCGAACATTTTGCATGGTCTTCCCAAACACGGCATTTATCATAAGTTTGTAAAGATTCTGCTCAAACTTTTTCTTAGCTTGGCTTCGCAATTGTGTATTCAAATCGATGTATGGTTTTAGCCAAGCAGACTGCTGAAATCGCAAAACTCTATGTACTTTTGTTAATTTTAAGCCATGCGACAAAGCTTGTTTCAGATTTCTATAATGAATTATATAATGCTCCTTGTTATCTAGTGTAGTCAGCAGTTTTTCAATTTTGGAGTTTTTTGGTTTTTTATGCTCGGCGCAGAAGGGTAAATCTTTGTGAAGATCATGGAGGCTTTCAGGGTACTCCAAATCTACTTCTAGGATGTACCCCGTGGGCGAATCATCGGGGATGCTGGTTATGTCGATATTTGTGTCAGTCCATTTGAACCCTCCATAGGGGAGGAACTGACTCATTCCCCAACCGTACATGTTGTTCACGTCACAATAAAAAAGGTATTTTGAGGGTTTAGAGGGATCGTAACCCTCTACATATTTGTTATTTGCCTCCCCATAGCGGTTGCAACACATCGAGATACCTCCACGTATACCACGTTCAATAAAAAGCAGGACGTCTACATCCTGAACTGTTTCCAGCCTACAGTTCGTGTATTTTAGCATACAATCCCATGTGTATTCTGGTATGGTATAGTAATGAGCTGGGTCTAAACCATATGTCTTGTGGCAAGTATTCCGGAACGTTTCGAAAACACAAGCTAGTAGCAATATATCTGTTTTCATATATAAGTCGCTATAATCTCCAAGTGTTTTCAAATTGAACTGCGTCCAAATTAATTTAGCGTGTTCATAATCTTCATCGTTGATATGTTCATCTGTAAGTCTATTGTAAAATTTTATCTTCTTAGGTAATTCCACCTCTTGTAATCGTTCTATCCTGTCTAGGTAATCATAGAAAAATACACCTTTTCTATGTAATAATTTTAAATTTTCTTCAGAAATACCCTTAAATTCTCTATGTAAAATTTCAAAATTATTATTAGCGAGTGTGGAAACCAAAGAGTCCAATGAACTCCCCATAAACCTAAAGGAGTCAATATATCTAAACTTTATTTTAGTTTCTTGATCATGTACGGTGAAACTAATGTATTTTTCTTTATTTAAAGGTAGTAAAGAAACATTATTGCGCTTAGCCAAATCTCTAATGATAAAGTGACTGTCATAGCCAGTTAAATTATGAAAAACTATGGGTACTACAAAAGATTTACGATACAAAATGTTGCATATATTATGTGAAAACCCTCTAAATTTCCCTGAAAGATGGTCATGGTCTCTAACCACTTTATCTCCAGAGCTAAAGGGTTTCCGACAAATATGACAATCCCTACTAGCATCCTTTAAGTTCACTTCGGTGTTCATTGGCTCCACATTAATAAGTTTTGATTCAACAAATCTGGCGACATTTTCCATTTCTATCGCAAACCAAGACATACAATCTAGACCTCTGTTACTTCTATAAAATGAATATTTATCATTGTAGTTGCATTTGAAATAATACCCCGCACTATAAGCTCTATGCTTTTGATACCTCACACTTTTGCTGCTGGTATTTCTGTCGTTATATGGTTCTAAGAGAGACTCGAAGTCGGCATAAACAATGAAAGGAACCTTTTCTTTGAACATCAAATTTTTGAACTCAACATGTGAATATTTAGAGAATTCTATTTTGCACTCATTCAACTGGGTGCAGTAAACTTCATGTTCTGTTAACTTTTGCTGTGAGTGAAAGTAATTTAAACATTTATCACAAAAATATTTTTTCCCATGGTGTTTTGAAACTAGGTTATTTAAAAGCCGTGAAATATCTTTTAACCAGGTATAATGATATCGAATTTCATGATTGTTATCATTTTCATTCTCATCATTATTACCACCACATTCATCTTCATAAATACAATAAAACTCATTCTTTTTAGGAAAATATTTATCCTGAACTACTAATAAATTAATATGGTTTTCTCTCTTTTCTTTTGTGAGGCGTACGGGGACTACTGAAAACTTAGAATGTGTATCCATTTCTAGCCCAAAAACATTGACAGATATTCTTTCGTTGTTCCTCTCGAACACAGGAATTTGATTTATTTTCACAGGAAAGGATAACCCTTTCAGATTTAATACATCCTTATAATGAGGGTAGGAACTGTTTCGATCTGAGTTACTCTCTACCGGAAATAAAGCTGACACTATCGCCCACATAAAACAAGCTTCATCATGTAGGTTTTTGACGTTAATACAGGATTTTGATGATTTAATTTTTTCAGGTAAATCAGTGATAGATGAGGCAGATATTCCAGCCTCCACAGCATACCTATTTATGTTAACTTCTAACGAAATTATTTCCTTTAAACACCAGCCCGACCCTTCGCTAGCAAACTCCGAAAGCTTATTTAAAATACGATCAGTTACGTAAGTTTCAAACCAATATTGCAAATTTGTACCAAAATCAATTATTTCATTCTTGGTGCCGAAATACTTTTTATCCAGGATCTCTTCATCACCAGACATCTTGGAGAATTCTCCACAGAAATTTACGTTAACTTTTAACATGCTCATCTTTTTTAAAATATTTTTTATCCTAATTGTAAAAAGCTGCTCACAATCCTTAAGAAAGTCAAAAATATCCTTATGGGATTTATTTACTATGAGACCAGTCCTAACTCTGCTTTTAAATGCCGTAACGACATCTTCCTATTTCACCCTACTATGAATATTTTTACTAGGTCTCGAAAGCCCCATGCCAGTAGCATTATAATTTTGTAGCAACAATTTAAATCTTTTAAGATGACCTTTATTAGTTTGTAATTTACGTAACGTTCCCATTGTTAAATCCGCTTTTCGTATAGCTGCATTGCAAAGAAAAATGTGTTTCTTAACGTTTTTCAACCAAGACTCAACATCCCTTTGAGATAGCGGTTTAGATTTTTCTACCAAAATGCCTTCTACTTCCCTAATTTTTAAAACAATTTCATCACTAACACAGGCAATTTCATCTAAATTCATTTTTCCTCGGTACAAAGTAAAATAAAAAAATAATTAAAAGCTTACTGTTGTTGTGTGTTATTGGTGGTGTTTACTCCGCCTCTTCGATGGTGAACAGCGTTCTTGGGTGCTGAGTTCCCAATTCTTGTAAGCCGGTGAATGTTAGGTGGAATTTTCCTGTTGAGAATTTTTCAATGTGGTTTTTGAATACCGACGTGACCCTCCACAAGTATACTTTCCCCGAAACGTGTTTGGACCACTTTTGCAGACAGCACCCTCCTTTTTTCGTTCAGCGGTAGGTGTTGAACCTTTACCACCGGTTTATTTACCACCTCTGTGGAGGAAACACTGTTAATATCATTCAGGAAACTCATCTGAAACAATACACTAACGCTGTATAGCAATTCTATGGAAAATAATAGTTAACTTACTTTTAAGTCTTTGTTTATACTTTGGCCGCTTCTACTTTTGGGTATCTGGCTTTTGATTTTCTAGCTTCAGCTGGAAACCAAATCTTAATCTTATTGTAGGAGCCTGGCTTTTGTTTTTTGAGCTTCAACTGGAACCAATTTACCGCTTCTACTGCTCTTTTTGGACGTCTGGTAAGTTCAGCAGGAAACCAAATCTTTGTATTTCGTTACCGGTTCTACTTCTGTTAGTGTAGGAGCCTGGCTTTTTTTTTGTTTTTCTGAGCTTCAACTAGAACCAAATAGTGTAGAGTGTAAATCATAAATAAAGCAACAACAGAAATTATCAAAAGTAATTTGCAGCAATGTACACTGATTATAAAATTGGCTTAAAATATTACATTGAGAAATATGAAAACTTAGTGAAAACTTATGTGAGCAATGACAGCTTCAACAACAATCTGAGGCAACAAGCATGACCAAGTAACATAAGCAATAATTTAGAAGAGACAAAAAAAATGTTCAACAATGTATACCACATATAAAATCGAAATAGTATTAGACCGCTTTCTAAAGAATACAAAACAACAAAAGAACAAATATATATATATAATTAGGTTAAAATATTACATTGAGAGATATGAAAAACTAGTGAAAACTTGTGTGAGCAATGACAGCTTCACTAACAAGTTAAGGTAACTAGCATAACCAAAAAATAATTCTCATAATTAATAATTTGGAAGAAACAATTTTTTTCAACAATGTATACAACATATAAAATCGAAATAGTATTAGACCGCGTTCTAAAGAACGCAAAACAACAAAAGAACAAATATTTAAAATTAGGTTAAACTATTACATTGAGAGATATAAAAACCTATTGAAAACTTGTGTGAGCAATGACAGCTTCACCAACAAGTTGACGTAACTAGCATAACCAAAAAATAATTCTCATAATTAATAATTTGGAAGAAACAATTTTTTCAACAATGTATACAACATATAAAATCGAAATAATATTAGACCGCGTTCTAAAGAACGCAAAACAACAAAAGAACAAATATTCAAAATTAGGTTAAACTATTACATTGAGAGATATGAAAACCTAGTGAAAAATTGTGTGAGCAATGACAGCTTCACCAACAAGTTGAGGTAACTAGCATAACCAAAAAATAATTCTCATAAGTAATAATTTGGAAGAAACAAAAATTTTTTTTTCAACAATATATAAACATAAAATCGAAATAGCATTAGACCTCTTTCCATAGAACAAAAAAAAACAGCAAAAGAAAAAATATTTAAAATAATATTAACCAAAAAATAACTTACCTTATAATTCACTGCAACACTATACAACTAGTATTCACAAGTAAAGCAGATTTGCAATTGACTACTTTTCGAAATTGCGTCTGCTTTTATACAATTTCGTTCAACACATCGAGTGTGCACAAGCCCGCAGACCAAGCTGTTACCTTACGAAAGATTTTTTACCTATTGCATCACCCAGACAAGGTAATTAATTCCTACGCGAATTTGCTTTTGCGAACACTTGGTGAATATGAGAACTTGTTTCTCGTGGGTAGATCCGTGAAAATTCCTTCGATATACTTTTATGGCTTGGTTGTACCGTGAGATTTTAACATAAAGTTAATTCGCGTGTTATAGCTTAAAGAATTTTACAGGGTGAAAATAAGTAATCAATATAATATAAATGATTTCTGGATTTTAGGAAATTCTGTCAATATTTTAACATTTCCCTTATTTTCGGAGAGGAATTATATTCTAACATCTACATATATTTAAAAAAACCCTATCAAGATATCAGTGATTTCAGTAGATGCTTTGAAGTCAACCATATTTTCAAACAAATTGTTTTCTGTTGCCCTTCTTTTCTTCACCGTACTACCCCGTTAAATTTTTATTCCTTGCTCTCGTCTGTGGTTTTAGGTTTGGTTCATACTCACATTTATTTGTTCGATTGGAATTGCTGGTTACAAATAAATTTCAACAAGAAGGTATCTTTCTCTCTCTCTCATACCTAGTCGATAAATACTAAAATTGAGCTCATGCAAATGCTCTGAAATTAGTTTCCACGGGCTCATCTTGGAAATCAGTTGAAAATAATACGCACATAGTAATTTGTTATTAATTTATATTTTCTCTAGCCAAAATTCTAGTCAACAATTCTCTCAGTTGTTCGAACAATGTCAAATCGGGACATTTAATATTAAACAAATCTAATGTTAACTTATTAGTTTGTACAAGAATATTTGAAAATTCATTATACTCAAAATACCTATCCTTTTCAAAAAAATATATTCTTCCGTTGGTATACCGAAATGCACCTCTAATATTTTCTGGTATACCCATAAAGTCTCTGCTTATATAACCATAATTTTTCCCTTCAAGAGAACATTCATTGATTTCGGCGTACATATTATTTGAAAGGAAAAAGATAGTTTGTCCTGTATAACTGGTAACAGTGGCAATTATTTCATTAGCTGGTATTGAGAGCTTAAAATCGTTAATGTTGAGACTTTTTAGTAGTTTAAAGTTCTCATCTGATATGTAGAATAATCTTTTCTTATCTCTAATCACAACTATTTCACCAGACGGTCTTTGATATATTGAAGTTATTTCAGCGACATCCGATGGAAGAAAATGTAGGACCTTGCGTAGATCTACGTTTTTTGATGTTATGTTTCGACTCTCCATATCCATGATCCATAGCCTGTCTTTATATATAATATAGAGATTGCTTCTTAATACTAAAAACTGCAATCCCGAAACATCTACTTGACATAAGTCTATTGCTTTCTCTTCTGTACCTTTTACAGTGGTACTAGTAGTAGTAGTGGAAATAATATTTTTTTGTGTACTCGAAGGAATCTCAGGAATATATTTCTGTGTTGTCTTTGAGGTGCTTTTTACCGTCACAGTTTCGAGGATTTTTTTCGTCGTCTTTGGAATGCTTTTTACGGTCGTACTTTCAGAATTTTTTTTCGCTCCATATAAAAATTGAATTGCTCGGATATCATCTTCATCGAGTTGTAAACGACCATAATATGGATACATTATTGAGCTCCAAAAAGGGGAATGCTCCAATTCAATACTGTGACCAACCTCATGAATCAAAACAGAAAGCAAACTTGTCTGGTTTGCTGGAATATCTTCTATTTTATCCAACCCTAAATACCACATCTCACTTCGGTCTAAATGAATTTCACGACACGTATCGTTATTGGGTAGATATGCATGTCCTAATGCACCAGAAGGTCCGTCAAATAGATAATAACAATTTCGCGCATCTTGACACCTTCTGTTGTTTGAGTGCCGGAACTGCCCGTCGGCATAGGAAATTACTATATCCGGCGTGGTAGCTGAATAGGTGAATTGTAAGTTTGACACATTTTGCCATACTTCAAAAGCTTTTTCTGCCACTAATTTCCTTTCCGAATCAGCAAATACAAAGTACCACTTTAATTTAGTTTTTTGCCATTTTTGGGAGGTTGTACGAAAACTCAAAGGGAAATCAGGTAAACCACAACGTGGTTTATTCATTAAATTTAAAGTTTCTTCATTTGCAGTACCGTCAACTTTCAAATTATATAGTTCTTGAAAATTAATTAATCCGTCTTTCACGTCTGATATAGATGTTCCATTAGGTTCCGTTAAAAACCCATTTCGCTTTAAATAGTCCTCAACATTCACTTCACATAGTACCAGTGAAAAGTAGCATGCTATAAAAAATACCGCTAACATTGTTTTTGCTTCTGCTCTCTTTGAATACTAAAATAAAACTGAACTTTTAATCATCTAAATTTATAATGTAACCCCTTAGTAAAAAGAAAAATCTCTTATTTTTCTTTTTGTTTCAATTAATACAATCTCTTCACTTTAGCTACCATGAAAAATTGTAGCAATAGTAATCTACCCTGTATGTTCAACTGAGACTCTCAACGTTTAACCTTTAGTTGGATGTCCACCGATACCGGAGATATTTGAATATGTATTGACGTCAGCCGCGAGTTAAGTATTCGTATTTAATTTAATCCGCTTAGATATATGTGTTTTTTATTTTCACTATCAATTTAATAAATCTTATTATAATGCCAGCTGTCGTATGACATTTGCAATTTAGGATACCTTTGACGATATTCGTAGATAAAATTTATTGCATTAAAAAAAAATGAAATCCGGCTAGTGTTTTTGAATATTAAGAAACAAGCTGTGTTCGCGACGACAATGATCTCATCGCTTGCAGCCGAGAATCCGGCTAGCGGTCAACATTCGCTGGTACAAATGCCGATAGCCGTTTTATTTTTTGCCAACGACTAAGTATACAGGTGTCGCGTATATTATGGTGAATGCGATTATACCAGTCTTGAACTAAATAATAATAATTATCTCAACAATTACTAGTGTATTTTTAATTACACATACATTACCAAACAATACAGACATTATTCATACATATACAAGCAATAAATCACCCGTCAGAGGCGATTCCACCGCGTACCACCTCGATTTCAAAAAATGATTTTAGTCCCATAAGAAAAGTGAGCCAGTATTCTCATGTGCATACTACTAATGTTTTTATTTTTTTCAATTTGAGCTCTATAATAGTTGGTTTTAGCTTGTTTAAAATTATACTGTTAAGTTTATTTCGGTATGTTTTGAATTCATTTAAAATAGTGATATTCTGCGGATTTTTCATAACCACCTTATAGAGTTCGTGTTTTTTATTTATTGACTTTAGTAATGCGTCTGTTACCCATGGATTTCGTTTAATATTTCGCCTTTTAATTTTCACACTTTTTGTAAACTTATCAATAGCAATTTTTATTTCTGAGATTAATATATTTGTCATTTGTTCCACGTTGCTTGTATTATAGATGTTACATATCACCTTTCATGACCTATAAGTAATAAAATGCTGATCAATGTCTATAATAAAATAATAATCCATTGTAAAGGAATTACGCAGAAACTAAAACAATACCTATATTATATTACTAGATGCACCTGCATAAATGATGATTCTGCATAGTTCCCCATTTTCAGCAGAGATTATAAATAAGAGAATATTCCTAAACATAATACTTTTTCGAATTCAACTTTAAGACTTTTAACGTTGTTCAGAGTCACAATATTTGGTCTGTTCATTTGATATATTAATCATTATAAAATAGTCCTTTTTTGTAACAAGTAGTGATAGTTGTGTTTCAAATAAATTCTGTTTTTTTTAAGGGTTTTAAGTATTAAAGCCCCAACAATTGGCGCAGTCAGTAGGATCGGAATAACATAGATTTTTGGTGATCCAAGAAAAAACAGAACAGAAATTCCAATAAGATCTGGTGGTTTCCAAACCTTCAACCGGAAGAACCGCACACACTACAGAGCATTTTCCAGGAAAATCAAAGTGAGTAAAGATTTGTTATTATTCTGTGAAAATTGCTGTATATTTGTTCCCTAAAACCAATTATTTTCCCAAGTCGTAAAAAATACGTGTGTAAAATTTGTAACAATTCCATTAAAGGGGTTAGATTTTGGAGTAGAGCGAAAATCGGACGGAATCGAGATCCGCGAGTTTATTTTCGAGGGAATATCGGAAGTAACTCAAGCAATTTTAATTTGAAGATTTCGTTAAAATTGGGGTGGAATTAAACAAATAAAAATGAGCCAAGAAAGCTTAAATCTTACAGAAAATAGGTTAAGTGAATTATGTAATATTATACCGGAATATGATGGAGATTCAATATTATTAAATACATTTATAAATTCTTGTGACACAGCATTTGACGTAGCAACAGACCAGCAAACATATCTCTTAACTGTACATTTAAAAAACAAACTAAAAGGACGAGCATCTCAACTAATAAACTCACGCGACTTGAAAAATTGGGTTCAAATCAAAGCCATTTTAAAAACACACTTCGGTGATTCTAGAGCCTTAACAAGTTTAATTTACGATTAACAGCAAATTAAACAGGAAAACAATGGAAATCCACAAAACTATGTGCATCGCATAAATGCACATCATTCAAAACTTTACGCTGCAATTAATCAGCAAGTAACATTAACCCGAGAACAGAAAACCGCACAGCAAGCGTTAGTAGATAAAGTAGCTCTACAGACACTTTTAGTAGGACTCGAACATAAGCTAGGTGCAATCGTACGAGAATCGCGACCTTGCAATCTCGCAGAAGCTGCAAATATAGTAAAAACTGAATATCAATTAACGTACCTAGAAAGTAAAAAGCCACAAGTAAATTCTTCAAACTTTCAAAGTAAAAATAAAAAAACATGTAATTATTGCAAAAAGTCGGGACATTTAATTTCAGAATGTCGCAAAAAACAAAATAATGATAAATACTATTATCAAAACCGAAATTATCAATATAATTCGGGAAATCAAAGAAATTTCAATCCAAGTCATACCTTTGTGAATAGACACGAAAATAATAATCAAAATCAAAGAGAAAATTATTATCAAAGACCATCTAACCAAAATAATTATAACCAAAATAATAATTATCAAAGTAATTCTTTAAATACAAGAAACGTGCAAAATCCTCCAAGAAAAACATTTCATTTAAACTAACAAAGAGTGGAAATGAGGACTGGCGCTTCTACTCATCTCATTCCAACCAGTCAAGCACAGAATTTAGAAAGCCAAGAATAAGATCAGAATTCGTAAACACGAGCAATTCAAATAATTTATTTTATATAAAAACTCATGACGGAAAATATCGCTATTTAATTGATACCGGAGCAGGTATACCAATTTTGAAACCATATTTATTTGAACAAGAAAAAATAAAAAGCGTAGAACCCATAAGAATTCAAGGTGTAACCAACCAATATTTTGAAATAAATAAAGCAATAAATTTTGATTTCTTTTTGAAAAGCGACGAAATGGAAGTATTCGTACATAACTTAAATATAGAATTTGATGGTTTATTAGGTATAGATTTCTTACAACAATATGAGTGTCTAGTTGACTTAAAAAATAGAAAACTAATAACCAAATATATAACTTTGCCATTATACAAAGAAAATGAAATTGTCAATGAAATAACTATAGAACCAAGAACTGAACAAATATTCAAGTTAAATTGCAATGAAAAAAATGCTGAACTAATTTTACATTCACAAGAAAAAGAAAATGTCATATTGCCAAATTGTGTAATCAAAACGAATGAAAAAGGTGAAAAAGAAAAGAATAATTTTTGATGAATTAATAATTGAACCTTTTATTGAAAATAGTCCAGTAAATAAGAATCAAACATTAATTTTAAATCTACAAAAGGAAAACTTATATTCAAGACAACAACGAGTTGAAAAATCCTTGCGTTTAGAACATTTAAATTTTGAAGAAAAAGAAGCAATTACCGCTTTCTGTAAACAATATTGTCATATATTTTATTTAGAAAATGATGAATTAACTTTCACAAATAACGTAAAACATAAAATAGATACCGGGCAAGCCAAACCAATTGCAACAAAGTCATATAGATATCCTTATGTCCATAAACAAGAAGTAAAAACCCAAGTAAATCAAATGTTAAAACAAGGAATAATCCAACCCTCATCCTCACCTTGGTCCTCTCCAGTATGGGTAGTCTCCAAAAAGTTAGACGCTAGTGGTAAGCAAAAATGGAGAATGGTTATAGATTACCGCAAATTAAATGAAGTCACGGTAGATGATAAATATCCGTTGCCTAATATAAATGATTTACTCGACAAATTAGGACATTGCTGTTACTTTACAACCCTTGATTTAGCATCAGGTTTTCATCAAATTGAAATTAATCCAGCAGATATAGAAAAAACCGCGTTCACAGTTGAAAATGGTCATTATGAGTTTAAAAGAATGCCATTTGGTTTAAAAAATGCACCCGCGACATTTCAACGAGTTATGGACAATATTTTAACTGGCATACAAAATGAACGAGCACTTGTATACATGGATGACATCATATCTTATGCTTCATCATTACCAGAACACATACAAAGATTAAGAGAATTTTTCGAAAGACTAAGAAATTCAAATCTTAAACTGCAACCCGATAAATGTGAATTTTTAAAAAAAGAAGTTGCATACTTAGGTCACATAGTGACAAAAGAAGGTGTAAAACCCAATCCAGAAAAGATAAAAGCAGTCAAAGAATTCCCAGTACCTAAAAACGCAAAAGACGTGAAAAGTTTCCTAGGTTTAGCAGGATATTACAGAAGGTTTATAAAAGATTTTGCCAAAATAGTCAAACCTTTAACTGAATTAATAAAGAAAGATATAAAATTTAATTTTGATGAACATTGCATAAAATCATTTGAAACATTGAAACAAACATCAACAAACTATCCAATTTTACAATACCCTGATTTTGAAAAAGAATTCAGCAGTACTATCACAAGGAAAACTAGGAAAAGATTTGCCTATAGCATACGCATCTAGAACTCTGAATGCTCACGAACAAAAATACTCGACAATTGAGAAAGAATTACTAGCAATAGTATGGGCAGTTGCTAAATATCGAGAATTTGTCTACGGGACAACCTTCAAACTGTACACCGATCATCGCCCAATAACATGGTTATTTAACGTAAAGGATCCAGATTTAAGACTCGCAAGATGGAGATTAAAATTGGAAGAATATAATTATCAAATAATATATAAACCAGGTAAACAAAATACCAATGCTGATGCCTTATCTCGAATAAGAATTAATCATCTCAGAGATTATTCAAAAATATTCTGCGGAAGTCCAATAAAAGAAGAAGAAGAAGAGGAAGAAGAAAATGAAGAAAGACCGGATACTCCAAATACAGAAATCGGATATGAAATAATCTTAGAAGAATATAACATTTTTAAGAAACTACACGAATCAAAATCATTAATTGATTATTCTAAATGTAATTTTACTAGTGAGAAATTTCTAGATAAACATCAAAAGAAAATCATATCATTCTTAAAGCCAGGCGAATTAACTGATTCACAATTTAAAATAGCTGATGATTTAATTGACTTAAATACAATGTATGAAGAACACAGATTAAACGTCGTCACATCAAAATGCAATCCTAAACGAAAGTATTACCTTATCATCGTTCCACATTTAAATCCTGACCAAGCAATCTTTTGAAATTCTTTACTACAATAAAGAGATATTGTTAGAAAACAATAAATACCATATGGAAGAATTAAAAAATGTACCAATTTTAGAAATGCTATCTTTCATTTTTTTCCTATAATGAAATAGAATTTATAACTTGTAACCCAAACATTATAATCCCAGAAAAAGAACAAAGAAATATAATTATCGAAGAAAATCATACCGGAAAAGTAAACATGCATAGAGGTATCCAAGAAACAGTAACAAGAATAAAACGAAAATATCAGTGGGAAAATTTAATCAAAGACCTTGAAAATTTCACAAAAAATTGCGAAGTATGTAATAAATCCAAAGCTTGTAGAAAAAATTTATCAAATCCCTTAGTAATAACAGAAACGCCAAAAACACCGTTTGAACGCATTAACCTTGACATATTAGAAATACCAGAGAAAAATTATTTACTTGTAATAAGAGATGAATTTTCCAAATTCACTCAAGCTTATCCAATTGAAAATAAATCTGCGAAAAATGTTGTCAATACACTATTATTATATTTTATGCACTACGGTACGCCACTAAGAATAAAAACAGTTCTCAGCACATATAGAATTGTGTAAAAAATATATTGAACACAGAAAATTCTTTAAATACAAATAACGATGTAAAACAATTGAAGGTAGGTGACAAAAAAATTGTAAATAAAAATGAAATAGCTGAAAAGTTTAATGATTACTTTAGTAATATTGGTCAAGAAATGGCAAACAGAGTCCCAAAAACTTTTAAACAATTATCAAAAACTGTAATAAACAACTCGATGTTTTTAGAAAATGCTAACGTTAATGAAGTCAAAGAAATCATAAACGGTTTAAAATTAAAAAAAAAAGCACCTGGAATAGACCAATTAAAAACGGAAACACTAAAGCAAATTGTAGATTTCATTGTGGAACCCTTTACATATATTATTAATATGTCAATAAATCAGGCGATTTTTCCGTCCGCTTTTAAAATTTCAATTATAAAACCTTTATATAAATCTGGAGATAAAGACAGCATAGGAAACTGTAGTCCTGTATCAATATTGTCAAATTTAGAAAAAGTTTATGAGAAAATTTTAAAAATTCGACTATGTAATTTTATCAGAAAACACGAAATACTCTCAGACCAACAATATGGCTTTCGTGAAGCTAAATCAACTGAAGATGCAATAGCTGACCTTACAGCGGAAATTTACAATGCACTAGATAAAAGTGAGAAATCACTTTGTATATTCGTTGATTTAGCAAAGGCTTTCGATTCCGTCAGTAATCCGGACTTGCTTAAAACCCTTGAAAATATAGGTCTAAGAGGCCAAGTACTAGATTTATTTAAGAGCAATTTAGAAAATAGGAAATAATGTGTTCAAATTGGGGACGTTTATAGTTCGAATAGAACTGTCCAATTCGGGGTACCTCAAGGTACTGTGTTAGGTCCTGTACTCTTTATACTTTATATTAATGTTTTGTTTAAAATAAAAACCTGTGGAAAAATCATAACCTTTGCAGATGATACAGCAATATTTTATAAAGAAAAAACCTGGGAAAAAATAGAGTCTAGGGTAAAAACCGATTTTGCTAACATAATTTCGTTTTTCTCTTCTAAACTTTTATCTATAAATTTTACCAAAACGTTTCCTTACATTCTCGATGCAGACTAACCAGCAACCTACATACAAGAAGCTCACTTTCAATGCAGATGGGCAACATATTGAAATCAATTCAAAAAATTATATTAAGTACCTTGGTATTACTATTGACAATATGTTAAGATGGGATAAGCATATAACAAATGTAACAACAAAATTAAGGTCCCTATTATATAAGTTTAAATATCTAAGAAATTTCTTCGATATTAAACAATTAAAGATAATGTCTTATTCTTTAGTACAGTCACATATAACATATGGAATTCTAGGGTGGGGTGGCGCAATAAGTTGTTATTTGAGACAACTAGAAATTATACAAAAGTGGATATTAAAGATAATTTATAAGAAGCCTTTACTTTATGCATCAGGTTTAATATATACTGAGAGTGCTGTAATGGATCCTAGACAAGAATATTGCAAGAAGATATTATTATTTTATTTTAACCATAAAGCATTATTTCAAGTAGTTGACCATAGTTGCAATACCCGTTACAATCACAACACACTGAAAATACCAAAAATTATGAAATCTGTTGGTCAAAGGTCATTTATGTTTATTTTGCCTAAAATATACAATATACTGCCATATGATATTAAGATGTCTTCTTCTTATATGGTATTTAAAATTAATGTTAAAAGATGGATATTTAATGTAAACAGAAGAAAAATATTACAACTAATAGGAATTTGTTAAAACTATAAAACTATTACATGTGAATGTTACTAAGATGTAAATTAATAATAAAAAATTATTTAACTACACTTTACTTGTGGACTACTTGAATCTCGTACAAGGAGTTACTTTTGAGATGTGTTCAAATCAGTTAACAACAAATAAAGAGGTCCGTTAAGCTAGCGGGGACACTATAGCGGAATCCAAAATAACCCATACCATAATTTTTTACTAATTTTTTACAGCCATAATTTTTTTTTACTCCGAAACCCACCCCCGTTATAGCTTCCCCGCTAGCTTAACGATTAAGGTAGCGGAATGTTTTATAACTTCAAGAGGAAAACAGCTATCTACCTAATTCCACCGCCATAATGTTTTACTCGTCAAGTACTAGAAGAAGGTTTATAGTGGTTATCAAAAAATCACCCCCTATCCCTCACCACCCTTAAAATTTAGTTTCGTTAACCTAGTAGGTACTTTATAATTTTTTACTCGTCAAGTAATAGAAGACAGTTTATACTGGTTATAGCAAAAACCACCCCCTACCACCCCTCAAATTTAGTTTTGGTTAATCTTGTAGGTACTTTATAACGGAATCAAAAATAAAGTATATCATAATTTTTTACTACCTTTTGACTAATTTTTTACCGCTATAAAATTTTTTTACTTCTAAACCTACGCTATACGACCTAACCTACTACCTTAACATTTAAGCCAGCGGAATATTTTATAACTTCAAGAGGAAAACAGCTATCGACCTAATTCCACCGCCATAATTTTTTACTAGTCAAGTACTAGAAGAAGGTTTTTAGTGGTTATCGCAAAAACTACCCCTCACAAGCCATAGAAATTAGTTTCCTTATTCTAGAGGCTATTATATAACGGAATCATAATTAAAATATATCATAATTTTTTACTACATTTTAACTAATTTTTTACTACCATATTTTTTTTACTTCTAAATCGACCCCTATACCACCTACCCTACTACCTTAACGTTAAAGTCAGCTGAATATTTAATAAACACAAGAGGAAAAGAGCTATCGACCTAATTTCATCGCCATAATTTTTTACTCGTCAAGTACTAGAAGAAGATTTATATTGGTTATCGGAAAAACCACCCCCTACCCCTCACCAGCCTTAAAATTTAGTTCGTTAATCTACTGGGTACTTGAACAGAGCTCAGTCTCTTACTAGGAATTTATATTCCAGTTAAAAATTGAATTCGGTAAAGTAGCTCGGTTCCCGGAAAGTATACTTTGAAAGGCAAAACAGTTTATAATGTTAAATATACAGATTTACTATTCTGATATGTTAACCATCAAAAAGACACAATGAAGGTTATTTCATTTATTTTCTTTATGAAAATTAGTATAAGAAAATTTTTCTTTTGAAAATATAAGCAAAATTGTGAAGAATTTTATTGAAAATATAAAAAAACATTGATAGTTGGCACAATCAGTAAATAAGAAAAATGCATTAATAATAATTATGATATACCTTATTTTTGATTCCGTTATGAAGTACCTACTAGATTAACGACACTAAATTTTAAGGGTGGTACGGGGTGGTTTTTGCGATAACCACTATAAACCTTCTTCTAGTATTTGACTTGGACTTGGAATTAGGTCTATAGCTGTTTTCCTCTTGAAGTTATAAAATATTCCGCTAACTTAAACGTTAAACTAGCGGGGAAACTATAACGGGATTGGGTTTCGGAGTAAAAAATTTTTATAGCGGTTAAAAATTAGTAAAAAATTATGATATGAGTTATTTTGGATTCCGCTATAGTGTCCCCGCTAGCTTAACGGACCTCAAATAAAGTCGAGACAGTAAAAATCATCAATCTAACGACAACAACAAAGTACACTAAGACGTCGAATTTGATCCTGACAGTTGTTTCGATTCTTTCTATTTGATCTAAGGAACGTTATAGCCATTATTGAAAAAAGGTGCGAAATTGTATTCAAATCGGTTAGCAACAAATAAAGCCGAGACAGTAAAAAGCATCAATCTAACTACTACAACAAAGTACACTAGGACGTCGAATTTGATCCTGACAGTTGTTTAGAATCTTTCTATTTGATCCGTATAGAACCGTCGACTCGAACGGACATGAATTTTATTGCTCCGACTATTTGTCAGCACAAAAGTGGTGTAAAGTCAGTATTTTTTCATCGGAATTGATTGTAATATAGGCATATATTACCGTCTTTAAGATACTTTAATTAAAAAGTCTCTAGTACACCTGGAACTTGTAATTTTAATGCAGAAATGCAACATTAAATATCTGTGATGAAGACACTAATAAACATCACATTAGTGCAGCAGTGTTAGTTAGATTCTAAAAAGTGAACTAAAAATTCGGTCTACTTCGTGGTTTAAACATAATAAAAGATTGTGTGCGACACAATACATCCAGCAGCTCCAGTAATAAATCTGGGTTACCTCAAACTATGGAAACTGGTTTTTGGGTATTCTAAGGTAAATCACAATATAATTTACCTAAACTAATATCTCTGCAAACACAGTCAGTCACAAAAACTATCCAGAAACAAAAACTTCCGTTCCATTCGAATGTAATTTTACTTTTAGAAACATCAAGAATACTTTTTTCACGTTTACTATATCTGAAATATAAAAGGTGTTCTAAATAGTTAAAAACACCCAGTAACTCACTGCGTGAACACATTACATTCAGAATCGGAAATTATACGACCTCCAAAACTCAGTTAGAACATCTTGGAACACCACATTGTCAAATATTTAAATTTACATCTTGGAATTGTACCTTTTTAATCGGTAGTTTCTTAGCCATTGACCACGGGGTCTGATCTAGACCCCGAAACGTTTGGAATATACAGCAATTTCCTTTAAAGTGTGGTGTTATTTCCCAATAAACACTTAGACACCACAACAGTAGTTCTTCGATGCGGCAGCACACCGGATCATTCGGTAGCGCGAATAACATTGTCAAAAAATTTTACAGGGAGAGTGTGGGGAAGTGAATCATTAATAACTTTATTATAGAATATTTTTAACACATTATTGTACTGATTTTATTTGAACTGTTTTTGATTATTTGTAAAAGATATATATCGTTTTAAAACTGTAAGCTAAATACTATCGTGCCGTGCGTGGTATTATGGATGAAGTATCTAATAAAGACATTTACAAATTAATTCAAGACCTGTTCAAAGGTAATGAAGAGATACAAAAGCAATCTAGTGAAATTAAAAGAGAAGTACAAAACCTCAAAACAGAAGTACAAGATATTAAATCCGAAATTGGACAGTCGTTGCATGAAGTTAAACAAGAAGTATGTAAACTAAAAGAAGAAAATAAAGTACTAAAAGAAAACTTACTACAGTAGAAAGGAAAATAAAGAAGTATAACCTTATAGTCCATGGATTAGAAGAACAAGTAACAGATCTTGAAGACATTCACTTCTTTATAGAAATTATAAAAAATAAACTAAATTTAGAATTTCGATTTAATGGTCTACGTGACAACTACAGATTTGGTAAGAAAGGAAATGGGAAGACTCGGCCACTACTACTAGAATTCGTTAGTTATACACTAAAAGAAGAAATCTTAAGAAACTCAAAGAAACTGAAAGGAACTAAAATTAAGAGTACGAGAAGGTGAAAATACTACGTCATAATCAAAAATTAACAAGAGAAAATAGTCAGGAAGCTTATATAAAAAAAGACTGTCTTTACGTGAATGGTCAAAAATATACTTGCCAAGAACTACTCAAACAGTCACAAGAGCGGAAACGAGATACAGACCATGGGAAGGCAGAAGCAAGTAAAGCAAACCAAAAACTAGAATACGTCGCTACAACTTCTGAAACTCCATCATTAAGTAAATAAAGAAGACGAAGAGGAGGAAGAAAATATATTTAAACGTTCTACACGAAACAAGCAGGCAAAACCTAACCATTAAAATATGGTAAATTCTACAGGTATTTTTGTTGTTTATTGTATTTTATTTTATTTACTATAAACTTTTCTAAATGTTTGGTCACGGACATATTTTAATGTTTTTAAATAAATCACGCATGTTGTATTTTTGAAATAATGAATATTTATATTAGAGATTTTGAAGAAATTAAAATTGACACAAAATATGTTGAAAGTCTAACTAATTGTAAATTTAAATTACAGAGTAACACAAAGAACAGACATTTTAATATTTTTCATTCTGATATAAGGAGTATCCAAAAAAATATTGATGAGTTAAAAATAACACTGGATCAGTTGGATTACATGTTTGATATAATAGTGTTGACTGAGACACATAAAATTTATAACATAGAGATATTTAATATACCAGGGTACAATTTAATATATAATGAACGCGATATTAACAAATGTGATGGTGTAATAACATATGTCAAATCCGATATTAATTACAGTCATAGGGTTGTAATGCTAGGAAAAGTCAAAGCTATTCAACTAAATCTTAAACACAGTCAACAAGACATATTAATCACAGCTATATATAGATCCCCGGCCCTTGACAAATCAGAATTTAATCAAGCGTTAAATAATTACTTTACTTCCTATAATACCCAACAACCTGACATAAATATGTTTATTGGTGATATTAACATCGACATTTCACCAAGGAATAATATAGATCAGCATACCCAAGACTACTTAAATGTTCTTGGTGATGGTTTCCTCTCAATGATCAACGGTTTTACAAGAGTAGAGTCAAATAGTAAGTCGTGTTTAGATTATATATTTTTAAAAACTAAATTAAGTCTAGATCAGTTTCTACCTTTAATTTTCACAGATAAAATTAGTGATCACTTCCCCGTTATTTTACAAATTTTAAGCAATAATGACGCAATCAGCAATAATACAAACTCCAGATATAAAAAATTCGTTGAATATAAAAAATTATGTGAATACTTATCTTCAAAAACATGGCTAGATATCTATAATACAAGCAACGTTGAACAAATGACAAATATATTAATCTCAGAAATAAAAATTGCTATTGATAAGTTTACAAAAAGTGTGAAAATTAAAAGGCGAAATATTAAACGAAATCCATGGGTAACAGACGGATTACTAAAGTCAATAAATAAATAAAAAACACGAACTCTATAAGGTGGTTATGAAAAATCCCCAGAATATCACTATTTTAAATGATTTCAAAACATAACGAAATAAACTTAACAGTATAATTAAACAAGCTAAAACCAACTATTATAAAGCTCAAATTGAAAAAAATAAAAACAGTTCTCAGCACATATGGAATTGTGTAAAAAATATATTGAACACAGAAAATTCTTTAAATACAAATAACGAAGTAAAACAGTTGAAGGTAGGTGACAAAAAAATTGTAAATAAAAATGAAATAGCTGAAAAGTTTAATGATTACTTTAGTAATATTGGTCGAGAAATGGCAAACAGAGTCCCAAAAACTTTTAAACAATTTTCAAAAACTGTAATAAACAACTCGATGTTTTTAGAAAATGCTAACGTTAATGAAGTCAAAGAAATCATAAACAGTTTAAAATTAAAAAAAGCACCTGGAATAGACCAATTAAAAAGGGAAACACTAAAGCAAATTGTAGATTTCATTGTGGAACCCTTTACATATATTATTAATATGTCAATAAATCAGGCGATTTTTCCGTCCGCTTTTAAAATTTCAATTATAAAACCGTTATATATATCTGGAGATAAAGACAGCATAGGAAACTACAGTTCTGTATCAATATTGTCAAATTTAGCAAAAGTTTATGAGAAAATTTTAAAAATTCGACTATGTAATTTTATCAGAAAACACGAAATACTCCCAGACCAACAATATGGCTTTCGTGAAGCTAAATCAACTGAAGATGCAATAGCTGACCTTACAGGGGAAATTTACAATGCACTAGATAAAAGTGAGAAATCACTTTGTATATTCGTTGATTTAGCAAAGGCTTTCGATTCCGTCAGTCATCCGGACTTGCTTAAAACCCTTGAAAATATGGGTCTAAGAGGCCAAGTACTAGATTTATTTAAGACCTATTTAGAATATAGGAAACAATGTGTTCAAATTGGGGACGTTTATAGTTCGAATAGAACTGTCCAATTCGGGGTACCTCAAGGTACTGTGTTAGGTCCTGTACTCTTTATACTTTATATTAATGTTTTGTTTAAAATAAAAACCTGTGGAAAAATCATAACCTTTGCAGATGATACAGCAATATTTTATAAAGAAAAAACCTGGGAAAAATTAGAGTCTAGGGTAAAAACCGATTTTGCTAACATAATTTCGTTTTTCTCTTCTAAACTTTTATCTATAAATTTTACCAAAACGTTTCCTTACATTCTCGATGCAGACTAACCAGCAACCTACATGCAGGAAGCTCACTTTCAATGCAGATGGGCAACATATTGAAATCAATTCAAAAAATTTTATTAAGTACCTTGGTATTACTATTGACAATATGTTAAGATGGGATAAGCATATAACAAATGTAACAACAAAATTAAGGTCCTTATTATATAAGTTTAAATATCTAAGAAATTTCTTCGATATTAAACAATTAAAGAAAATGTATTATTCTTTAGTACACTCACATATATCATATGGAATTCTAGGGTGGGGTGGCGCAGTAAGTTGTTATTTGAGACAACTAGAAATTATACAAAAGTGGATATTAAAGATAATTTATAAGAGGCCTTTACTTTATGCATCAGATTTAATATATACTGAGAGTGCTGTAATGGATCCTAGACAAGAATATTGCAAGAAGATATTATTATTTTATTTTAACCATAAAGCATTATTTTAATAAGTTGATCATAGTTGCAATACCCGTTACAATCAAAACACACTGAAAATACCAAAAATTATGAAATCTGTTGGTCAAAGGTCATTTATGTTTATTTTGCCTAAAATATACAATATACTGCCATATGATATTAAGATGTCTTCTTCTTATATGGTATTTAAAATTAATGTTAAAAGATGGATATTTAATATAAACAGAAGAAAAATATTACAACTAATAGGAATTTGTTAAAACTATAAAACTATTACATGTGAATGTTACTAAGATGTAAATTAATAATAAAAAATTATTTAACTATACTTTACTTGTGGACTACTTGAATCTCGTACAAGGAGTTACTTTTGAGATATCAATTGTTTACGGTTTATTGTGGTAAAATATGTTAGTATTGTTAATGTAGATATTATTTTTTGTTTTTCTGTAAAACATGATATAAGTGGTACTGTACTGATCTTCTCTGTTCTGCTCAAGGTATTACCTTCTGGTGACATTCCATTGTTTATTTATCAATTTAAATGTTAGTGGCGTGTAATTATCTATGTTAATTGTTAAAAATATATATATGTATTATTATTGTTTTGTTATTTATTGTGATTTTTTTTGAGAAATAAACATTATTATTATCCGACTTACATCGTCAAAGACCCTTCTATCAACGACAGATGCAGATATGGTTGCCAAACATCTGAATCTATCCAGCATATCACAGGAGGTTGCCAAGCGTTTGCTGCAACTGAATACACAGAACGACACGATGCTGTGGCAAAAATACTGCACCAGGAACTATATCCCGACTTGACCATACAATGTATGGCATCACACTCCCTCTAAGGCACGCTATGAGTGCCTTTAGGGGAAAATTCACTAAACCCCAGAAATCCTAGATATCAAAAGGGTTTAGCTCTGTGGAAGCCCTTGCCAGGTTTTCAGGCCCGTGACCGTCCGAGCTGTCCGTAACAGGACGGCTTTTTGCATTTGTTTGTAAAGATGTTCGTCCAGACCGAGGTATTTTAAATTGTTTAATAGATGTTTTGGAACTAGTCCTGTCGTTGACATAACAATTGGTACATTTCGTGTGTTGTTCATGTTCCACTGAGTCTTTATTTGAAATTCCAAATCTCTATATTTGGTTATTTTCTCAGCCTGCTTGATATTTATATTATTCTTGTTAGGAATTGCTATGTCAATTAAAGTTGTTTTCCGGGAGACTTTATCTACCAAAAATATATCTGGTCTATTCTGAGCAACAGACCGATCGGTCAGTATCGTGCGGTCCCAGTACAGCTTGTAGTTGTTATTTTCTAAAACAGATTCTGGTTTATATTGATAGTATGGTAATCTTACCGACTGTGATAGTTCAAGTTTCAGTGCTAGTTCCTGGTGAAGTATTTTTGCCACAGCATTTTCCTGACTTGACCATACAATGTATGGCGTCACACTCCCTCTAAGGCACACATAGTGTGCCTTTAGGGGAAAATTCACTAAACCCCAGATGTACTACATATCAAAAGGGTTTAGCTCTGTGGGAGCCCTTCCCAGGTTATCAGGCCCGTGGTTGGCATCGTGGCTGCAGTTCCCCATGAATTTTCTAACCGTCCGGGCTGTTCCTAACAGGACGGCTTTTTGCATCAGTTGGTAAAGCTGTTCGTCCAGACCGAGGTATTTCAAATTGTTTAATAGATATTTTGGGACTACTCCAGTTGTTGACATAACAATTGGTACTGTTCGAGTGTTGTTCATGTCCCATTGTCTCTGTATTTGAAATTCTAAATCCCTGTATTTGGCTATTTTTTCAGCCTACTTAATATTTATATTATTGTTGTTAGGGATTGATATGTCAATTAAGGTTGTTTTTTTTTTCTAGAGAGTTTATCTACCAAAACTATATCTGGTCTATTGTGAGCAACAGTCCGATCGGTCAATATCGTCCGGTCCCAGTACAGTTTGTAGTTGTTATTTTCTATAATAGATTCTGGTTTGTATATATAGTAGGGTGTTCTTACCGACTGTGATAGCTCGAGATTCAACGCTAGCTCCTGGTGCAGTATTTTTGCCACAGCATCGTGCCTTCTTTGTAATCAGTTGCAGCGAACGCTTGGCAACCTCCTATGATATGCTGGATAGATTCAGATGTTTGGCAACCATATCTGCATCTATCGTTGTTGATAGAAGGGTCTTTGACGATGTACTTTAGATAGTTCTTAGTTGGAATTACTTGGTCTTGGATTGCCAATATAAAGCCTTCCGTTTCAGGAAACATATGACCAGAGATCAACCAGTAGTTCGACGCTGCACTATCGACATAACCTTGGTTGACATCATTTATATGTCATCTATGAAGCGGCTTCTCTTTCCATTTGAGCAGTTTCTGATCAGTTGTCTGGTGGTATACTTGAACTTGTTGTTCTGTCAGTCGCAGAGGTGTTGAGTCATCAACTTGATATATGACTTTGTGTAGATCAGAAAATTCTGCGAGTTTCTGGAAATGATTACGCAAATTAGAAATTTGTTGATCACGTAACTTGCCTATATCTGCCAATCCTCTACCTCCTTCATACCGTGGCAACGTTGTACGTTTGACAGAGCTCTTTGGATGGTGATTTTGAGCTTTTGCCACAGCATTATTATTATTTTTATTAATTCTTTTCACATAAAGAGCCTTATGGTAATTATTATTTCAAGTATAGATTCACAGAGTGCACACCGTGCACTTAGGGTGATTTCTGTTAAATAGATGTTTTCTTCTCAAATTCCGCTGTTTCTAGGTATTATAGCACCTTCCGCACAATGTGGGCTGTTTTATTCTCCGACTTGACCATACAATGTATGGCATCACACTCCCTCTAAGGCACACATAGTGTGCCCTTAGGGGAAAATTCACTAAACCCCAGATATACTACATATCAAAAGGGTTTAGCTCTGTGGGAGCCCTTGCCAGGTTATCAGGCTCGTGGTTGGCGTCGTGGCTGCAGTTCCCCATGAATTTTCTAACCGTCCGGGCTGTTCCTAACAGGACGGCTTTTTGCATCAGTTGGTAAAGATGTTCGTCCAGACCGAGGTATTTCAAATTGTTTAATAGATGTTTTGGGACTACTCCTGTTGTTGACATAACAATTGGTACTGTTCGAGTGTTGTTCATGTCCCATTGTCTCCTTATTTGAAATTCTAAATCCCTGTATTTGGCTATTTTTTCAGCCTGCTTAATATTTATATTGTTGTTGTTAGGGATTGCTATGTCAATTAAGGTTGTTTTTCTAGAGACTTTATCTACCAATACTATATCTGGTCTATAGTGAGCAACAGTCCGATCGGTCAATATCGTCCGGTCACAGTACAGTTTGTAGTTGTTATTTTCTAAAATAGATTCTGGTTTGTATATATAGTAGGGTGTTCTTACCGACTGTGATAGCTCGAGTTTCAGCGCTAGTTCCTGGTGCAGTATTTTTGCCACAGCATCGTGTCGTTCTTTGTATTCAGTTGCAGCGAACGCTTGGCAACCTCCTGTGATATGCTGGATAGATTCAGATGTTTGGCAACCATATCTGCATCTGTCGTTGTTGATAAAAGGGTCTTTGACGATGTACTTTAGATAGTTCTTAGTTGGAATTACTTGATCTTGGATTCGCAATATAAAGCCTTCCGTTTCAGATACATATAACAAGAGATCAACCAGTAGTTCAACGCTGAACTGTCGACATAATCTTGGTTGAAGTCATTTATATGCTTTCCATGAAGCGGCTTCTCTTTCCATTTCAGCAGTTTCTGATCAGTTGTCTGGTGGTATACTTGAACTTGTTGTTCTGTCAGTCGCAGAGGTGTTGAGTCATCAACCTGACACATGACTATGTGTAGATCAGAAAATTCTGCGATTTTCTGGAAATGGTTACGCAAATTGGAAATTTGTTGATCACGTAACTTGCCTATATCTGCCAATCCTTTTCCTCCTTCATACCGTGGCAACGTTGTACGTTCGACGGAGCTCTTTGGATGGTGATTTTGAGCTTTTGTTAGTAGAACTCGTACTTTCCGTTGTAGTTGTTCAATGTCCGTCTTGCACCATTAGCTATTCCAAATGAGTAACTGAGTGCTGAGCACGCGTAAATGTTAATAGCCTGAAACAGATTTTTACTGTTAAGCTTAGTTTTCAACAGTCGTCTTACCCTTCTATAGAACTCTGTTGATAGGTCCTTTTTCATGGTGGAGTGATCAATTCGTTGAGCCTGCTTTATTCCAAGGTATTTGTAAGTATGGTCTTCCTCCATGGATTCAATTGAGGTGCCATCACTCATTTCGTAGGTCCCCTGCTGTATTTTGCCTTTCACTATATTGATAATCCGGCATTTGTCTAGGCCAAATTGCATATGGATGTCATTAGAGAACCCTTCTACTATTTTAAGCATATCATACAGCTGTTGTTTCGTAGCTGCCATCAACTTTAAGTCGTCCATGTATAACAAATGGTTTATCTTTAGTGCTTGTACGTTGTTGTGTTTGAGACTGAATCCAAAGTTAGTCGCGTTCAGTTTGCATGAGAGTGGGTTCATGGCAAGGCAGAACCACAGCGGGCTAAGAGAGTCTCCCTGGAATATACCCCTTTTGATTGGGATAGAGTCGGTTTGTATCGAACAGTCGGCTTCATTCAGAAAGATTTTGGTTTGCCAGGTAGTCATGACATATTCTAAAAAGTTAACAATACAATTATTTACTTTATAGAGTTTCAGCACCTGAATGAGCTAATCATGTGGAACTGAATCAAAGGCCTTTTTGTAGTCCACATATGCCATGTAGAGATTTCGTCGTTTGGCGTGGGCTTGATTGCAGACAACGGAATCAATTATTAGTTGTTCTTTGCATCCCATCGAGTTTTTCGAGCATCCCTTTTGTTGTTCGGTAATTATGTTGTTTAGCTCACAATGTCTGAAAAGGCGATGATTAATGTACGACGTTATAAGTTTGTATAAGGTTGGGAGGCAAGTGATTGGTCTGTACTTTGTTGGGTCCTGTGTACATAGGTTATCCTTTGGTAAGAGGTATGTAGCACCATGTGTAAGGAAACTAGGCATCTTGTGTGGATGGATAATTATGTCATTAATAAGTACTGTTAATTTATCGTGGGTGGCGTAAAGTTTCTTTATCCAGTAATTCTGCACACCATCTGGTCCTGGTGCTTTCCAGTTATGGAGGTGTTTCATTATGTTGGACGTGTCTTCCGTTGTAAATGGTTGGTGTTGCATCTTATCATAATTCTGAAATGCAGCCTCCCCCTCCTTAATCCAGCTCGCTCTGGAGTTATGGGAAACTGTTGTGGAAAGTTGTGTTTTCCAGAACTGCTCGATCGCCGTTTTACTGGGATAACTAGGGGTTTCATTATTATTGGTGTTGAGTTTTCTATAAAACCCTTTTTCTGATTTTCGGAATAGTGCGTTGTCTAGTTTCCGTTGGTTACTGGTTTTGTACCTTCTCAATTGACTTGTGTATACGGAAAGCTTTTGTCGTAGACTATCCAGACACTGCTGAGATGTGATGTTTTCTCCATCCCACTGGGAGTGTATTCGGTTATTGTCCATGATCGTCTTGACAAGTCTTTCTATTCTGTTGTTTCTGACCCCTCGTTGGTACTCGGTCAGTCTTCCAATATCTTTCCGAAGAGAATTAATTTTTCCTTCTAGCCTTCTTTGCCATGGTGGTATTCGAGGTGTTTGTCTAAATTGGGGAGGGTCTTTCTTTGGTCTTATTGCGACCCCAATTGTTCTGCAGATGGAAATTGCAGCACAGTAGATGATTGTGTGTAGCGACTCTAATGTATTAACACCTAAAACATAGTGTGGCAAGATAAATTTGTTTATTATTATTATTATACCGACTTGACCATACAATGTATGGCATCACACTCCCTCTAAGGCACACATAGTGTGGCCATAGGGGAAAATTCACTAAACCCCAGATATACTACATATCAAAAGGATTTAGCTCTGTGGGAGCCCTTGCCAGGTTATCAGGCCCGTGGTTGGCGTCGTGGCTGCAGTTCCCCATAAATTTTCTGACCGTCCGGGCTGTTCCTAACAGGACGGCTTTTTGCATTTGTTTGTAAAGGTGTTCATCCAGACCGAGGTATTTTAAATTGTTTAAGAGATGTTTTGGGACTAGTCCTGTCGTTGACATAACAATTGGTACAGTTCGTGTGTTGTTCATGTTCCACTGAGTCTTTATTTGAAATTCCAAATCTCTATATTTGGTTATTTTCTCAGCCTGCTTGATATTTATATTATTGTTGTTAGGAATTGCTATGTCAATTAAAGTTGTTTTCCGAGAGACTTTATCTACCAAAACTATATCTGGTCTATTGTGAGCAACAGACCGATCGGTCAGTATCGTGCGGTCCCAGTACAGCTTATAGTTGTTATTTTCTAAAACAGATTCTGGTTTATATTTATAGTATGGTAATCTTACCGACTGTGATAATTCATGTTTCAGTGCTAGTTCCTGGTGAAGTATTTTTGCCACAGCATCGTGTCGTTCTTTGTATTCAGTTGCAGCGAACGCTTGACAACATCCTGTGATATGCTGGATAGATTTAGATGTTTGGCAACCGTACCTGCATCTGCCATTGTTAATAGAAGGGTCTTTAACGATGTACTTTAGGTAGTTCTTAGTTGGAATTACTTGATCTTGGATTGCCAATATAAAGCCTTCCGTTTCAGGGAACATATGACCAGAGATCAACCAGTAGTTCGACGCTGCACTGTCGACATAATCTTGGTTGACGTCATTTATATGTCTTCCATGAAGGGGCTTCTCTTTCCATTTCAGCAGTTTCTGATCTGTGGTCTGGTGGTGTACTTGGACATGTTGTTGTGTCAGTCGCAGTGGTGTTGAGTCATCAACCTGGCACATGACTCTATTTAGCTCAGAAAATTCTGCGAGTTTCTGGAAATGACTAAGCAAAATAGAAATTTGTTGATCTAATAGCTTACTTAGATCTGTCAATCCTCTTCCTCCTTCATACCGTGGCAAAGTTGTACGTTCGACAGAGCTCTTTGGATGGTGATTTTGAGCTTTTGTTAGTAAAACTCGAACTTTTCGTTGTAATTGTTCAATGTCAGTCTTGCACCAATTAACTATACCGAAAGAGTAACTGAGCACTGAACACGCATAGGTGATAATAGCCTGAAACAGATTTTTACTGTTTAGTTTGGTTTTCAACAGTCGTCTTACCCTTCTATAAAACTCTGCTGTTAGGTCCTTTTTCATAGTCATGTGATCAATACGTTGAGCCTGCTTTATTCCAAGGTATTTATAAGAATGACCTTCCCCCATAGATTCAATTGAGGTGCCATCTCCCATTTCGAAGTGCCCCTGCTGTATTTTGCCTTTAACTATATTAATAATTCGGCATTTGTCTAGGCCAAATTTCATATGGATGTCACTAGAGAACCCTTCTACTATTTTAAGCATGTCATGCAGCTGTTGTTTTGTAGCTGCCATCAACTTTAAGTCGTCCATGTATAACAAATGGTTTATCTTCAATGCTTGTACGTTGTTGTGTTTGAGACTGAACCCAAAATTAGTCGAGTTCAGTTTGTTCGAGAGAGGGTTCATGGCAAGGCAGAACCACAGCGGGCTAAGAGAGTCTCCCTGGAATATACCCCTTCTGATTGGAATAGGATCTGTTTGTATCGAACAGTTGACTTCATTCAGTGAGATTTTGGTTTGCCAGGTGGCCATGGCATGTTCTAAAAAGTTAATAATACAATTATTCACTTTATAGAGTTTCAGCACCTTAATGAGCCAATCATGTGGAACTGAATCAAAGGCCTTTTTGTAGTCCACATATGCCATGTAGAGATTACGTCGTTTGGCGTGGGCTTGATTGCAGACAACGGAATCAATTATCAGTTGTTCTTTGCAACCCATCGAATTTTTCGCGCATCCCTTTAGTTGTTGAGTAATTATGTTGTTCAGTTCACAATGTTTGAAAATGCGATGATTAATGCATGATGTTATGAGTTTGTATAAGGTTGGAAGGCAAGTGATTGGTCGGTACTTTGCTGGGTCCTGTGCACCTAGGTCGTCCTTTGGTAAGAGGTATGTAGCACCATGCGTTAGGAAACTAGGCATCTTGTGTGGGTGGGCAATTACGTCATTTATAAGGGCTGTTAGTGTTTCGTGGGTTGCGTACAGTTTCTTTATCCAGTAATTTTGTACACCATCTGGTCCTGGTGCTTTCCAGTTATGGAGGTTCTTCATTATGTTGGATGTATCTTCCGTTGTAAATGGTTGGTGTTGCATGGCCTCACAGTTCTGAGATGCAGCCTCGTCCTGATTAATCCAGCTGGCTCCGGAGTTATAGGAGATTGTTGTGGAAAGCTGTGTTTTCCAGAATTCCTCGATGTCTGTTTTACTGGGGTAACTAGGGGCTTCATTATTATTCTTGTTGTTAAGTTTTCTATAAAACCCTTTTTCTGATTGTCGGAAGAGTGTGTTGTCTAGTTTCCGTTGGTTACTGGTTTTGTACCTTCTCAATCGACTTGTGTAGACGGAGAGCTTTTGTCGTAGACTGTCCAGACACTGCTGAGATGTGATGTTTTCTCCATCCCACTGGGAGTGTATTCGGTTATTGTCCATGATAGTCTTGACAAGCCGTTCTATTCTGTTGTTCCTGACTCCTCGTTGGTACTCGGTCAGTCTTCCAACGTCTTTCCGAAGAGAATTGATTTTCCCTTCAAGTCTTCTTTGCCAAGGTGGTATTCGAGGGGTTTGTCTAAATTGGGGAGGGTCTTGCTTTGGTCTTACTGCGACCCCAATTATTCTGCAGATGGCAGTTGCAGCACAGTAGATGATTGTGTGTAGCGACTCTAACGTATTAGCACCTAAAACATAGGTTGGCAAGATAAATTTGTTCATAGCCTGCAAGACGATACCCAGTTTCTTAGATGATCTTAGTTTGGGAAGAGCTGGTCTAGTCAGTGGATCTGTTCCATTATACTCTCTAAGCAGGTCAGCGTTGGTTGGCTTTTCTTGCTGTAGTTCTTGAGTCTCGTCGTTTGTGCCAAAGGTGTTTCAGGTTCTGGATCGATTGTATTTCGACCAAATAGTTTGCGCTCCACTTCGCTGTTTATTGTGTCCAGTTGTTCAGGCGAAATAAGGCCATTTCTCAAGTTGACACGATATTGATCTGCGACTCTCTGTTCAGTAACTTGAAGCTCTGGGTACTCACGACAGAACTCTTGATAGAGTATTTGGCGATATCGAGTCTTGTCCTGGCCAAGGTTCGTGATTCTGTAAAACGTGCGCATTATAAATTCATTCATGGCGCCAGTCCATTTCATGCGCTGGCTTTTCAGTCCCGCTTGAGTGAGCGCTGACTGTTGATCCTGCGCAACACTTTCTGCGGGTGGAGTTCTCGTTCTCGTTTGACTCCGTGATGGTTACGTTGTTGTTGTGACTGTATTGGTGAGTGTTCTTGTGGTTCTTCTGGTTCTTGGGCTGTAGCTCTTTGGAGGGCAGGGGCCCGCCTCCTCAGCACCCTGCCACCGACGTCCCGCATGCTGTCATGTCCAGCGCCGGCTTCAGACATGCCCTGGCGATCCCCAGGCAGCAGCTCTTTTCCGAGGCATCTATTTCTTAGTTCCATTTTCATGGGTGTTGTCACCAATTGACCCTGGTGACCCAGGTAACGCGGACCCGTGGGGTTGTCACTTCCCAGATGAAATGATTTAAACCAGACAATCCCGTGCGGGTTGTGGAGAAAGAAGGAAAGCTAGGTAGTAGGTCAGCGGACAGCTGCCCCTTTAGTCGCCTCATACGACAGGCGGTGGATACCGTGGTGCGATTCTAACCCGGCCACCACACGGGACTTATTTATTATTATTATTATTTGATGTAAGAACCATTATAGACATTACTGAAACGTGGTTCGAAATTTTGTTCAAATCAGTTAGCAACAAATAAAGCCGAGACAGTAAAAAAACAATCAAACTACTACAACAAAATACACTAGAACGTCGAATTTGATCCTGACAGTTGTTTAGAATCTTTCTATTTGATCTAAGGAACGTTACAGAAATTATTGAAAAGTGGTGCGAAAATGTGTTCAAAACAGTGAGCAACAAATAAAGCCGAGACAGTAAAAAGCATCAATCTAACTACTACAACAAAGTACACTAGGACGTCGAATTATATCCTGATAGTTATTTAGAATCTTTCTATTTGATCTAAGGAATGCTATAGACATTTTCGAAAAGTGGTGCGAAAATGTGTTTAAATCAGTTAGCAACAAATAAAGCCGAGCCAGTAAAAAGCATCAATCTAACTACTACAACAAAGTACACTAGGACGTCGAATTATATCTTGACAGTTGTTTAGAATCTTTCTATTTGATCAAAGAAACGTTATAGACATTATTGAAAGTCGTGGGAAAATGTGTTCAAATCACTTAGCAACAAATAAAGCCGAGAAAGTAAAAAGTATCAATTTAACTACTACAACAAAGTACACTAGGACGTCGAATTAAATCCTGACTTGTTTAGAATCTTTCTATTTGATCTAAGGAACGTTATAGAAATTATTGAAAAGTGGTGCGAAATTGTGTTCAAATCAGTTAGCAACAAATAAAGGGGAGACAGTAAAAATCATCAATATAACTACTACAACAAAGTACACTAGGACGTCGAATTTGATCCTGACAGTTGTTTAGATTCTTTCAATTTGATCTAAGGAGCATTATAGCCATTATTGAAAAGGGGTACGAAATTGTGTTCAAATCAGTTAGCAACAAATAAAGCCGATTATTTTGAATCTTCATCTGAGATTTTCTCTCCTCGCAATGGTTTCTGAAAAATACAAATAAGTTAAGTACTTGAATATCAAGGTGTAGTATCAAGGGTAGTTTGTGGAAACTGCCCGGAACACTAGTTGCTCTCTTATAGAAAAAACTCTCCCGCAGGATCAACTGTGAGAATATAGGTCTATAAATTTGTCAACTTGTATTCCAGTATAATATGTTGGCATGTATTTTGTGTTGTACTTATCTGTTTTTTTTTGTGACGTTTCGATTCCTTATCAGGAATCGTTGTCGAGCATGTTTTGCACTATATTCGTCGCTTGACTTTTTTTAGCAATGTCAATTGACTGATTAATTGACTTTGAAGTTTCCTTTTTGATATTCATTCGTTAGGAGCTGTTGCCATGCAACCGGTATCTCTACAGAGGGTGCCCCAATTTCTCCATTATTCAACAACATGCAGACACTTTCTTTGATTTTTCTTTTTTTTTGTATGCTCTTCTTTAAGTAGTATTTTTGTCTTATTCCAGTCCATTTTGTGTGTACCATTATCCGTGAGTACATGATTTGCTAATATTGATCTATCTATATGTCTTCTTGAGACGTTGTATTGGTGCTCTTTTGTTCTAATTTGGAGAGCTCTTGATGTTTCACCGGTATTTAGCAACAAATAAAGTCGAGACAGTAAAAAACATCATCTAACTACTACAACAAAGTACACTAGAGCGTCGAATTTGATCCTGGCAGTTGTTTAGAATCTTTCTATTTTATCTAAGGAACGTTACAGACATTATTAAAAAGTGGTGCGAGAATGTATTTAAATCATTTAGCAACAAATAAATCCAAGACATTAAAAACATCAATTTAACTACTACAACAAAGTGCACTGGGACGTCGAGTTTGATCATGACAGTTGTTTCGAATCTTGTTATTTGATCTAAGAAACGTTATAGTTATTATTGAAAAGTCGTGCGAGAATGTGTTTAAAACAGTTAGCAACAAATAAAGCCGAGACAGTAAAAAGCATCAATCTAACTACTCCAACAAAGTACACTAGGACGTCGAATTTAACCCTGACAGTTATTTAGAATCTTTGTATTTGATCTAAAGAACGTTATAGACATTATTGAAAAGTGGTCCGTATTTTTGTTCAAATCAGTTTGCAACAAATAAAGCCGAGGTAGTAAAAAGCATCAATCTAAGTACTACAGCAAAGTACACTAGGAAATCGAATTTGATCCTGGCAGTTATTTAGAATCGTTCTATTTGATCTAAGGATCATTATAGACATTATTGAAAAGTGGTGCGAAATTGTGTTAAAATCAGGATGTGTTTAAAACAGTTAGCAACAAATAAAGCCGAGACAGTAAAAAGCATCAATCTAACAACTACAACAAAGTACACTAGGACGTCGAATTTGACCCTGACAATTGTTTAGAATCTTTCTATTTGATATAAAGAACGTTATAGACATTATTGAAAAGTTGCGAAAATGTGTTCAAGACAGTTAGCAACAAATAAAGCCGAGACAGTAAAAAGCATCAATATAAGTACTACAACAAAGTACACTAGGCCGTCAAATTTGATCCTGACAGTTGTTTATAATCTTTCTATTTGATCTAAAGAACGTTATAGACATTATTGAAAAGTGGTGGGAAAATGTGTTCAAATCACTTAGCAACAAATAAAGCCGAGAAAGTAAAAAGTATCAATTTAACTACTACAACAAAGTACACTAGGACGTCGAATTAAATCCTGACAGTTGTTTAGAATCTTTCTATTTGATCTAAGGAGCGTTATAGCCATTATTGAAAAGGGGTGCGAAATTGTGTTCAAATCAGTTAGCAACAAATAAAGCCGAAACAGTAAAAAGCATCAACCTAACTACTACAACAAAGTACACTAGTACATCGAATTTGATTCTGACACTTGCTTAGAATCTTTCTATTTGATCTAAGGAACGTTATAGACATTTTCGAAAAGTGGTGCGAAATTGTGTTCAAATCAGTTAGCAACAAATAAAGCCGAGACTGTAAAAAGCATCAATCTAACGACTACAACAAAGTACAATATGACTTCAAATTTGATCCTTACAGTTGTTTAGAATCTTTCTATTTGATCTAAGGAACGTTATAGACATTTTCGAAATTGGTGCGAAAATGTGTTCAAATCATTTAGCAACAAATAAAGCCGAGACAGTAAAAAGCATCAATCTAACGACTACAACAAAGTACACTAAGACTTCGAATTTGACCCTTACATTTGTTTAGAATCGTTCTATTTGATAGAAGGAACGTTATAGACATTTTCGAAAAGTGGTGCGAAAATGTGTTCAAAACAGTTAGCAACCAATAAAGCCGAGACAGTAAAAAGCATAAATCTAACTACTACAACAAAGTACACTAGGACGTCGAATTTGATCCTGACAGTCGTTTAGAATCATTTTATTTGATCTAAGAAACGTTATAGTAATTATTGAAAAGTGGTGCGAGAACGTGTTTAAAACAGTTAGCAACAAATAAAGCCGAGACAGTAAAAAGCATCAATCTAACTACTACAACAAAGTACACTAGGACGTCGCGTTTGACCCTGACAGTTGTTTAGAATCTTTCTATTTGATCTAAAGAACGTTAGAGACATTATTGAAAAGTTGCGAAATTGTGTTCAAAACAGTTAGCAACAAATAAAGTTGAGGCAGTTAAAAGCAATAATCTAACTACTACAACAAAGTACACTGGGACGTCGAATTAAATCCTGACAGTTGTTTAGAATCTTTCTATTTGATCTAAGGAACGTTATAGCTATTATTGAAAAGGGGTGCGAAATTGTGTTCAAATCAGTTAGCAACAAATAAAGCCGAAACAGTAAAAACCATCAATCTAACTACTACAACAAAGTACACTAGGACGTCGAATTATATCCTGACAGTTGTTTAGAATCTCTCTATTTGATCTAAAGTACGTTATAGACATTATTGAAAAGTGTTGCGAGAATGTGTTTAAATCTGTTAGCAACAAATAAAGCCGAGACAGTAAAAAGCATCAATCTAACTACTACAACATAGTACACTAGGACGTCGAATTTGATCCTTACAGTTGTTTAGATTCTTTCAATTTGATCTAAGGAGCGTTATAGCCATTATTGAAAAGGGGTGCGAAATTGTGTTCAAATCAGTTAGCAACAAATAAAGCCGAGACTGTAAAAAGCATCAATCTAACGACTACAACAAAGTACAATATGACTTCAAATTTGATCCTTACAGTTGTTTAGAATCTTTCTATTTGATCTAAGGAACGTTATAGACATTTTCGAAAAGTGGTGCGAAAATGTGTTCAAATCATTTAGCAACAAATAAAGCCGAGACAGTAAAAAGCATCAATCTAACGACTACAACAAAGTACACTAAGACTTCGAATTTGACCCTTACATTTGTTTAGAATCGTTCTATTTGATAGAAGGAACGTTATAGACATTTTCGAAAAGTGGTGCGAAAATGTGTTCAAAACAGTTAGCAACCAATAAAGCCGAGACAGTAAAAAGCATAAATCTAACTACTACAACAAAGTACACTAGGTCGTCGAATTAAATTCTGACAGTTATTTAGAATCTTTCTATTTGATCTAAGGAACGTTATAGCTATTATTGAAAAGGGGTGCGAAAATGTGTTCAAATCAGTTAGCAACAAATAAAGCTGAGAAAGTAAAAAACATCAATCTGACTACTACAACAAAGTACACTAGGACGTCGAATTAAATCCTGACAGTTGCTTAGATTCTTTCAATTTGATCTAAGGAACGTTATAGGCATTATTGAAAAGGGGTGCGAATTTGTGTTCAAATCAGTTAGCAACAAATAAAGCCGAGACAGTAAAAAGCATCAATATAACGACTACAACAAAGTACACTAAGACTTCGAATTTGATCCTTACAGTTGTTTAGAATCTTTCTATTTGACCTAAGGAACGTTATAGACATTTTCGAAAAGTGGTGCAAAAACATGTTCAAATCAGTTAGCAACCAATAAAGTCGAGACAGTAAAAAACATATATCTAACTACTACAACAAAGTGCACTAGGACGTCGAATTAAATTCTGACAGTTATTTAGAATCTTTCTATTTGATCTAAGGAACCTTACCGAAATTATTGAAAAGTGGTGCGAAAATGTGTTCAAATCAGTTAGCAACAAATAAAGCCGAGAAAGTTAAAAGTATCAATTTAACTACTACAACAAATTACACTAGGACGTCGAATTAAATCCTGACAGTTGTTTAGAATCTTTCTATTTGATCTAAATAACGGTATAGCTGTTATTGAGAAGGGGTGCGAAATTGTGTTCAAATCAGTTAGTGGAATGTCTTCGATGCACATTCCATAGAGAATATCCAAAAAAAAATGTATGAATTAGATGTTGCGGTTTTAATTCAATGCTGGTTCAATGCAAGTATATAATTGACGAAGGATCTTTAGCGGAACAATCAATAAACACGTGCCATCACATAAACGAACCACCAAATAAAAGTTATCACTAACCTTTTATGTCGAAGCTCTGGTGTTTTCTTTCTCTACTTTCTTCAGAGGCTAGCCCCGTAGTAGCAGAAACAGTTTCTTAGAGCTTCGTCTGGACAACACGTTACACAAAAAATAGCGACGTAATGTTCATTGATTGAGCAAACAAAAAATACGGGTTTAACAACAAATGATGCGCTTTTGTAAACACAAAAGAAACAAAATGAAAGCGGTTTAGCGGTCGTTACGAACGAAGCTACTATCTCGCGGAATCGAACGCAAAAAACAATAATAAGCGCCGTCTCTTCAGACGGGATCAAAGCGTGACCGAATAGTTCGGAGCACAATACACGAACCTCCCAAGCGTCCCAACAGCTAGGGAACCGAAACACGAATGTCAATACTGTCTTTATTTTACACGCAAAAAACATTTAAAATTAGCATTAGCGCGACGGAGAGTTTTAGAAAAGGTGCAGAAGTTTAAAAATCAATGAAGTAATTCAATCAAATTGAAAACAATTCACTAAACAAATTGCGGGAACGCACCATTCCGCCAGCCTTGACTTACTTACTTCAAAACTAAGGGTCCACTGGCAGTGGACAAAGCTTTACAAGAGGTCGCTTCAAAGTACCACTTGCAGTTCTAACTGTAGCAACGCGCACAACACCATCACCTCCAGGATGTACGTCAGTAATGCGCCCTAATGGCCAATTCAAAGGAGGGGAAGTGTCTTGCTTCAAAATAACAAGAGTACCTGGCTTAACAAGCTCCGAGGGATCAGTCCATTTACTCCGTTGATGAAGAGTATGTAAATATTCTTGCGACCAACGTTTCCAGAATGCCTGATGCAAACGACTCAGTAACTGCCATCTGTTGAGATGATTAGATGGGACAGATAAGAAATCAGATTCAGGAGGTGCTGTTAAAGGTTCTATTGTAAGAAACATACCAGGACTCAAGGCGGTAAGATCCGATGGATCGTTGCTACAAGGGGTTATACGTCGCGAGTTTAAAACTGCTTCGACCTGCGCAAATACAGTAGAAAGTTCTTCGTAGGTTAGGATTTGATCTCCAACGACACGTCTTAAGTCAGCTATGACACTACGAATTACTTTCTTTGCGGATTGAATCCAAAATCGTTGTTGCAAAAGAAATTGAACGGTTTGGATTCCTACGTGAAGATTGGTGACATGACAATCTTCGACAATTAGATTAGTCAAACGACTTTTACTTGGTAGCAGTGCGGGAAATTTAGTGTCAAACGGCAGTTGAGCATTAGCCAATCTACTACCAACTCTAAGAATTCCCTGTTCATTAAGAAACAGCGAAAGTTTACGAAGCGATTTGGGCAAGAGTTTTCGTTCTCGAAGAAGCGAAATCTCTTTAGAAAAATATTGATCTTGAACATAGCGAACAATGCGAAGCTGAGCCTGATATAACTCAGCAGCCAAAAATGATCCAGAGCCCTACGGTCTGGATTGCGGGCGTTATCAACAAAGCGAATAGAAGAATGTTCTTCTAACAAAGTACCAAATAAATTTGGTGAAGCGGTGACTTGAAGCGCCACTATACGGGCTTCAGTCATAACTAGCGGTGACATGCTTGAGTCTGAGCAAGCATGTGGCAAACAAGCGGAAATCAACGATTGTGGGCCTTTCCACCAAAGTGTATTGCCTAACAACTCTGATGGCAAAGTGGCGCGGGAACCCAAGTCAGCGGGGTTATCACAAGATTGGATGTAAAACCAATGCGAAGAAGGAAATTTTTCCTGAATGTAAGCAACTCGATTACTGACAAATGTTTTCCAACGGTGCGGGGAAGAACTAAGCCATGAAAGGACTACCGTGGAGTCTGACCAGCAACGAATCACCTTGAACAACAAACGACTATTGAATTGCTCATAAACATAATGAGAAACTTAGTGGTAAGAACTGAAGCACACAGTTCCAATCTGGGAAGTGACAAAGTTTTCAAAGGGGCAACTTTCGATTAAACAACACAAAAAAACTTTGACGAAATCCAGATGCAGTTTCGAACACAAAATAAACAACAGCGGCATAACCTTTCTCAGAAGCATCACCAAATGCGTGAAGTTCACAACTAGAAAAGTGGTCTATAGCAAGCAGGCGAGGCAAAACTAAATTCTGTAAAGTCAACAACATGGCGATAATGTCTGGCTGCAATTTGGGACCGATAAACAAACAATCATTCAAAGATAACCGATGAGGTATCTTAGCGGATGCATTAAACACTACACGAAGTTTGCTTGTGCTACTATCAGGTTTCAAAACACAATGATGCGGTATATAGCAACAATCAGAAGAAGTAGATGATGGATAGGGAACCAACTCCATATGATCCAGCTCCAAACACTCTTTGAGAAAATCACAATATTGTTTGTAGAGATCTGGTTGCTGTAGAAGACGTCTTTCTAAAGAGTAGAAACGTTGTACGGCAACATTATACATTCCATCAAAAGCAGGAAGTGTATTACGAAAAGGAAGGGGCACAACGAATCTACCTGAATCCAATCTCCTGCATCCCTCGGAAAATATTTTATCGCAGATAAGATCATCAGGGGACTGAACCAGTGCGGTAGGAACATCTTCAATTGTCCAGAACCTTTTGAGTGAATCATCTAATGATACTACATCTTCAATTTGACAAAAAAGCGAAGTTGGGTTTTTGACTGACTGAGAGTGAGAGTTAACCGAACTCGAAGACACTCTACCCATAAGGATGTAACCAAACACAGTGTTAATAGCATCAGGAACACCTTCCTTTCCCAGAAGGCGTCCATCCAACAAAATTTGAGAGAATATATCGGCACCTAACCAAAGGTCAATAGCGCCTGGGCTATTGAAACCAGGATCAGCAAGTTTCAAATTAGTTAGATATGCCATATTAGCCATGTTAATGGGCGCAACAGGCATATCATTGCAAATGCGGGGTAAAACAATAGTATCAACAACAAAACTGCACTCACGCTTTACCATAGAGCGAAGAGAAAGGGTAAGAGAGCCCTCAGCAGAGGGACTCTGCATAGAACCTAGCCCGTTGAGTTGAATCGAAGCGGGCATAGGTCGAATCCAAGGCGTTTCACAGCCTTGCTCGCAATGAATGATGCCATGCTACCAGAATCTAGCAGACATCGCAAAGTTTGATAAGAACCGTGCTTATCTAATACCTCAACTAAAGCGGTAGATAACAACACATTTGAATTTTATGACAAAAGTGAACTATGACAAGAAGTCTGCAGTAGAGAAGTTTCGGGACTTTCAACAGTATTAATGGTACTGGATCCACCAGATGTGGAAGCCAGGTTTGCGGGGAGAGCACTGGATTCAGACCGAATGCCTGAATCACCACGATTTACAAAATAAAGCAATGTGTGATGGCGTTGTTTGCAGTTGCGGCAAGTGGATAAAGCTTTACAGCGATTCGACTGATGAGAACCGCTCAAGCAATTAAAACAAAGTCTAAAATCTTTAACAAACTTAAACCGCGCGGATACTGATTTTTTCAAGAATTCAGAACATTTGTAAATCGCATGATCGGATTTACAAACTAAACAATTTCTATTCTTAGTGACAAACAAAGATGTAGTGAACCGGGAAGAATGTTGCTTTGAATTCAATGGTAACTTTTTTTCAACACTTCGCTTTGCCTTGCGGGATAATTCAACATGTTCAAAGGCATCGCAATGCTTCGACAAGAAATCAACAACTTCCGAGCGGATCGGAAAGTCATCTTGAGGGGTCACAGTACCATGGTAAAGTTCAAATTTGGCTGCTAAATTCTTTGGAACTCGTTTCAACATCATCTGAACGATACAAAAATCCCACTGATTTACTGGTAAACCCAAATTCTTCAGTGCTTCCAAATTATCACTGAAGTTATCCAATAACTTCCGAACCTCTGAAGGGCTATCTGAAGTTAGTTGGGGAAATTGTTCTAAAGCTGACCAATGAGACTCCGCGATTAAACGAGTTCGCTTGAATTTTTTCAAAAGTGTTTCATAAGCACTCACGTAATTGTTTTGTGTTAGTTTAAAATTCTTAATAGCCTCAAAAGCAGGCCCTTTTAAAGCTAACTGCAAATATTTGAACTTCTGCATAGTACTGAGTTTTTCATTATTGTGAATTAATGAATCAAACAAATGAATAAAAGTACCAAATTCCAATATGTCTCCACTAAATGAAGGCAAATCAATTCGCGGCAAAGCAACACTTTCCTGTTCCCGAGCTATATTTTGTGGCGTAGAATTCTGAAAAGATTTCAGTTTAGCAAAAATAGACCTAATTGAATAAAACAATTTTTCAAATTTATTGCGAATGTCATCCTCAAAGTCAAAATCATCGGTTGCATCTTAATCCAACAATGGAATTGTGATGTTTAAAAAATTCGGAATGGATTGAATCAATCATATCAATCATGCTAAAAAACAATTCAACGTCGTCACCTCTTAAGGCTTTCTCGGCAGCAAAATAAATATCTTCTAATCTTTCAAACTCCGATTGTCGATGATTTTTAAATTTACGTAAATTTTCAGCGGTTTTTGACATCTTAACAATAAATTAAAATCATTGTAACGCCACTGAACAAATCTAACACGATAGATCGAACCAAAATACTATTCCAAAAATGTACAATTTTTTACTGTTGAACTCGAAAATATCTGACCAAATGTCAAATAAATTCAAAACAATTTAGCAAAATAACCAAACAAACAAAACGATCTCTTGTAAGGTTTTTAACGCGACAAAAAAAGATGCGTTTTATTTCCAACGGAATAAGTGAATATCCCGAACTTGCTTTCTCTTCTAACAAATAAAGAAACGAAAATTCAATGCGGTTTTCAACAATAATTGCAACGAAAAATCAATGTTTTTTTTTGATCGTTAAACTTTGCACGAAATTAACTCACATGTATCCGGCCCGGAGTTGGACCAAATTATGTAATTTATTCGATAATCTTTGCACGAAATTAACTCAAATTGCATCCGGCTCGGAGTTGGACCAAAATTATGTAATGTGTTCGATAATCTTTGCACTAAATTAACTCAAATTGCATCCGGCTCGAAGTTGGACCAAATTATGGAATCTCTTCTATGCACATTCCATAGAGAATATAAAAAAAATGTATGAATTAGATGTTGCGGTTTTAGTTCAATGATGGTTCAATGCAAGTATATAATTGACGAAGGACCTTTAGCGGAACAATCAATAAACACGTGCCGTCACATAAACGAACCACCAAATAAAAGTTATCACTAACCTTTTATGTCGAAGCTCTGGTGTTTTCTTGGGTCTTCTGTCTTCAGAGGCTAGCCCCGTAATAGCAGGAACAGTTTCTTAAAGCTTCGTCTGGACAACACGTTACACAAAAAATAGCGACGTAATGTTCATTGATTGAGCAAACAAAAAATGCGGGTTTAACAACAAATGATGCGCTTTTGTAAGCACAAAAGAAACAAAATGAGAGCGGTTTAGCGGTCGTTACGAACGAAGCTACTAACTCGCGGAATCGTAACGCAAAAAACAACAATAAGCGCCGTTTCTTCAGACGGGATCAAAGCGTGACCGAATAGTTCGGAGCACAATACACGAACCTCCGAAGCGTCCTAACAGCTAGGGAACCGAAACACGAATGTCAATACTGTCTATATTTTACACGCAAAAAACATTTAAAATTAGCATTAGCGCGACGGAGAGTTTTAGAAAAGGTGTAGAAGTTTAAAAATCAATGAAGTATTTCAATCAAATTGAAAACAATACACTAAACAAATTGCGGGAACGCACCAGTTAGCAACAAATAAAGCCGAATCAGTAAAAAGCATCAATCTAACTACTACAACAAAGTACACTAGGACGTAGAATTATATCCTGACAGTTATTTAAAATCTTTCTATTTGATCTAAGGAACGTTACCGAAATTATTGAAAAGTGGTGGGAAAATGTGTTCAAATCACTTAGCAGCAAATAAAGCCGAGAATGTAAAAAGTATCAATTTAACTACTACAACAAAGTACACTAGGACGTCGAATTAAATCCTGACTTGTTGAGATTCTTTCAATTTGATCTAAGGAGCGTTATAGCCATTATTGAAAAGGGGTGCGAAATTGTGTTCAAATCAGTTAGCAACAAATAAAGCCGATTATTTTGTTGAGATTTTCTCCGCGCAATGGTTTCTGAAAAATACAAATAAGTTAAGTACTTGAATATCAAGGTGTAGTATCAAGGGCAGTTTGTGGAAACTGCCCGGAACACTAGTTGCTGTCTTATAGAAAAAACTCTCCCGCACGATCAAATGTCAGAATGTAGGTCTACAGATTTGTCAACTAGTATTCCAGTATAATAATAATATTTTTTTTGTGACGTTTCGATTCCTTATCAGGAATCGTTGTCGAACAATGTTTTGCACTATATTCGTCGCTTGACTTCTTTTGGCAATATCAATTGACTGATTAATTGACTTTGAAGTTTCCTTTTTGAGGTTCATTAATTAGGAGCTGTTGCCATGCAACCGGTATCTCTACAGAGGGTGTCCCAATTTCTCCATTATTCAACAACATGCAGACACTTTCTTTGATTTTTCTTTTTTTTGTATGTTCTTCTTTGAGTAGTATTTTTGTCTTATTCCAGTCCATTGTTTGTGTACCATTATCCGTGAGTACATGATTTTCTAATCTTGATCTATCTATATGTCTTCTTGAGACGTTGTATTGGTGCTCTTTTGTTCTAATTTGGAGAGCTCTTGATGTTTCACCGGTATTTAGCAACAAATAAAGTCGAGACAGTAAAAAACATCATCTAACTACTACAACAAAGTACACTAGAGCGTCGAATTTGATCCTGACAGTAGTTTAGAATCTTTCTATTCTATCTAAGGAAAGTTACAGACATTATTAAAAAGTGGTGTGAGAATGTGTTTAAATCATTTAGCAACAAATAAAGCCAATACATTAAAAACATCAATTTAACTACTACAACAAAGTACCCTAGGGCGTCGAGTTTGATCATGACAGTTCTTTAGAATCTTTCTATTTGATCTAAGGATCGTTATAGACATTATTGAAAAGTGTTGCGAGAATGTGTTTAAATCTGTTAACAACAAATAAAGCCGAGACATTAAAAAGCAGCAATCTAACTACTACAACAAAGTACACTAGGACGTCAAATTTGATCCTGACAGTTGTTTAGAATCTTTCTATTGGATCTAAGGAACGTCATAGACATTATTGAAAACTGGTGCGAAATTGTGTTCAAATCAGTTAGCAACAAATAAAGCGGAGACAGTAAAAGCATCAATCTAAGTACTACAACAAAGTACACTAGGACAACGAATTTGATCCTGACAGTTATTTAGAATCTTTCTATTTGATCTAAGGAACGTTATAGATATTATTGAAAAGTGGTACGAAATTGTGTTCAAATCAGTTAGCAGCAAATAAAGCAGAGACAGTAAAAGCTTAAATATAACTACTACAACAAAGTACACTGGGACTTCAAATTTGATCCTGGCAGTTGTTTAGAAACTTTCTATTTGATCTAAGGAACATTATAGACATTATTGAAATACCGTGCGAAATTGTGTTCAAATCAGTTAGCAACAAATAAAGACAGTAAAAAGCATCAATCTAACTACTACAAAAAAGTACACTAGGACGTCGAATTTGATCCTGACAGTTGATTAGAATCTTTCCATTTGATCTAAAGAACGTTATAGACATTATTGAAAAGTTGCGAAATTGTGCTCAAATCATTTAGGAACAAATAAAACCGAGACAGTATAAGTCATCAATCTAACTACTACAACAAAGTACACTCGGACGTCGAATTTGATCCTGACAGTTGTTTAGAATCATTTTATTTGATCTAAGAAACGTTATAGTAATAGACCAATCAGTAGAGATTTTTTCGTGCAAAAAATACTATCAGGATACTGCCTGTGCCATCACATTAAGAATGATTTGTAGTGATATTTTGCTACCTTTTCCACTCGCAACTATGGTTTTTTACTCTATTATAAACAATTAAAACAAGACAATTGCGTTTTTTTCGTTGCATGTTTATAAAATGAAAACTAATAAACTAATCTCAATGGTGTCAACAGGTGAATTGTAAAGCATGGAAATACCAATGAAATGAGCCCTGGATCGATCCGATAAGATCTTTAGTAACAGAGAAAAACAAAATATACTGGAAAATTTAGCGGTTTTCTTTATATTAACATAACTCCGTAACTATCGAAGTTGTAGAACTGGGCTTGTGGGAATTAATAGTAATTGATATCTACCTTACGCGTGACTAAACCAGGCGCTATCGGTTTTTTAGTTTTTGAATAATTGCTATCTGAAGTTTTTAGTCCCTATTCTTGCAGTGTGCCTCCATGCGACATGGATCGTCAAATATCAATTCAGAATAGAGATGTTGAAAGTAGAGGTACCATTCCACAACGCCTCTATTTTCATTTTTCATTAAATGTCTGTGAAATATTCGAAAAATGTTAACAAAAATGACCAAAATTTGGTGAGCGTATGAATGTGTTCGAGTAGTGGGGGGAACACGGTTCTTGAGGGGAACTGCTAACAATAATTATTATCGATAGTAACTGTCACTCTGACAGATGGTGAAAGAATTTAATCGTTAAAAAAACTTCTATACAGAGTGATTTGATCGATTTTATTATATCAAATGAGAACTGTTTGTTTATTAATATATTTATAAGTAAATGGTTTCTCGCAAACGTTTTTCCTTGGGTTTACGGAACATCGAAGGAGAGCGGTTATTAAAGAAATTCTTACTTGTGAGGTTTTTAAATATTAAAAAGATCTATGTCTGTGCCTCTACTGTATATTACTATACGCTTCCCCTCAACAACCGTGTTTCCCCCACTCCTTGGATACATTCATACGCTCACCCATTTTTTGTCATGTTTGCTAACATTTTTCAGATATTTCACAGACATTTAGTGAAAAATGAGAATAGAGGCTTTGTAGAATGACTCCTCTACTTTCAACAACTTTTTTCAAAACTGAAATTTGATTATCTATGGCGCATGGGGGCACAATGCAAAAATAGTGAACAGAAAACTTTATATCACAATTGTTCAAAAACTAATAAACCAGTAGCGCCTGGTTTTGGCACATATAAAATAGATGTAAATTACTATCAGTTCCTACAAGCCCAGTTCTACAGCTTCTAAAGTGACGAAGATCCGATTTTTTTTAAAAAAATCCTATATTTTTCCGTGTTTTTTGTTTTTCCCTGTTACTAATGATCCAATCGGATCGAGCCTGGGCTCATTACATTTCTATTTTCATGCTTTACAATTTACCTTTTGACACCATTGAGATTAGTTTATTATTTTTAATTTTATAAACATGCTAAGAAAAAAATCGTAATTTTCTTGCTTCAATTGTTTATAACAAAGTAAAAAACCATAGTTGCGAGTGGAAAACATAACAAAATATCGCTAGGAATCGTTGTTAATGTGATGGCACAGTCGGTATCCTGATAGTATTTTTTACACATTATCAGTTAATTTTTGCTCTATTGATTGGTCTATAATTATTGAAAAGTGGTGCGAGCTTGTGTTTAAAACAGTTCCCAACAAATAAAGCCGAGACAGTAAAAAGCATCAATCTTACAACTACAAAAAAGTACACTAGGACGTCGAATTTGACCCTGACAATTGTTTAGAATCTTTCTAATTGATCTAAAGAACGTTATAGACATTATTGAAAACTGGTGCGAAATTGTGTTCAAATCAGTTAGCAACAAATAAAGCCGAAACAGTAAAAGCATCAATCAAACTACTACAACAAAGTACACTGCGACGTCGATTTTGGTCATGACAGTTCTTTAGAATCTTTGTATTTGATCTAAAGAACGTTATAGACATTATTGAAAAGTGGTCCGTATTTGTGTTCAAATCAGTTAGCAACAAATTAAGCAGAGGCAGTAAAAAGCATCAATCTAAGTACTACAACAAAGTAGACTAGGACGTCGAATTTGACCCTGACAATTATTTAGAATCTTTCTATTTGATATAAAGAACGTTATAGACCTTATTGAAAAGTTGCGAAATTGTGCTCAAATCAGTTAGCAACGAATAAAGCCGAGGCAGTAAAAAGCTTCAATTTAACTACTACAACAAAGTACACTGGGACATCGAATTTGATCCTGGCAGTTGTTTAAAATCTTTCTATTTGATCTAAGGAATATTATAGACATTATTGAAAAGTGGTGCGAAATTGTGTTCAAATCAGTTAGCAACAAATAAAGCCGAGACAGTAAAAAGCATCAATCCAACTACTACCACAAAGTACACTAGGACGTCGAAATTGATCCTGACAGTTGTTTAGAATCATTTAATTTGATCTAAGAAACGTTATAGTAATTAACGAAAAGTGGTGCGAGCATGTGTTTAAACCAGTTAGCAACAAATAAAGCCGAGACAGTAAAAAGCATCAATCTAACTACTACAACAAAGTACACTAGGACGTCAAATTTGACTCTGACAATTGTTTAGAATCTTTCTATTTGATATAAAGAACGTTATAGACATTATTGAAAAGTTGCGAAATTGTGCTCAAATCAGTTAGCAACAAATAAAGCCGAGTCAGTTAAAAGCAACAATCTAACTACTACAACAAATTACCCTAGGGCGTCGAGTTTGATAATGACAGTTCCTTAGAATCTTTCTATTTTATTTTGTTCAAATCGGTTAGCAACAAATAAAGCCGAGACAGTAAAAGCATAAATATAACTACTACAACAAAGTACACTAGGACATCGAATTTAATACTGGCAGTTGTTTAGAATCTTTGTATTTGATGTAAAAACGTTATAGACCTTATTGAAAAGTGTTGAGAAATTTTGTTCAAATCAGTTAGCAACAAATAAAGCCGAGACAGTAAAAGCGTAAATATAACTACTACAACAAAGTGCACTAGGACATCGAATTTGATTCTGGCAGTTGTTTAGAATCTTTCTATTTGATGTAAAGAACGTTAAAGACATTATTGAAAAGTGGTGCGAAAATGTGTTCAAATCAGTTAGCAAAAAATAAAGCCGAGACAGGAAAAAGCATCAATCTAACTACTACAACAAAGTACACTAGGACGTCGAATTTGATACTGGCAGTTGTTTAGAATCTTTGTATTTGATGTAAAAACGTTATAGACATTATTGAAAAGTGGTGAGAAATTTTGTTCAAATCGGTTAGCAACAAATAAAGCCGAGACAGTAAAAGCGTAAATATAACTACTACAACAAAGTGCACTAGGACATCGAATTTGATTCTGGCAGTTGTTTAGAATCTTTGTATTTGATGTAAAGAACGTTAAAGACATTATTGAAAAGTGGTGCGAAAATGTGTTCAAATCAGTTAGCAACAAATAAAGCCGAGATAGTAAAAGCATCAATCAAACTACTACAACAAAGTACACTGCGACGTCGAGTTTGGTCATGACAGTTCTTTAGAATCTTTGTATTTGATCTAAAGAACGTTATAGACATTCTTGAAAAGTGGTCCGTATTTATGTTCAAATCAGTTAGCAACAAATAAAGCCGAGGCAGTAAAAAGCATCAATCTAAGTACTACAACAAAGTACACTAGGACATCGAATTTGATCCTGACAGTTGTTTAGAATCATTTTATTTGATCTAAGAAACGTTATAGTTATTATTGAAAAGTGGTGCGAGAATGTGTTTAAACAAGTTAGCAACAAATTAAGCCGAGACAGTAAAAAGCATCAATCTAACTACTTCAACAAAGTACACTAGGACGTCCAATTTAACCCTGACAGTTGTTTAGAATTTTTCTATCTGATCTAAAGAACGTTATAGACCTTATTGAAAAGTTGCGAAATTGTGCTCAAGTCAGTTAGCAACAAATAAAGTCGAGGCAGTTAAAAGCAATAATCTAACTACTACAACAAAGTACACTAGGACGTCGAATTTAATTCTGACAGTTATTTAGAATCTTTTTATTTGATCTAAGGAACGTTACCGAAATTATTGAAAAGTGGTGCGAAAATATATTCAAATCAGTTAGCAACCAATAAAGCCGAGACAGTAAAAAGCATCAATCTAACTACTACATCAAAGTACACTAGGGCGTCGAGTTTGATCATGCCAGTTCTTTAGAATCTTTCTATTTGATCTAAGGAACGTTATAGACATTATTGAAAAGCGTTGCGAGAATGTGTTTAAATCTGTTAGCAACAAATAAAGCCGAGACAGTAAAAAGCATTATTCTAACTACTACAACAAAGTACGCTAGGACGTCAAATTTGATCCTGACAGTTGTTTAGAAACTTTCTATTGGATCTAAGGAACGTTATAGACATTATTGAAAACTGGTGCGAAATTGTGTTCAAATCAGTTAGCAACAAATAAAGCCGAGACAGTAAAAGCATCAATCAAACTACTACAACAAAGTACACTGCGACGTCGAGTTTGTTCATGACAGTTCTTTAGAATCTTTGTATTTGATCTAAAGAACGTTATAGACATTATTGAAAAGTGGTCCGTATTTGTGTTCAAATCAGTTAACAACAAATAAAACCGAGACTGTAAAAGCATAAATATAACTACTACAACAAAGTACACTGGGACATCGAATTTGATCCTGGCAGTTGTTTAGAATCCTTCTATTTGATCTAAGGAACATTATAGATATTATTGAAAAGGGGTGCGAAATTGTGTTCAAATCAGTTAGCAACAAATAAAGCCGAGACTGTAAAAAGCATCAATCTAACGACTACAACAAAGTAGACTAAGACTTCGAATTTGATCCTTACAGTTGTTTAGAATCTTTCTATTTGATCTAAGGAACGTTATAGAGATTTTCGAAAAGTGGTGCGAAAATGTGTTCAAATCAGTTAGCAATAAATAAAGCCGAGACAGTAAAAAGCATCAATCTAACGACTACAACAAAGTACACTAGGACGTCGAATTTAATTCTAACAGTTATTTAGAATCTTTCTATTTGATCTAAGGAACGTTACCGAAATTATTGAAAAGTGGTGCGAAAATATGTTCAAATCAGTTAGCAACCAATAAAGCCGAGACAGTAAAAAGCATCAATCTAACTACTACATAAAAGTACACTAGGACGTCGAATTAAATTCTGACAGTTATTTAGAATCTTTCTATTTGATCTAAGGAACGTTACCGAAATTATTGAAAAGTGGTGCGAAATTGTGTTCAAATCAGTTAGCAACAAATAAAGCCGAGACTGTAAAAAGCATCAATCTAACGACTACAACAAAGTACACTAAGACTTCGAATTTGATCCTTACAGTTGTTTAGAATCTTTCTATTTGATCTAAGGAACGTTATAGACATTTTCGAAAAGTGGTGCGAAAATGTGTTCAAATCAGTTAGCAACCAATAAAGCCGAGACAGTAAAAAGGATAAATCTAACTACTACAACAATGTACACTAGGACCTCGAATTAAATTCTGACAGTTATTTAGAATCTTTCTATTAGATCTAAGGAACGTTACCGAAATTATTGAAAAGTGGTGCGAAAATGTGTTCAAATCAGTTAGCAACAAATAAAGCTGAGAAAGTAAAAAACATCAATCTAACGACTACAACAAAGTACACTAAGACTTCGAATTTGATCCTTACAGTTGTTTAGAATCTTTCTATTTGATATAAGGAACGTTATAGACATTTTCGAAGAGTGGTGCGAAAATGTGTTCAAATCAGTTAGCAACCAATAAAGCCGAGACAGTAAAAAGCATAAATCTAACTACTTCAACAAAGTACACTAGGACGTCGAATTTAATTCTGACAGTTAGTTAGAATATTTCTATTTGATCTAAGGAACGTTACCGAAATTATTAAAAAGTGGTGCGAAAATATGTTCAAATCAGTTAGCAGCAAATAAAGCTGAGAAAGTAAAAAACATCAATCTAACGACTACAACAAAGTACACTAAGACTTCGAATTTGATCCTTACAGTTGTTTAGAATCTTTCTATTTGATATAAGGAACGTTATAGACATTTTCGAAAAGTGGTGCGAAAATGTGTTCGAATCAGTTAGCAACCAATAAAGCCGAGACAGTAAAAAACATCAATCTAACTACTACAACAAAGTACACTAGGACGTCGAATTAAATCCTGACAGTTGCTTAGATTCTTTCAACTTGATCTAAGGAACGTTATAGGCATTATTGAAAAGGGGTGCGAATTTGTGTTCAAATCAGTTAGCAACAAATAAAGCCGAGACAGTAAAAAGCATCAATATAACGACTACAACAGAGTACACTAAGACTTCGAATTTGATCCTTACAGTTGTTTAGAATCTTTCTATTTGATCTAAGGAACGTTATAGACATTTTCGAAAAGTGGTGCAAAAACGTGTTCAAATCAGTTAGCAACCAATTAAGTCGAGACAGTAAAAAACATATATCTAACTACTACAACAAAGTGCACTAGGACGTCGAATTAAATTCTGACAGTTATTTAGAATCTTTCTATTTGATCTATGGAACGTTACCGAAATTACTGAAAAGTGGTGCGAAAATGTGTTCAAAACAGTTAGCAACAAATAAAGCTGAGACAGTAAAAAGCATCAATATAAGTACTACAACAAAGTACACTAGGACGTCGAATTTGATCCTGACAGTTGTTTATAATCTTTCTATTTGATCTAAAGAACGTTATAGACATTATTGAAAAGAGGTGGGAAAATGTGTTAAAATCACTTAGCAACAAATAAAGCCGAGAAAGTAAAAAGTATCAATTTAACTACTACAACAAATTACACTAGGACGCCGAATTAAATCCTGACAGTTGTTTAGAATCCTTCTATTTGATCTAAATATCGTTATAGCTATTATTGAGGAGGGGTGCGAAATTGTGTTCAAATCACTTTGCAGCAAATAAAGCCGAGAAAGTAAAAAGTATCAATTTAACTACTACAACAAATGTACACTAGGACGTCGAATTTGATCCTGACAGTTGTTTATAATCTTTCTATTTGATCTATAGAACGTTATAGACATTACTGAAAAGAGGTGGGAAAATGTGTTAAAATCACTTAGCAACAAATAAAGCCGAGAAAGTAAAAAGTATCAATTTAACTACTAGAACAAATTACACTAGGACGCCGAATTAAATCCTGACAGTTGTTTAGAATCTTTCTATTTGATCTAAATATCGTTATAGCTATTATTGAGAAGGGGTGCGAAATTGTGTTCAAATCACTTTGCAGCAAATAAAGCCGAGAAAGTAAAAAGTATCAATTTAACTACTACAACAAAGTACACTAGGACGTCGAATTAAATCCTGACTTGTTGAGATTCTTTCAATTTGATCTAAGGAGCGTTATAGCCATTATTGAAAAGGGGTGCGAAATTGTGTTCCAATCAGTTAGCAACAAATAAAGCCGATTATTTTGAATGTTCATCTGAGATTTTCTCCTCGCAATGGTTTCTGAAAAATACAAATAAGTTAAGTACTTGAATATCAAGGTGTAGTATCAAGGGCAGTTTGTGGAAACTGCCCGTAACACTAGTTGCTCTCTTATAGAAAAAACTCTCCCGCACGATCAACTGTGAGAATGTAGGTCTACAGATTTGTCAACTAGTATTCCAGTATAATATGTTGGCATGTATTTTGTGTTGTACTTATCTGTTTTTTTTTTGTGACGTTTCGATTCCTTATCAGGAATCGTTGTCGAACAATGTTTTGCACTATATTCGTCGCTTGACTTTTTTTGGCAATGTCAATTGACTGATTAATTTACTTTGAAGATTCCTTTTTGATGTTCATTCGTTAAGAGCTGTTGCCATGCAACCGGTATCTCTACAGAGGGTGTCCCAATTTCTCCATTATTCAACAACATGCAGACACTTCCTTTGATTTTTCTTTTTTTTTGTATGTTCTTCTTTAAGTAGTATTTTTGTCTTATTCCAGTCCATTTTGAGTGCACCATTATCCGTGAGTACATGATTTGCTAATCTTGATCTATCTATATGTCTTCTTGAGACGTTGTATTGGTGCTGGTTTATTCTAATTTGGAGAGCTCTTGATTTTTCACCGGTATTTAGCAACAAATAAAGTCGAGACAGTAAAAAACATCATCTAACTACTACAAGAAAGTACACTAGGACGTCAAATTTGATCCTGACAGTTGTTTAGAATCATTTAATTTGATCTAAGAAAAGTTATAGTAATTAACGAAAAGTGGTGCGAGCATGTGTTTAAACCAGTTAGCAACAAATAAAGCCGAGACAGTAAAAAGCATCCTTCTAACTACTACAACAAAGTACACTAGGACGTCAAATTTGACTCTGACAATTGTTTAGAATCTTTCTATTTGATATAAAGAACGTTATAGACATTATTGAAAAGTTGCGAAATTGTGCTCAAATCAGTTAGCAACAAATAAAGCCGAGTCAGTTAAAAGCAACAATCTAACTACTACAACAAATTACCCTAGGGCGTCGAGTTTGATAATGACAGTTCCTTAGAATCTTTCTATTTTATTTTGTTCAAATCGGTTAGCAACAAATAAAGCCGAGACAGTAAAAGCATAAATATAACTACTACAACAAAGTACACTAGGACATCGAATTTAATACTGGCAGTTGTTTAGAATCTTTGTATTTGATGTAAAAACGTTATAGACCTTATTGAAAAGTGGTGAGAAATTTTGTTCAAATCAGTTAGCAACAAATAAAGCCGAGACAGTAAAAGCGTAAATATAACTACTACAACAAAGTGCACTAGGACATCGAATTTGATTCTGGCAGTTGTTTAGAATCTTTCTATTTGATGTAAAGAACGTTAAAGACATTATTGAAAAGTGGTGCGAAAATGTGTTCAAATCAGTTAGCAAAAAATAAAGCCGAGACAGGAAAAAGCATCAATCTAACTACTACAACAAAGTACACTAGGACGTCGAATTTGATCCTGACAATTGTTTAGAATCATTTTATTTTATCTAAGAAACGTTATAGTTATTATTGAAAAGTGTTGAGAAATTTTGTTCAAATCAGTTAGCAACAAATAAAGCCGAGACAGTAAAAACGTAAATATAACTACTACAACAAAGTGCACTAGGACATCGAATTTGATACTGGCAGTTGTTTAGAATCTTTGTATTTGATGTAAAAACGTTATAGACATTATTGAAAAGTGGTGAGAAATTTTGTTCAAATCGGTTAGCAACAAATAAAGCCGAGACAGTAAAAGCGTAAATATAACTACTACAATAAAGTGCACTAGGACATCGAATTTGATTCTGGCAGTTGTTTAGAATCTTTGTATTTGATGTAAAGAACGTTAATGACATTATTGAAAAGTGGTGCGAAAATGTGTTCAAATCAGTTAGCAACAAATAAAGCCGAGATAGTAAAAGCATCAATCAAACTACTACAACAAAGTACACTGCGACGTCGAGTTTGGTCATGACAGTTCTTTAGAATCTTTGTATTTGATCTAAAGAACGTTATAGACATTCTTGAAAAGTGGTCCGTATTTATGTTCAAATCAGTTAGCAACAAATAAAGCCGAGGCAGTAAAAAGCATCAATCTAAGTACTACAACAAAGTACAACATCCTGACTCACTAAAAAGCATCAATCTAACTATCGACAGAATTTGATCCTGACAGTTGTTTAGAATTTTTCTATTTGATCTAATTGAAACGTTATAGACAGTAAAAGCATAATCTAATACTACAACAAAGTACCCTAGGCGTCGAGATCATGAATCTTCTATTTGTGCGAGAATGTGTTTAAATCTGTTAGCAACAAATAAAGCCGAGACAGTAAAAAGCATTATTCTAACTACTACAACAAAGTACGCTAGGACGTCAAATTTAATCCTGACAGTTGTTTAGAAACTTTCTATTGGATCTAAGGAACGTTATAGACATTATTGAAAACTGGTGCGAAATTGTGTTCAAATCAGTTAGCAACAAATAAAGCCGAGACAGTAAAAGCATCAATCAAACTACTACAACAAAGTACACTGCGACGTCGAGTTTGTTCATGACAGTTCTTTAGAATCTTTCTATTTGATCTAAAGAACGTTATAGACATTATTGAAAAGTGGTCCGTATGTGTGTTCAAATCAGTTAACAACAAATAAAACCGAGACAGTAAAAGCATAAATATAACTACTACAACAAAGTACACTGGGACATCGAATTTGATCCTGGCAGTTGTTTAGAATCCTTCTATTTGATCTAAGGAACATTATAGACATTATTGAAAAGGGGTGCGAAATTGTGTTCAAATCAGTTAGCAACAAATAAAGCCGAGACTGTAAAAAGCATCAATCTAACGACTACAACAAAGTAGACTAAGACTTCGAATTTGATCCTTACAGTTGTTTAGAATCTTTCTATTTGATCTAAGGAACGTTATAGAGATTTTCGAAAAGTGGTGCGAAAATGTGTTCAAATCAGTTAGCAATAAATAAAGCCGAGACAGTAAAAAGCATCAATCTAACGACTACAACAAAGTACACTAGAACGTCGAATTTAATTCTGACAGTTATTTAGAATCTTTCTATTTGATCTAAGGAACGTTACCGAAATTATTGAAAAGTGGTGCGAAAATATGTTCAAATCAGTTAGCAACCAATAAAGCCGAGACAGTAAAAAGCATCAATCTAACTACTACATCAAAGTACAATAGGACGTCGAATTAAATTCTGACTGTTATTTAGAATCTTTCTATTTGATCTAAGGAACGTTACCGAAATTATTGAAAAGTGGTGCGAAATTGTGTTCAAATCAGTTAGCAACAAATAAAGCCGAGACTGTAAAAAGCATCAATCTAACGACTACAACAAAGTACACTAAGACTTCGAATTTGATCCTTACAGTTGTTTAGAATCCTTCTATTTGATCTAAGGAACGTTATAGACATTTTCGAAAAGTGGTGCGAAAATGTGTTCAAATCAGTTAGCAACAAATAAAGCCGAGACAGTAAAAAGCATCAATCTAACGACTACAACAAAGTACACTAAGACTTCGAATTTGATCCTTACAGTTGTTTAGAATCTTTCTATTTGATCTAAGGAACGTTATAGACATTTTCGAAAAGTGGTGCGAAAATGTGTTCAAATCAGTTAGCAACCAATAAAGCCGAGACAGTAAAAAGGATAAATCTAACTACTACAACAATGTACACTAGGACGTCGAATTAAATTCTGACAGTTATTTAGAATCTTTCTATTAGATCTAAGGAACGTTACCGAAATTATTGAAAAGTGGTGCGAAAGTGTGTTCAAATCAGTTAGCAACAAATAAAGCTGAGAAAGTAAAAAACATCAATCTAACGACTACAACAAAGTACACTAAGACTTCGAATTTGATCCTTACAGTTGTTTAGAATCTTTCTATTTGATATAAGGAACGTTATAGACATTTTCGAAAAGTGGTGCGAAAATGTGTTCAAATCAGTTAGCAACCAATAAAGCCGAGACAGTAAAAAGCATAAATCTAACTACTTCAACAAAGTACACTAGGACGTCGAATTTAATTCTGACAGTTATTTAGAATATTTCTATTTGATCTAAGGAACGTTACCGAAATTATTGAAAAGTGGTGCGAAAATATGTTCAAATCAGTTAGCAGCAAATAAAGCTGAGAAAGTAAAAAACATCAATCTAACTACTACAACAAAGTACACTAGGACGTCGAATTAAATCCTGACAGTTGCTTAGATTCTTTCAACTTGATCTAAGGAACGTTATAGGCATTATTGAAAAGGGGTGCGAATTTGTGTTCAAATCAGTTAGCAACAAATAAAGCCGAGACAGTAAAAAGCATCAATATAACGACTACAACAAAGTACACTAAGACTTCGAATTTGATCCTTACAGTTGTTTAGAATCTTTCTATTTGATCTAAGGAACGTTATAGACATTTTCGAAAAGTGGTGCAAAAACGTGTTCAAATCAGTTAGCAACCAATAAAGTCGAGACAGTAAAAAACATATATCTAACTACTAAAACAAAGTGCACTAGGACGTCGAATTAAATTCTGACAGTTATTTAGAATCTTTCTATTTGATCTATGGAACGTTACCGAAATTACTGAAAAGTGGTGCGAAAATGTGTTCAAAACAGTTAGCAACAAATAAAGCTGAGACAGTAAAAAGCATCAATATAAGTACTACAACAAAGTACACTAGGACGTCGAATTTGATCCTGACAGTTGTTTATAATCTTTCTATTTGATCTAAAGAACGTTATAGACATTATTGAAAAGAGGTGGGAAAATGTGTTAAAATCACTTAGCAACAAATAAAGCCGAGAAAGTAAAAAGTATCAATTTAACTACTACAATAAATTACACTAGGACGCCGAATTAAATCCTGACAGTTGTTTAGAATCTTTCTATTTGATCTAAATATCGTTATAGCTATTATTGAGAAGGGGTGCGAAATTGTGTTCAAATCACTTTGCAGCAAATAAAGCCGAGAAAGTAAAAAGACTAAGACTTCGAATTTGATCCTTACAGTTGTTAAGAATCTTTCTATTTGATCTAAGGAACGTTATAGAGATTTTCGAAAAGTGGTGCGAAAATGTGTTTAAATCAGTTAGCAATAAATAAAGCCGAGACATTAAAAAGCATCAATCTAACGACTACAACAAAGTACACTAGGACGTCGAATTTAATTCTGACAGTTATTTAGAATCTTTCTATTTGATCTAAGGAACGTTACCGAAATTATTGAAAAGTGGTGCGAAAATATATTCAAATCAGTTAGCAACCAATAAAGCCGAGACAGTAAAAAGCATCAATCTAACTACTACATCAAAGTACACTAGGACGTCGAATTAAATTCTGACAGTTATTTAGAATCTTTCTATTTGATCTAAGGAACGTTACCGAAATTATTGAAAAGTGGTGCGAAATTGTGTTCAAATCAGTTAGCAACAAATAAAGCCGAGACTGTAAAAAGCATCAATCTAACGACTACAACAAAGTACACTAAGACTTCGAATTTGATCCTTACAGTTGTTTAGAATCTTTCTATTTGATCTAAGGAACGTTATAGACATTTTCGAAAAGTGGTGCGAAAATGTGTTCAAATCAGTTAGCAACAAATAAAGCCGAGACAGTAAAAAGCATCAATCTAACGACTACAACAAAGTACACTAAGACTTCGAATTTGATCCTTACAGTTGTTTAGAATCTTTCTATTTGATCTAAGGAACGTTATAGACATTTTCGAAAAGTGGTGCGAAAATGTGTTCAAATCAGTTAGCAACCAATAAAGCCGAGACAGTAAAAAGCATAAATCTAACTACTACAACAAAGTACACTAGGACGTCGAATTAAATTCTGACAGTTATTTAGAATCTTTCTATTTGATCTAAGGAACGTTACCGAAATTATTGAAAAGTGGTGCGAAAATGTGTTCAAATCAGTTAGCAACAAATAAAGCTGAGAAAGTAAAAAACATCAATCTAACGACTACAACAAAGTACACTAAGACTTCGAATTTGATCCTTACAGTTGTTTAGAATCTTTCTATTTGATATAAGGAACGTTATAGACATTTTCGAAAAGTGGTGCGAAAATGTGTTCAAATCAGTTAGCAACCAATAAAGCCGAGACAGTAAAAAGCATAAATCTAACTATTTCAACAAAGTACACTAGGACGTGGAATTAAATTCTGACAGTTATTTAGAATCTTTCTATTTGATCTAAGGAACGTTACCGAAATTATTGAAAAGTGGTGCGAAAATGTGTTCAAATCAGTTAGCAACAAATAAAGCTGAGAAAGTAAAAAACATCAATCTAACGACTACAACAAAGTACACTAAGACTTCGAATTTGATCCTTACAGTTGTTTAGAATCTTTCTATTTGATATAAGGAACGTTATAGACATTTTCGAAAAGTGGTGCGAAAATGTGTTCGAATCAGTTAGCAACCAATAAAGCCGAGACAGTAAAAAGCATAAATCTAACTACTTCAACAAAGTACACTAGGACGTCGAATTTAATTCTGACAGTTATTTAGAATATTTCTATTTGATCTAAGGAACGTTACCGAAATTATTGAAAAGTGGTGCGAAAATATGTTCAAATCAGTTAGCAGCAAATAAAGCTGAGAAAGTAAAAAACATCAATCTAACTACTACAACAAAGTACACTAGGACGTCGAATTAAATCCTGACAGTTGCTTAGATTCTTTCAACTTGATCTAAGGAACGTTATAGGCATTATTGAAAAGGGGTGCGAATTTGTGTTCAAATCAGTTAGCAACAAATAAAGCCGAGACAGTAAAAAGCATCAATATAACGACTACAACAAAGTACACTAAGACTTCGAATTTGATCCTTACAGTTGTTTAGAATCTTTCTATTTGATATAAGGAACGTTATAGACATTTTCGAAAAGTGGTGCGAAAATGTGTTCAAATCAGTTAGCAACCAATAAAGCCGAGACAGTAAAAAGCATAAATCTAACTATTTCAACAAAGTACACTAGGACGTCGAATTAAATTCTGACAGTTATTTAGAATCTTTCTATTTGATCTATGGAACGTTACCGAAATTACTGAAAAGTGGTGCGAAAATGTGTTCAAAACAGTTAGCAACAAATAAAGCTGAGACAGTAAAAAGCATCAATATAAGTACTACAACAAAGTACACTAGGACGTCGAATTTGATCCTGACAGTTGTTTATAATCTTTCTATTTGATCTAAAGAACGTTATAGACATTATTGAAAAGAGGTGGGAAAATGTGTTAAAATCACTTAGCAACAAATAAAGCCGAGAAAGTAAAAAGTATCAATTTAACTACTACAACAAATTACACTAGGACGCCGAATTAAATCCTGACAGTTGTTTAGAATCATTCTATTTGATCTAAATATCGTTATAGCTATTATTGAGAAGGGGTGCGAAATTGTGTTCAAATCACTTTGCAGCAAATAAAGCCGAGAAAGTAAAAAGTATCAATTTAACTACTACAACAAAGTACACTAGGACGTCGAATTAAATCCTGACTTGTTGAGATTCTTTCAATTTGATCTAAGGAGCGTTATAGCCATTATTGAAAAGGGGTGCGAAATTGTGTTCCAATCAGTTAGCAACAAATAAAGCCGATTATTTTGAATGTTCATCTGAGATTTTCTCCTCGCAATGGTTTCTGAAAAATACAAATAAGTTAAGTACTTGAATATCAAGGTGTAGTATCAAGGGCAGTTTGTGGAAACTGCCCGTAACACTAGTTGCTCTCTTATAGAAAAAACTCTCCCGCACGATCAACTGTGAGAATGTAGGTCTACAGATTTGTCAACTAGTATTCCAGTATAATATGTTGGCATGTATTTTGTGTTGTACTTATCTGTTTTTTTTGTGACGTTTCGATTCCTTATCAGGAATCGTTGTCGAACAATGTTTTGCACTATATTCGTCGCTTGACTTTTTTTGGCAATGTCAATTGACTGATTAATTTACTTTGAAGATTCCTTTTTGATGTTCATTCGTTAAGAGCTGTTGCTATACAACCGGTATCTCTACAGAAGGTGTCCCAATTTCTCCATTATTCAACAACATGCAGACACTTCCTTTGATTTTTCTTTTTTTTTGTATGTTCTTCTTTAAGTAGTATTTTTGTCTTATTCCAGTCCATTTTGAGTGCACCATTATCCGTGAGTACATGATTTGCTAATTTTGATCTATCTATATGTCTTCTTGAGACGTTGTATTGGTGCTGGTTTATTCTAATTTGGAGAGCTCTTGATTTTTCACCGGTATTTAGCAACAAATAAAGTCGAGACAGTAAAAAACATCATCTAACTACTACAACAAAGTACACTAGAGCGTCGAATTTGATCCTGACAGTTGTTTAGAACCTTTCTATTCTATCTAAGGAACGTTACAGACATTATTAAAAAGTGGTGTGAGAATGTGTTTAGATCATTTAGCAACAAATAAAGCCAATACATTAAAAACATCAATTTAACTACTACAACAAAGTACCCTAGGGCGTCGAGTTTGATCATGACAGTTCTTTAGAATCTTTCTATTTTAACTAAGGAACGTTATAGACATTATTGAAAAGCGTTGCGAGAATGTGTTTAAATCTGTTAGCAACAAATAAGCCGAGACGGTAAAAAGCATTAATCTAACTACTACAACAAAGTACGCTAGGACGTCAAATTTGATCGTGACAGTTGTTTAGAAACTTTCTATTGGATCTAAGAAACGTTATAGACATTATTGAAAACTGGTGCGAAGTTGTGTTCAAATCAGTTAGCAACAAATAAAGCCGAGACAGTAAAAGCATCAATCAAACTACTACAACAAAGTACACTGCGACGTCGAGTTTGGTCATGACAGTTCCTTAGAATCTTTGTATTTGATCTAAAGAACGTTATAGACATTATTGAAAAGTGGTCCTTATTTGTGTTCAAATCAGTTAACAACAAATAAAGTCGAGGCAGTAAAAAGCATCAATCTAAGTACTACAACAAAGTACACTAGGACATCGAATTTGATCCTGGTAGTTGTTTAGAATCTTTCTATTTGATCTAAGGAACATTATAGACATTATTGAAAAGGGGTGCGAAATTGTGTTCAAATCAGTTAGCAACAAATAAAGCCGAGACTGTAAAAAGCATCAATCTAACGACTACAACAAAGTACACTAGGACTTCGAATTTGATCCTTACAGTTGTTTAGAATCTTTCTATTTGATGTAAGGAACGTTATAGACATTTTCGAAAAGTGGTGCGAAAATGTGTTCAAATCAGTAAGCAACAAATAAAGCCGAGACAGTAAAAAGCATCAATCTAACGGCTACAACAAAGTACACTAAGATTTCGAATTTGAACCTTACAGTTGTTTAGAATCTTTCTATTTAATATAAAGAACGTTATCGACATTTTCGAAAAGTGGTGCGAAAATGTGTTCAAATCAGTTAGCAACCAATAAAGCCGAGACAGTAAAAAGCATAAATCTAACTACTACAACAAAGTACACTAGGACGTCGAATTAAATTCTGACAGTTATTTAGAATCTTTCTATTTGATCTAAGGAACGTTACCGAAATTATTGAAAAGTGGTGCGAAAATGTGTTCAAATCAGTTAGCAACAAATAAAGCTGAGAAAGTAAAAAACATCAATCTAACTACTACAACAAAGTACACTAGGACGTCGAATTACATCCTGACAGTTGCTTAGATTCTTTCAATTTGATCTAAGGAACGTTATAGGCATTATTGAAAAGAGATGCGAATTTGTGTTCAAATCAGTTAGTAACAAATAAAGCCGAGACAGTAAAAAGCATCAATATAACGACTACAACAAAGTACACTAAGACTTCGAATTTGATCCTTACAGTTGTTTAGAATCTTTCTATTTGATCTAAGGAACGTTATAGACATTTTCGAAAAGTGGTGCAAACACGTGTTCAAAACAGTTAGCAACAAATAAAGCCGAGACAGTAAAAAGCATCATTATAAGTACTACAACAAAGTACACTAGGACATCGAATTTGATCCTCACAGTTATTTATAATCTTTCATTTGATCTATAGAACGTTATAGATATTATTGAAAAGTGGTACGAAATTGTGTTCAAATCAGCAGCAAATAAAGCCTTGACAGTAAAAGCATAAATATAACAACTACAACAAAGTACACTAGGACATCGAATTTGATCCTGGCAGTTGTTTAGAATCCCTCTATTTGATCTAAGGAACATTATAGACATTATTGAAAAGTGGTACGTAATTGTGTTCAAATCAGTTAGCAGCAAATAAAGCAGAGACAGTAAAAGCTTAAATATAACTACTACAACAAAGTACACTGGGACATCGAATTTGATCCTGACAGTTGATTAGAATCTTTCCATATGATCTAAAGAACATTATAGACATTATTGAAAAACCGAGACCGTATAAGTCATCAATCTAACTACTACAACAAAGTACTCTAGGACGTCGAATTTGATCCTGACAGTTGTTTAGAATCAATTTATTTGATCTAAGAAACGTTATAGTAATTATTGAAAAGTGGTGCGAGCATGTGTTTAAAACAGTTCCCAACAAATAAAGCCGAGACAGTAAAAAGCATCAATCTTATTTCTACAAAAAAGTACACTAGGACGTCGAATATGACCCTGACAATTGTTTAGAATCTTTCTATTTGATCTAAAGAACATTATAGACATTATTGAAAACTGGTGCGAAATTGTGTTCAAATCAGTTAGCAACAAATAAAGCCGAGACAGTAAAGGCATCAATCAAACTACTACAACAAAGTACACTGCGACGTCGAGTTTGGTCATGACAGTTCTTTAGAATCTTTGTATTTGATTTAAAGAACCTTATAGACATTATTGAAAAGTGGTCCGAGACAGTAAAAAGCATAAATCTAACTACTTCAACAAAGTACACTAGGACGTCGAATTTAATTCTGACAGTTATTTAGAATATTTCTATTTGATCTAAGGAACGTTACCGAAATTATTGAAAAGTGGTGCGAAAATATGTTCAAATCAGTTAGCAGCAAATAAAGCTGAGAAAGTAAAAAACATCAATCTAACTACTACAACAAAGTACACTAGGACGTCGAATTAAATCCTGACAGTTGCTTAGATTCTTTCAACTTGATCTAAGGAACGTTATAGGCATTATTGAAAAGGGGTGCGAATTTGTGTTCAAATCAGTTAGCAACAAATTAAGCCGAGGCAGTAAAAAGCATCAATCTTACTACTACAAAAAAGTACACTAGGACGTCGAATTTGATCCTGACAATTGTTTAGAATCATTTTATTTTATCTAATAAACGTTATAGTTATTATTGAAAAGTGGTGCGAAATTGTGTTCAAATCAGTTAGCAACAAATAAAGCCGAGACAGTAAAAGCATCAATCAAACTACTACAACAAAGTAGACTGCGACGTCGAGTTTGGTCATGACAGTTCATTAGAATCTTTGTATTTGATCTAAAGAACGTTATAGACATTATTGAAAAGTGGTCCGTATTCGTGTTCAAATCAGTTAGCAGCAAATAAAGCCGAGACAGTAAAAGCATAAATATAACTACTACAACAAAGTACACTGGGACATCGAAATTGATCCTGGCAGTTGTTTAGAATCTTTCTATTTGATCTAAGGAACATTATAGACATTATTGAAAAGTGGTGCGAAATTGTGTTCAAATCAGTTAGCAACAAATAAAGCCGAGACAGTAAAAAGCATCAATCTAACTACTACCACAAAGTACACTAGGACTTCGAATTTGATCCTTACAGTTGTTTAGAATCTTTCTATTTGATGTAAGGAACGTTATAGACATTTTCGAAAAGTGGTGCGAAAATGTGTTCAAATCAGTAAGCAACAAATAAAGCCGAGACAGTAAAAAGCATCAATCTAACGGCTACAACAAAGTACACTAAGACTTCGAATTTGAACCTTACAGTTGTTTAGAATCTTTCTATTTAATATAAAGAACTTTATCGACATTTTCGAAAAGTGGTGCGAAAATGTGTTCAAATCAGTTAGCAACCAATAAAGCCGAGACAGTAAAAGCATCAATCAAACTACTACAATAAAGTACACTGCGACGTCGAGTTTGGTCATAACAGTTCTTTAGAATCTTTGTATTTGATCTAAAGAACGTTATAGACATTATTGAAAAGTGGTCCGTATTTGTGTTCAAATCAGTTAGCAACAAATAAAGCCGAGGCAGTAAAAAGCATCAATCTAAGTAATACAACAAAGTACACTAGGACATCGAATTTGATCCTGACAGTTGTTTAGAATCATTTTATTTGTTCTAAGAAACGTTATAATTATTATTGAAAAGTGGTGCGAGAATGTGTTTAAACAAGTTAGCAACAAATTAAGCCGAGACAGTAAAATGCATCAATCTACCTACTACAACAAAGTACACTGGCACGTCGAGTTTGATCATGACAGTTGTTCAGAATCTTTCTATTTGATCTAAAAAACTTTATAGATATTATTGTAAAGTGGTGCGAAAATGGGTTCAATTCAGTTAGCAACAAATAAAGCCTAGACAGTAAAAAGCGTCAATCTAACTACTACAACAAAGTACACTAGGGCGTCGAATTTGATCCTGAATCCTGAATAGTGGTGCGAAAATGTGTTGAAATCAGTTAGCAACAAATATAGCCGTGTCAGTAAAAAGCATCAATCTAACTACTACAACAAAGTACAATGGGACGTGGAGTTTGATCGTGACAGTTGTTTAGAATCTTTTTATTTAATCTAAGTAACGTAATAGACATTATTGAAAAGTGGTGCGAAATTGTGTTGAAATCAGTTAGTAACAAATATTGACGACTCAGTAAAAACATCAAGACAGCAACAAATAAAGCCCAAACAGTAAAAAGCATCAATGTAACTATTACAACAAAGTACACTGGGACGTCGAGTTTGATCCTGGCAGTTGTTTAGAATCTTTCAATTTGATCTAAGGAACGCTATAGATATTATTGCATAGTGGTCAGAAAATGTGTTCAAATCAGTTAGCAACAAATATAGCCGAGTCAGTAAAAAGCATCAATCTACCTACTACAACTAAGTACACTGGGACGTCAAGTTTGATCATGACAGGTGTTTCGAATCTTTTTATTTGATCTAAGGAACCTTGTAGACATTATTGAAAAGTGGTGCGAACAGGTGTTTAAATCAGTTAGCAACAAATAAAGCCGAGACAATAAAAAGCATCAATATAACTACTACTACAAAGTACCCTGGGACGTCGAGTTTGATCATAACAGTTGTTTGAAATCTTTTTATTTGATCTAAGGAACGTTATAGACATTATTGAAAAGTGGTGCAAAATTGTGTTCAAATCAATTACCAACAAATAAAGCCGAGACCGTAAAAAGCATCAATCTAACTACTACAACAAAGTACACTGGTACGTCGAGTTTGATCATGAAAGTTGTTTCGAATCTTTTTATTTGATCTAAGGAACGTTAAAGACATTATTGAATAGTGGTGCGAAAATCTGTTCAAATCAGTTAGCAACAAATATAGCCGAGTCAGTAAAAAGCATCAATCTAACTACTACAACAAAGTACACTAGGACGTCGAATTTGATCCTGAAAGTTGTTTCGAATCTTTTTATTTGATCTAAAGAACGTTAAAGACATTATTGAATAGTGGTGCGAAAATGTTTTGAAATCAGTTAGCAACAAATATAGTTGAGTCAGTAAAAAGCATCAATCTAACTACTACAACAAAGTACACTGAGACATGGAGTTTGATCGTGACAGTTGTTTAGAATCTTTTTATTTGATCTAAGTAACGATATAGACATTATTGAAAAGTGGTGCGAAATGGTGTTCAAATCAGTTAGCAACAAATATAGCCGACTCAGTAAAAACATCAATCTAACTACTACAACAAAGTACACTGAGACGTGGAGTTTGATCATGAATGTTGTTTAGAATCTATCTATTTGATCCAAGGAACGTTATAAACATTATTGAAAAGTGGTGCGAGAATGTGTTTAAATCAGTTAGCAACAAATAAAGCCCAAACAGTAAAAAGCATCAATGTAACTATTACAACAAAGTACACTGGGACGTCGAGTTTGATCCTGGCAGTTCTTTAAAATCTTTCAATTTGATCTAAGGAACGCTATAGATATTATTGCATAGTGGTGCGAAAATGTGTTCAAATCAGTTAGCAACAAATATAGCCGAGTCTGTAAAAAGCATCAATCTAACTACTACAACTAAGTACACTGGGACGTCAAGTTTGATCATGGAAGTTGTTTCGAATCCTTTTATTTGATATAAGGAACGTTATATACATTATTGAAAAGTGGTGCGGAATTGTGTTCAAATCAGTTAGCAACAAATAAAGTCGAGACAGTAAAAATATTGACAGTTGTTTAGAATCTTTTTATTTGATCTTACAAATAAAGCCGAGACAGTAAAAAACATCAATCTAACTACTACAACAAAGTACACTGGGACGTCGAATTTGGTAATGACAGTTGTTTAGAATCTTTCTATTTGATGTAAGGAACGTTATAGATATTATTGAATAGTGGTGCGAAAATGTGTTCAAATCAGTTAGCAACAAATATAGCCGAGTCAGTAAAAAGCGTCAATCTAACTAGTACAACAAAGTACACTGGTACGTCGAGTTTGATCATGAAAGTTGTTTCGAATCTTTTTATTTGATCTAAGGAACGTTATAGACATTATTGAAAAGTGGTGCGAAATTGTGTTGAAATCAGTTAGCAACAAATATTGACGACTCAGTAAAAATATCAAGACAGCAACAAATAAAGCCCAAACAGTAAAAAGCATCAATGTAACTATTACAACAAAGTACACTGGGACGTCGAGTTTGATCCTGGCAGTTGTTTAGAATCTTTCAATTTGATCTAAGGAACGCTATAGATATTATTGCATAGTGGTGCGAAAATGTGTTCAAACCCGTTAGCAATAAATTATATCGAGACAGTAAAAAGCATCAATCTAACTAATACAACAAAGTACACTGGGACGTCGTGTTTGATCGTGACAGTTGTTTCGAATCTTTCTATTTGATCTAAGGAACGTTATAGACATTATTGAAATGTGGTGCGAAAAAGTGTTCCAATCAGTTAGCAACAAATAAAGCCGAGACAGTAAAAAGCACTATCTAACTACTACAACAAAGTACACTAGGACGTTGAATTTGATCAAGACAGTTGTTTAGAAACTTTCTATTTGATCTAAGGAACGTTATAGATATTATTGAAAATTGCTGCGGAATTATGTTCAAATCAGTTAGCAACAAATAAAGTCGTAACAGTAAAAAGCATCAATGTAACTACTACAACAAAGTACAATAGGACGTCGAATTTGATCATGACAGCTCTTTAGAATCTTTTTATTTCATCTAAGTAACGTTATAGACATTATTGAAAACTGGTGCGAAAATTTGTTTAAATCAGTTAGCAGCAAACTTTTCAATAATCTCTATAAGGTCACTTAGATCAAATAGAGAGTTTAGAAACAACTGTCATGATCAAACTCGACGTCCCAGTGTATTTTGTTGTAGTAGTTAGATTAATGCTTTTTACTGACTCGGCAATATTTGTTGCTAACTGATATGAACACATTTTCGCACCACTATTCAATAATATATATAACGTTCCTTAGATCAAATAGAAAGATTCTAAACAACTGTCAGGATCAAATTCGACGTCAAATGTACTTTTTTGTAGTAGCTAGATTGATGCTTTTTACTGTCTCGGCAATATTTGTTGCTAACTGATTTGAACACAATTTCGCACCACTTTTCAATAATGTCTATAACGTTACTTGGATCAAATAAAAAGATTCTAAACAACTATCACGATCAAACTCGACGTCCCAGTGTACTTTGTTGTAGTAGGTAGAGATATGATTTTTACTGTCTCGGCTTTATTTGTTGCTAACTGATTTCAACACAATTCCGCACCACTTTTCAATAATGTCTATAACGTTCCTTAGATCAAATTCGACGTCCTAGTGTACTTTGTTGTAGTAGTTATATTGGTTTTTTTTACTGACTCGGCGATATTTGTTGCTAACTGATTTGAATACAATTTCGCACCACTTTTCAATAATGCCTATAACGTTCCTTATATCAAATAGAAAAATTCTAAACAACTGTCACGATCAAACTCGACGTCCCAATGTAATTTGTTGTAGTAGTTAGATAGATTCTTTTTACTGTCTCGACATTATTTGTTTCTAACGGATTTGAACACAATTCCGTACCACTTTTCAATAATGTCAATAACGTTCCTTAGATCAAATACAAAGATTCTAAACATCTGTCATGATCAAATTCGACGACCTAGTGTACTTTGTTGTAGTAGTAACATTGATGCTTTTTACTGTAACGACTTTATTTGTTGCTAACTGATTTGAACACAATTCCGCACCACTTTTCGATAATGTCTATAACGTTCCCTAGATCAAATAGAGAGATTCTAAAGAACTGTCATGATCAAATTCGAAGTCCTAGTGTACTTTGTTGTAGTAGTTAGATTGATGTTTGTTACTGTTACGACTTTATTTGTTGCTAACTGATTTGAACACAATTCCGCACCACTTTTCAATAATGTCTATAACCTTCCTTAAATCAAATAAAAAGATTCGACATCCCAGGGTATTTTGTTGTAGTAGTTAGATTGATGCTTTTTACTGACTCGGCTATATTTGCTGCTAACTGATTTAAACAAATTGTAGCCCAACTTTTCAATAATGTCTATAACCTTCCTTAGATCAAGTAAAAAGATTCCAAACAACTGTCATGATTAAACTCGACGTCTCAGTGTACTTTGTTGTAGTAGTTAGATTGATGCTTTTTTCTCACTCGTCATGATTTTAACACAATTCCGCACCACTTTTCAATAATGTCTATACCGTTCCTTAGATCAAATAAAAATATTCGAAACAACTGTCATGATCAAACACGACGTCCCAGTGTACTTTGTTGTATTAGTTAGATTGGTGTTTTTTACTGTCTCGACTTTATTTTTTGCTAACGGATTTGAACACAATTCCACACCACTTTTCAATAATGTCTATAACGTTCCTTAGATCAAATAGAGAGATTCGAAACAACTGTCAAGATCAAACTCGACGTCCCAGTGTATTTTGTTGTAGTAGTTAGATTGATGCTTTTTACTTTTCCGAGATCTAGGGAAATATATATCTTACATCAACGGCTGCTCGCATGCAGCCCTCTTTCACTTTTCCATGACGTCACCAGTCATCACTTTCATTGGGTTGTTTAAGCCGACCATTTTGTTACACCATAATTCTGTAATGGATTGGTCAAGGAAATCATCTCCTCTGTGGTGACTCGTCAAGCTTACAGGTGTTTGCTTACACCAACGTGTTTGGTCAGAAGAATACCATCGAAATGGCAGAAGAGAACAAAATCAATGAGATTGACGGAGAAAAATAACGTAGATGAGCTATGTCTTTCCATTAAATACATTACTTTACATTAACTACATTAATAATTGAACTCTAGTTTATTCGAAACATGCCTCTCGACTGTCTTATTCTCTAGAGCAGGCTTAGTATACCGAACCTTGTTACGTAGCAAGCAGACGTACTAGTTTCTAGTTTATGTGATTCATACAGTATAGTGTTTGAAATAAATCCATCCCTCATTCCACATACATATTGAATACTTCGGTGACTTTTCTGTATATTTGACAACAACGCCTCTTTTTACATCTTAACCATTGGACCACAATTTCATTCGATGATGTCAGGTGTCGCATAATTCCCTTGATCTCAGAAAACAGATGAATGTCTAATGATATTGATGAAACAAATCCCTGGGTCTAGGGAAACCATACTCGAACAGGTTGTTGCGAATGAAATTGTGGTCCAATGGTTAAGATTTTAAAAGATGGGGCATTGTTGTCAAATATACAGCTAAGTCACCGAAGATTTCGCGTCCTAGCTCCTACCATTACCATATTTCCACTATCCCTCGTAAACAATACCAGTCAACAGAATACATGCATTAGAATGTTTCTTGGATTTCTGGTATCCCACTCTTATCATTTAACCTTCTAGTGATTACCGTAATTACCAACAACCAATGGAATCGTAAGAGTCAAAACCATTCCTTTGAATTCCTGGTATCCAATTCTTGTCATTCAACCTTCCAGTCGCTCTTGTGATAACCACCGGCTCACGGAACCCCAGCTGTCAGGGCCGTTCCTTGAATTCCTTCTATTTCAGTCTTGTCGTTTAACATTTCACGTGAACTCCCACGTGATTAACAACAGATAACTAAATCCAACGCTTTGGACCATTCTTGTCATTAAACTTTCTAGTCTCCCAAGTGATAAGCCTCGACCATCTAAGTCCAACCAGGAGGACTGTTCCTTGAGTATCTGGTATCCCATTCTTGGCATTCAACCTTCTAGACTCTCATGTCAGTACCAACAGACAACGGAATCCAACCATTAGAATTATTCTTTGAATTCCTTGTATATCATTAAACATGCCAATCTCCAACATGATAACCAATGTTCAACTGAATCAAACCGTTAGGACCGTTCATTCCATTCTTGCTATTTCAGTCGTGTCGTTTAACCTTTCAGACTCCCACGTGATTACCAACAGAAAGCGAAATCCAACATTTTAGACCATTTATGTCATTCAACGTTCCAATCTCCCACGTGATAACTATTGACCAACGAAATTCAACCATTAGGAATATTCTTTTGAATTCCTCGTATCCAATACTTGCTTTAACGTCCCGCTCCTACCATTACCTCCCATCTTTCTATTATCCGTTAGGACAGTCCCTTGAGTAACTGGTATCCCGTTTTTGTCGTTTAGTTTTTGTTAGAACCATTCTATTGAATTCCTGGTATCCAATTCTTATCATTCAACCTTCTAGACTCCTACGTGATAACCAACGAAATCCAACCATTAGTATCGTTCTTATCATTGAACCTTCCAATCTCCCATATAATAACTACCGATCAATGCCCCTCGTAAACGACACCAGCCAACAAAATACAAGCATTAGGACCGATCCTCGAATTCCTGCTATTTCAGTATTATCGTTTAATATATCAGACTCCCACGTAATTACCAACAGACAACGGAATCAAACCCTTAGAATCGATCCTTGTATTCGCTGTATACCGTTCTTATGAGGCAACATTCTAACCTCCCGCGTAATAACCAATAGTCAACTGAATCAAACCGTTAGATCCGTTCATTTCTTTCTTGCTAGCCGATTCTATACATTCCACCTTCTAGACTCATACGTGATAACCAACGAAATCCAACCAATTAGGATCGTTCTTATTATCCAACCTTCGAATCTCCTACATGATAACTACTGACCAACGAAATCCAACCATTAGTATCATTCTTGTGAATTTCCCTCTCCGGTCATTACCATCAACCTTTCTACTATTCTTTGTAATTAATATCATCCAACATATCCAATTCGCTAGACCCATTTATTCCATTTTTATTATCCCGTTCTTGTCACTCAACTTTCCAATACCCCACTTGATTACAAATAAGCAACATAATCCAGCCGATAGGACAGTTCCTTGAGTAACTGGTATCCCGTACTTGTCATTTAACTTTCTAATTTTCATTCCAGCCTTTAGAACCATTCCTTGAATTCTTGGTTTTTCATTCCTACCATTCAACTTGTCAGTCCAATAAGCGACAACAAATGAAATCCAACCAGTGAGATTGTTCCTTGAATTCCTGTTATCTCCTATACTTTCTTTCACGTCCCCTTCCTATCATTATCACCCACCTATCTGCTATCACTCGTAATCAACATCGATCAACATAGTCTAGTCCTTTCTCACTATCACGCTCCTGTCATTCATCCTTTCAATACCCCCATTTGGTTATCAACGGACAACAGAATCCAACCGTTTGGACCGATCCTTTAATTCCACGTATCCCGTTCTTGTCATTCAAAGAACTATAGACAGCTCCTTTCAATATACTGTTTCTTATAGAGGTACAGAAAAAATGATTGGATGAAGGTTAAACGTGCAAATTACCCCTTATATCCCGTATATACCAAGGATGAGCAGCTCCCTAAATCTTGGAAGGCCACATACTTGAGTGAATTGATTCGTATGGTATTTTCATCGCACCATAAGACTGATGGAGCATTAAATCTGAATGAAATCATTTACTTGGCAATGGTTTGAAATGACCAGTGAAAGTGAGGACCGGTGACGTCATAAACCCGGGAGTAGAAAGTGAAAGTGGGTTGCATACAAGACAGATACATCAGCTTGTGACAACATAGGGCTCTGTACGTAGAGCCGTAAAGTCAGATTCTCATATATTTCTCTAGAGCTGCAAGAACAAACATATTTATACCTTCTTATTGATTAGATGAGAAAAATCCATAGATCTCGGTTGTTGACAAATTATGTAAAGCAAACTCACGCAACATACAATACATAACGCATGTGAAACACCCAGACAACATCATTAAGCATGTCTAACATCCATACAACTTCACAGTGCATGTCTTTATTATCCATACAATATCATTGCACATGTCTAACGCTCCTACAACCTCACTGCGCATGTCGATCATCCATACAACATAATTGCACATGTCTAACGCTCACACAACATCACTGCGCATGTCTAACATCCATACAACTTCATAGAGCATGTCTATTATCCATACAATATCATTGCACATGCCTAACGCTCGTACAACTTCACTGCGCATGTCTAACACTCATGGAATATCACTGTCTAACATCCATACATCATTGCACATGTCTAACGCTCATACAACATCATTGCGCATGTCTTACAGTTACAAAACATCACTGCGCATGCCTATCATCCATACAACTTCACTCACGCAACATCATTGCGCATGTCTATTATCCATACAATTTCACTGCGCATGTCTAACATACATACAACTTCATTAGCATGTCTAACGCTTACACAACATCACTGCGCATTTCTAACATCCATACATCACTGCGCATGCCTAACACATATCCAACATTACTGTGTATGCCTATCATCCATACAACATCACTGCGCATGTCTAGCATCATACAACATCACTGCGCATGTCTAACATCCATACAACTTCACTGGGCATGTTTATGTATCACCCGTCATCACAGCATTCTTGTTCCCACTATGTCGTTTCCATTATTGTCATTCCCGACGTTCCGATCTTCCGTTTCTAGCATTCCCATCCCAACTCTATAATGTCTGTTCCAACCTGCCCTTTTCATTCTCGTTCCTACCAACCCACTATCTCGCTTCTAATATTCTCTTTTCCATCACTTCCATTTCCTTCTTTCCAGTTTCCAGCTCGTTTCTAGTATTCCCGCTCCTAACATTCTCATCGATAGTATGTTCCCTCTATACTGTTTAGTCAACCAACTTCAAGCGTATTCCGACCATCCAACTACCTATCATTTCTATCATTCGCATCGTCTCTGTTTCACTTATTCGAATTCGCTCTATTTCTACCATCCCCACTGTTTCTAACATTCCCAAGTCTACAATGCCCGTTCCAACCATCCATTTTTCCGCTATCCTACTTCAACCATTCAACCAGTTCTACCTTTTCCAACATTCCTGTTCCAACCATTCAAACATTTTCCTGGTTACGCCGTTCCTCTCATTCAAGTTACGGTGTTTCTAGCATTTGTAACGGCACTGTTTCACCAAGTCAACCATTTCTACCCTATACAACGTTTCTGCTTTAACACTACCCTTTGCAGCGGTCCTACTTCAACCATTCAACCGTTCTACCTTTTCCAACATTCCTGTTCCAGCCATTCAAACTTTTTCCTGGTAACGCCGTTCCTACCGCTCCCGTTAGGGTGTTTCTAGCATTTGCAACGTTTCTGCTTCAATCATTCAACAATTTGTACCCTTAGCAACGGTCCTACTTCAACCATTCAACCATTTCTACCCTTTGCAACGGTCCTACTTCAACCATTCAATCAGTCCAACGTTTTCCAACATTGCTGTTCCAACCATTCAAGCCTTTTCCTTGTTACGCCGTTCATAAAATTCCTCTTTCCAGCGTTCCAGTTTCCAACATGCTCGCTCTCAGCGTTTCCAGAGTTCTGTCAACCAACTTCAAACATATTCCAACGATTCAACTTTATGGTACTTCCAACATTCCCATTTGCAACTGACTTGTTCCCAGCATTCCGGTCTTTTCTATCATTTCCATTTGTAGAGCCCCTGTTTCATCCATTCGGCTTCCCGGTATTTCTACTATTTGTAGCGTCCCTGTTTCATCCATTCAACTTCCTGCCATTTCTGCCTATCCCATTTCCAACAAACCTGTTCCCACTATCATTTGTAACGACCCGACTTCAACCATCCTATCATTTCTAGCATTTGTTACGTCTCTATTATAACCATCTTACCGTTTCTACCATTTCTAACATTAACACTAACCCATTTGTAGCGTCCCTGTTTATAACTGTTCTGTTCCAGTCATTTATATCATTTGAAAAGTCCTGGTCCAATCATTTCTAGCATTTGTAGTGGTTCTGCTTCAACCATTTTTACCATTTGCAGAGAGGCTGGAAGCTTACCATCCAACAATCCTATAGACCAAATACATTATTCCTGTATGCTGGCTCTCGAATTTCCGCGTCTAATTTCTCGAATTCCAGCATTTGCTATCCCGTATCACCACGTCTATTATCCTGAATTTCCATATATAATATTTTTCGAGACACCATGTATCTTTTTATTAGTATATATCTCCGATTTAATGTTTTGACTGTACGTGGAACGCCATCTATCGACACGATACCACACATTGTGTTTATTACGTGTTGCTACCGGATGTCTTCTACTCACAAAATGTTTTGACCTCTGTCCGCTCGCCAACATAATGAGCGAACTGGTAAGTCTGGCCAGCTACCGGACTTGTCGATCCGCGAATTTCAGCAGTCATAGTGTCTCCACCCTGACTGATAATATTACCACGCGTCTTAAACGAGTTTTTATTCATCATACTATCAACTGATAGAAAGAGTAAGTAAGGTTGCCTTGTTGGCGCATATGCTAAGTGCTAACATAGGTAACCGGTGGACTGGGGTTCGATTCCTCATCACTACAACGGTTTTGTAATATAAATATATATATTATTTTGTATATCATTGAAATTTGACGCGATTGAACAGATCATGTGGTGACTATTGACCAATGAGACCTCGGTATGGATGAGCACGTGGTAACTATTTACCAATGAGAGCTCGGTATGGCTGAGCACGTGGTAATTAACTAATAAGAGCGCTTCAAGGGGTAACTGCTTATCTATTACGTTATAACCTGTCTGTAGTACAATACATTCACTGTCACTCGTGTTCCATACCTCTGACTCTTTGGCCTACCTGTCAACTGTCAATGTTCCGTGCTATCATCAATGTAACTACTACAACAAAGTACACTAGGACGTCGAATTTGATCATGACACTTGTTTAGAATCTTTCTATTTGATCTAAGGAAGGTTATAGAAATTATTGAAAAGTGGTGCGAAATTGTATTCAAATCAGTTAGCAACAAATAAAGCCGAGAGAGTAAAAAGCATCAATCTAACTACTACACCAAATTACACTAGAACGTCGAAATTGATTCTGACAGTTGTTTAGAATCATTCTATTTGATCTACAGAACGTTATAGACATTATTGAAAAGTGATGCGAAAATGGTTCAATCAGTTAGCAACAAATAAAGCCGGGACAGTAAAAGGCATCAATCTAAATACTACAACAAAGTACAAAAGGACGTCAAATTTGATCCTGACATGTGTTTAGAATCAGTAATCTAACTACTTCAACAAAATACACAAGAACGTCGAATTTGATCCTGATAGTTGTTGAATATCTTTTTATTTGATCTAAAGAGAGTTATAGACATTATTGAAAAGTGGTGTGAAAATGTGTTCAAATCAGTTAGCTACAAATAAAGCTCCGAGACAGTAAAAAGAATCAATCTAACTACTACATGTTTTTCCATCCATCCAACCTTCACCAGATGCTCAATTACATCAAATACTGTGGGACTACTTCGAACGTCTAACACACTGGGGCACTGAGACCGACAGAAAAACAACATATCAACCTCCAGCGGACTTTAGAGAACTTAAAAGTAAATCACGAAAACTTGAATAAAGCACAGGTAAAACAATAGCCACACCGTCCACAATATCTCAACTTATCAACTTTAACCGAAATTAGTGTACTTACCAAGCGTTTCAACTTCGCTATACCCCCTAGAAGAATTCCTGTCGAAGAAATAGTCTCAAATGTTGAGTCGTGGTTGAGATGACGAGACAGGAGAGCAAATAGGACAAGATATGGCCAAAATCATTGGATTTGCAAAACCTCCGCAACCAAACCTCACCCATCAAGAGGTAAAATATTACGATACTACCGATCAACAAGGGAAACGCTACCATTGTAATGGGCTTCACAGACTACCAGGCAAACATGATGTAACTTTTTGAAAACAACCCCAGCTACAAACCTTCCTCTAGAGACCCACTACGTTTCTAAGGAAAACAACTAGAACAAAGAGCAAACACTCGCCTGTAGAAGAGGAGATCAAGAAGAAACTAATTCCAAGAGAAAAATCCACAAAAACGGCGTTCCCCTGCGGCCCATAGTCAGTGCGTTCAATTCGCCACTCTATAATTTAGAAAAACAACTAGCCAGCATCCTACAACCGATAATAGAAAAAGCCGATTCATATGTAAGGAATTCCCAACAGCTTATCAATTAATCCAGAAGATATCATACTCAGTTTTGATGTCTCAAGGCACTGCCTTAAAAACGCTTATTTTATATTCAATAATCAAATACATAAACACGCTGACGGAGCCGTAATGAGGTCACCACTATCTCCAGCAGTTGCAAATCTGTTTATGATATACTTCGAACAAAAAGCGCTAGAGGTAGCAAACCTTAAGCCAAAAACATGAATTAGATACGTAGACTACATATTTGTCGTATGGCTACCCAAGTTCTTAAATCATTTAAATTCCATCCGCCCCACGATTCAATTCACATTAGAGTTTCAAGAAAACAAGCCGTTGCGTCTCCTGGATGTACACATAACAAGAACTCTGACCGGATTCCTAGAACATACTAGCTACAGATTTAATTAATGTAATGACAACTCTCTGTAATTACAGAGAGTTGTCATTACATTAATTTCGACGTCACTAAATCTCACCGACGACAAGCACAAAACGCAAGAACCAAAACTTTAATTGACCATCAGTTAACCCAACCTAATAAACAAGATAAAGTACCTGAGAGATTAAGTACTAATGAAGGCTCACAGGGCAGGTATAAATTGAGATCAAGAACCAGAAATTCTTCAGTTACTTAGTATCTTTTGAGAAAGCCAAATATAATTTTGGCGAAACGCCAAGTGATTTTTCAAAAGAATACAGACGAACGGATGTACACCGGAATAAATCATCAACCACATATTTCCATCCGTGAAACAGTATACACAAACATATATATATATATATATATATATATATATATATATATTCTTTAAATAGGTACACCAATGAATATTAATACGTTCTGACCTGAAAGCACACCACATTGTATGGGGTACATACGAACAGAAAAAGTTCAATAAAAAATCATTGTACAAGTCCCAGATATATAACTGACACTTAAAATTGAAATAAATTGACTTTTGCAAGTAAACATTTAGTATACCCAGGAAATCATCCCTCAAACCTATTAAACAACAAACAGGTCATTTTGGATTTATCTATCGTTGGCTCTGAAAGGACACACAATGTTATCATCAACTTTTAAGGGAAGTTCTATGTCTTCGGTAGGGCTTAGCAGGCTGTGAAGCTTTTCACTGGAATTGCTGTTTGCTGGTCATGGTAGTGGTGCTCGCTCGCTAGTAAGGTTAGACTTAGTAAACCTCAACTTTTTCCGGATAGCTGTGGCGGTGAGCAGGACGAGAACAATTACTGCTAACATGATTGCGATGATTGTGAATAAGGAGGTATGTCTCTCCGCGAATTGTTGGTTCATCAGTTGTTCGAATTCTCTGGAGTACTGGCTGAGTTTATGATTGGCAATGTTAAGGTCTCGGACATATAGTTTATGTAGTTTTAGGGGTTCAATACTGGGAAGTTGACTGACGGTAGGCATGTCGTCGCAGCGGTGGTAGGGGATATTGACTGGATGATATTTGAGTGTGATGCTATTTTTGGTGGTCCGCCTGGCATGGACCCTGGTATTGCCGATAAAGCCGTTGCCGTGGGGCTGAATTTCCGTTAAAGAATTCGTCGATACGGTTAGTGTAACAATATCTTCTCCCTTGCATTTGAGGATGATGGGCAAAGGTCTGGAGATGGAGATCAACCAGAGGTTTATGTTGATCTCTGGATATTATAATCTTTTGCATATAATATCAATGTCTTGCAGGTTGTGGGAAGTGTGATTGGCTTTCTGAGAAGTTGTCCTTCGCAGATGGTATCTTTGTCTGTTGAATGTGGAATTGACCTAAAACAAATTTTATGCTGTGTGTTTAATGGCTTGCAGTCACTCAGGTCTTCGAAGGATGTATATCGTCATCTCTCGCGATAAATTTGTTTTTTATTAATAGTATTTGACGAAACCCCGTTCGATCATCCAAAATTGGGATAGGATAAAGGTGATAAAGAGTGTAAATCTAAGGATCAACTAAAGGAATTTTGAGTACAAAAATGATTTTAGTGTTGATTTGAAAAGCTTCTAATTCTATCAAATCGCTGTACAGAGCAACATTTGAACTGTAAATAGGAAGTGGTAAATTATTTTCTTGGAGAGACTGAGAAATTTTTTGAAGGGAATCGACCAAATCTGCTGGGCTTATAATCCAACTATGTAAAATTTTTAAGCGGGCGAAAGAGACTGCAGTTAAAACATCGTTTAGGGTATTTTCGATAAATATATAGCTCTCCATTAGGCTTTCACACAGATCCAGGATATTGATATAGATTCATGAAAGTCAAGATCATTCGAAATGTATGTAAGTGACTGTCTTATTTTCGATATTATTTGAGAACAATTTCTCTTCCGGTTGGAATTTTTGTAAGGTGTTGTTAAGGCTTGTAATGACGGAAGTAGTTACGGATATTTATTTTTTTACTAATTCTGGAATTTCGTGTTGGTTTTTAGTAATTTTGGTTATAAAGTCCTTTATGTATTCACCATCTGCCGCGTTTCATGAAATGACTTGCCAAACTGAGCCCAGTCTGTTAATAGTCCCGCGTTCTCTTCTGTTATTAGAATAAGTTATTAGTGTCAGCGAAAATGTCTGTATATTTAGAGTTAACGGATTTTGAAATTTGTTACAAAAGGCTCCATGTGTCTGTACTTTTGGTTTAAATGATTTTGTGTTAGTTGTGTTTTCATTAATGGTTTCTAGAATTCGGTTTAGTATAGCGTCAGTTGAAATAGCATCTCTGAAAGGGTTGAGGTCTTTGAAGACAAGAAGTGTCCATTTGTCGTTTGAAATTTTAAGTGTGCCTTCTTCATGGAAGAAAACTCCTATTGTATTGTTAACGGGTGTAAGAGAGTATTGTTGAAGGTTGACGGCTGAAAACAGTTCGAAGAATTTGAAAAGAAGGATATTATTCAAAATAGGGTTTTAGTCTGTCAAAGTTAATTTTACTTATTTGGTTAGTCTGTAAGTTTATAACTGTTGCAGAATTTTTGCGTATCGCGGTAATTTCAAATGGTCCATTGAATTTGTTTTCGGATTTGTTTTTAATCTGAGATTCCTTCACTTTAACTTTGTCGCCTACTTTGTATTCCGGTTGGTTAGTTGAAACATGTTGGTCGAATCGTAGTTTTGATTTTTGTTTTTGTTGGTCGGTTTTAGCGCGGGCAAGTCTATAATAGTAATTCATTCTATGATTGAGATCCCTAACCTATTTGGAAATGAGTTTTTCCTGATCGTATATTGTTTCCGGAGGTCTACTAGAAGTGTGCCTAAAAATTAGTTCGTAGGGCGTATAACCGGTAGTCTTGTTTTTAGTGTTGTTGTAGCAGATAACTGCGTAAGGGAGGACGTTGAATGGATGTTCGTTCGGATATTCGGCTGTATTTGCCCATATCATTTCCGCTAAAGTCGCGTGAAACCTTTCGATAGAACCGTTTCATTCGGGATGGTGAACGCTTAAAAAGGGTAACTTTGTCATATAGTTCGCACAGGTCGCTTATTAGAGTATTGTCACATTCACGTCCATAGTCGCAATGGATGCGAAGAGGTGTACCGTAATGTTGGAAAAATATTAAGAGGGTGTTTACGACTGTTTTAGCTGTTTTGTCACCAATAGGGTAAGCTTGAGTAAATTTGGTGAGATGATAAATTCCTCTACACTTTTGATTAGTCCAGTCCAGTTATACTTTTCCCTAATACGTCGAATGGTCTCATTAATTCCACGATGTAGGTTATTCTTGCCGCAGTGGTACTGTTGCAGTATAATGGGAATTTCGTCTTAGGAAGGGGTTGTCACAATGTTTTGACAAATTTTTAGTTTTTTGTCTTTGTCTGCGAGTATAAAAGATAATGTTTCGAGAATAGGTAGTTCAACTTCAATGCGAGACGACAGTTTCGGGATCGAATGGTAAAGGGACAATTAAATACTTTCTATGCCTTACAGTTTTACTGGGTAGAACGTTTAGAGTGTCAGTAGTAAAGTTTGGGTCTTCTTCGAAAATGTCTTCGGTGATTTTGTCATGCAAGTCATTGAGTTTATTTTTTCAGAAGAAAGTGACTATTCGTTTGTGAGATTTGTCTAGGAGTTGGGAGTTGGATTTTTTTATTTTTGAATAATCCGTTACCGACTCGGTTTTATACCCTCTTCGAGGTGTCATTCCTTTGTACGCAAGACAATATATATTATATATAATATATATTGTATCTAGTCAGGGAACCTTCATCAGTTGCGCTTCCCACAATTGAATGTCCTCTCGAACACTTCTTATGTATTTGATACATTTCGTTAAATTTGAAGACGCGAAATGTTCATCGGGTTCTTGATCATTGTCGGAGTCTGGTTGTTCTGAGTCGGTTTCGTTATTTGCAAAATTGTTGATTTTAGAAAGAAAGTCTGTGCATTGTTTAAAATGGTTAATTTTGATACGGGAATGAGCGCCAGCGTTCTGATTTACCTTGTCAGGTTTGTATTCTATCTTATAATTATACTCTTCTAGCTTAAGGCGCCATCTGAGTAGATAAGCAATGTCACCACGAGCGCAAAATCGTCAACTTTTACATGTAATTTCCCATAAGAGAATTTAAGGTCCCGAAACCACGAAAGTGAACCAAATTTACCCCCTCCACTCCCAAATCGGCTGGGGGTGGTCTGCTCGTGGGTCCTTCGGGAGACTCGGCGGGCGTCGGGTCGATGGCGCGTTGTCCTGCGTCGGGGCGCAGGGTTGGCGTTGGGTCGGTTGGCGTCGGGTTGGAGGCGCAGGTGGCGTCGTGACGTGAGGTCGGAGAACGATTGGTCGAGCGCACTGGCAGGGAAAGCAGGCTTGAAACCGGGGCGCGTCGTTGGTTTAACGGGCGGTTGCATCGGGATAGCGAAACAAATCGAGGGTGGTTCTCGGATTCTGTGACGTGTTCGAATCGTAATTCGAAGACTGATCGGTACCTGCGCAAGAATAGCAACTCGTTCGAGTCTCTGGTTTCGTCGGAGAGCGCCCCCCAGCCCGGGCGTTAAATCTCTTTTATAGTGAATTCGGCAATTTTTATCAAAAAAATGTTTGAAAATAGCATATTAAATAACCAATCAAATATTTGGTCATGATATTAAAATATATTTCTGCGAAGGCAATATCAAAGATAAGAAAACAAAACCACAGGACCGGATGTTGTCTTATAGTCAGTGTGATATAGAAATTAAATAATTTGTAAGAAACAATTCAATTATAGTGTTAAACGAAAATTACGTTATAAAATATCGCTGAGAACCGATAAGTGGATGCGGTTTGCCTGCATTGAAAAGATATTGTGTGTTGGTGATTGTAAAAAATAAATTAGAAAAAAAAATTTACCTGATTTTGAACCGTTGGCTGTTCGTAGGATTTGTAACACCAAAATACGTTATCGAAAAAAGAGGGTGTGATAGAACTTCACTTTGCTAATTGGGAAATATATAAAAAATTAATACCGTTGGGAATACTGTGGATATTCGTGGGAACAGGGACGCTACAAATGAGGAAATGATAGAAATGACAGAGGAATAGTAGAAACGATAATGCTAGATGGCAATGGCCGAAGACTGGAGGGTAGTCAGTAGCATTGTTGGTTGATAAAAAGTTGGAATGTTGAGAAAATTGTTGGGAATGGGACCCGTATTAGCTGAAACTTATAGCAGATTGCATGGGATTAATATAATAAATATTTGCAACTACAGAAATTTCATTATTCTACGCTAAACTTGTTGGGTTATTCTTGTATATGATTAGAATTATAACAACGTTAATGTTGAATGTGCAATATCAATTAAATAAAAATATATATTTAAAAAAGGCTTAATTATACATACCCATATATTTTTTCCAACACAGATCCTCTTCGAAATAATTTATCAAACAGTTCACTATTTGCACAGGGAACCACTATCAAATATTGAAACAAAATACCCATAAATTAAATATAATTCTCCAATTAATTTACTTAATAAATGATGATTATAATATTTTATTTTTCATACCGAAACACTATATTGCGACAAAATACCCGAGAATAATACCATTCAAATCTTAAATTAATTTACTTAGCATATATACATGGGAAAATAAAATGTAATTCGTTTAGTTATTAATAATATATCTCCCGGAAGAAGTTGCGGGTAACAATGCAGTGGAATTTATTTAACTTTACGCGAAAAAGTTCAGACGGGGTAAATTGAATATTATTTTTATGATAGTAATTGAATCGGAATTATTAGCAGTGTTCAATTTTAAATATATAAGTAAAATAATAGAATCAAAGACATAATCAAGTACAAGCATAAAATTAATTTAGTTACATCCTGCAAAAACACATGTCTTCGAAATAAATTATTATAGTATATTTTATAGGTAAATGTTAAAAATATGTATACAGGAAAACCTTCATTTTCGCTTGCATAAAATGGCTTAAAAAAGTTTGTTGTTGGAGTCTTTAGATTTGACGTGTTTTTAGAAATCAAACCTGTAGAAGCGATAGTTGTTTGGCTTTATAATACAGTGATCAGATGGTTTTTGGACTTAATATTTAGTTTATATATAATTAATAATAAGATAGTAGAATCAGAGAAATAATCAAGTACAAGCATAAAATTAATTTAGATACACCCTACAAAAACAAATAATTTACTACATATTTTTATAGAAAGGTTAAAAATATTTATTCAGGAAAATCTTAATTTTCGTTTGCATAAATGACTTAAAAAATTGTTGTTTAGATTTGACGTATTTTTAGAAATCAAACCTGTAGAGGTGATAGTTGTTTTAATTAAAAAATGTTGCAAATAAATAGGAGGCGACAGCTATCTTTAGATTTTGTTATCTGGTTGAAATGGGAGAGAAATAATGAACATACATCTCAATTTTTAGGGAAAAAGATGTCTTTCAACGCGGTTTAATTCTGCCAAAGCAACTACCAGAGAAGAATTACTCTCTGTTAGCACATTACAAGTTTTCCAATTTTTTGGAAATATGATACAGTAATGACGAAGTCAAACAATTACGAAGGTGTTCTTCAACATGGATAACAAATCCCATTAACAAAAGATAAAGTGACGTCTATTAATTTTACAGTGGCTTTAAAGAATTTCTTAATTTGCTGCACATAGAGACTATAATAATCGTTTTTTATGGAGAAGTATGAATATTGTATAACAGCAACTATCTGGATGGAGAAGAGTGATCATTCAACAAAGTGTGAATTCTAGATACCCATTCTGGTTCTACGAAGAATAGAGTTATATAATTTCAGCGATAAGTTTAATTATAAATAAACATTTCACTTGTTTATTTGAATTCCTTGCAAAGAGTAATATCAATATTTTAAAAATTGGTAAGCATAACTTGAAATACCTGATGAACTAAATTTTGAATAGCCCAATCCAAATTTAGGTAGGGATATGGAGGTTGTGGTTTTTACAAAACTTATGATTTATCAGCATTTCTATTTTGCAGGAAAACCAAATAATTCAACAGCGATTATTGGTGACGTCATAAGTCGGATGCAGTAATAAATTGCATATGATGATAATAAGCAAAATATTTAAAAAAATTTAAAGTTAATTTATGTTTAGAATTGTTAGCATACAGAAGCAATAAAATTAACAAATAACTACAGTGGCAGAGATTTTTCAAAACTGTTGACTAATCAAATTGGTAGAGATAGTGACAACTATGTTGAAAAATGTAAACAGTCGAGTTGGATAACTCTGTTTCCTCTGCTGAGATACCATCGTGGCTTAGCGACATCTGAGATTTTTTAATTGAGCTATTCGTCTTGGAAATGTATGTGTGGGAACTTTGAAACAATTACAAAACAATGTTGGTTGTTTTCGGACTTTGCTGAAGCAATCAAAAATTGGGTTTGACTTAAATCATGGACAAATGGGTGAATAAAAATTGGCTTACATATAGAAATTTCTATCAGTAGTCACTTAAAAAACACTGTATTTCAGAGTTGTAACACAAGTTTACGCTTGAGGAACGATGTACTCAATCGAGTAGCTCCCAAGTCCATCAACCATAAAAAACAGAGATGTATGGCTCTTAGTAAGAGTGAATGGTACCTCATACGTAGGCAGCGGGAGTCTTTCCATGCAACTATAAGGGCTGTAGCAAAAACCTAATACCCAACTTGTGAAAGAAATGTCTCATATCCCAGGTAACGCTCTGACTTGGGAAGTTAAAATGGCTCGCTAGAGGTTGAGAAATCTGTTTCATTATCTTGAGTCATGGAATAATGCCAACCTGGTTGATTATAACGATGCCCAACAAACTACCAACCCAGAATAAAACAGTTTATGTATTTATCGTAGCAATAGGTGTTACTGTTGTTATTGTACAGTAAGTATTATATGTTTAAATAAAACAAAATATGTTCAAGCATTTTTATTTTTAGCACATATATATTTTTAAATAACCAGCTATAGCTGTTCTACATAAGCAACAGTGATCTAATTTCATAGAATAATCTAAGCAGCTAGCCAAGTGTCTATAAGGTAATAGCCATTACTTAAGCAAATTTTATGTGTTGGAGTCAGTGAGGGGTACAGGTTTTAAAGAGCAAACACTGTTCAAACGCCTTTGCATGAAGTTCTTCAATATTATCGTAAGGTAAGAGATTCCTAAGTTCTGTACCCCAGCAATAGCAGGCTATGTGGTCGCCATAACCAGTGTAAAAGAATCCAGCATTCGCAATCTGTTCGGGCTTTTGTCTCAGTCTCAGATGGGTCAGTCTTTAAAAGTCGCAAGCCTGCTGTCAGCCGTTGCCATGTTTTCGTAAATGATTGGTCTGTTTATATGGTAAGTGTCATGTATATCAAAGAAGCGACAATACGAATTCCAGTCTAAATGATCAGTCAACGGATCGTCACCATATTCCCAGCTGGGTCCTTCAATTTCACAAAACGGACATATGACAACGTCCTCTTTGTGACTCACAGCTTCTTGTTGGTAAATGAAGCACGCTCTGGCTTACTTTTCAGGAGAGAAATCCGACCGCCAGTTTTCAAAAGTACGTAATCGATTTTCATATATCTGATACTAATCGTGACACTCCATGGTATTGAACTGATGAAATAAAATTTAATCATTTAATTTATATGCAGTTATTCAATTCAGACTCTTCATCAAACCAAGATCTTTTCCTTAGAGTGTTTCACCATAGGAGGCATTACATTTACTGACTAAAAGTAAACAAAATATTGTTTATAATGGCCAAAGTTTCCATGATAATTTTCCTATTAAATATGACACTACCATGTTGCTAACAAATAACGACTTAAGGCAGTAGACAACTTATTAGTGACGTAATTTAATTTCGGCAATACTATCTGCAACTGCTTCAAGTTTTTGATTTGGTTCCAACATTTGATTTGCAATATCATCATGTAGTTTTTGCATATCTCCGTATAGGTCAGGTACTACTTTTGTCATCTTGTCTCTAAGTTCAGTTACATCAAAAAGATCTTCAGCCTTATCTTTTCGAACAATATTTAATACTTCTGCTGCATCAACACCGCTAGGAGCTTGTTTCATAGAAAGTTCCAGATCATTTATATGTTTTTGCTGTTGTTATTAAACGAGGATTCAAATTTTGTGATGGTTTTTCTTATATTCTTTCCGGGCAGATTCCAACTGAGCTTCTAATGTATTGAATTTTGAAATGAGAAGCGATATATTCTGTAGTTGGTTTTCCATAGCTTGTTCGGTTTTCAACATGCGAGTATTCATTTCAACAAAGTTTTGAGCTCCACGTTCCTCGCTAACCTTCTGGTTTTGCTTAAACACAAATAAGGTTTGCTAAACTTCACCAGTGTAGTTGCTGAAAGCTATTTGAAAATCACTATGTAGTTGTTGCAGTCCGTTTGCTATTTTCTTATCAACGTACTGCTTGTTGGAGGCATCCATGGCCTTCGTCGGTACTTCGACATTGGTAATTTTCAGCTTCTCAGCATCGATATTTCCCTCTGCGGTAAAGGAAAACGACACTTTCATAAAAGCTAGGTTATGTGAAAATGCCTGCTGATTGGAGGTACTGCGCTCAAATTTGTTAAGCGTCATTGCGTAACTGATACCTTTGGTAAAAAGGGTTAATATTTAAACAAACATTTTTCTATAGAAATCTCGTATAATATTAGCTTCTTTAAGTTCATCCTTGGATTCACTCAGTAATTTCGACCGTTCAACTAATTCGTTGGGATCATCCAAGTACACCATTGACTTGTTAAGTTCCCCGGTTCCCGTAAAACATTGTTTCTTTGTTAAAGGTGGAAAAATGGCATAGCATATAGACTTGAAGCTTTCAAATGACCTGCTGCATTCTTGCATGCTGAAGTCATTGTCGAAATTCCATACTTCTAAATCATCTGTAGCGACTTGTAAAATATTAGCAGATGAAGACCCTGAGGCCCTTGAAACTGCAATCCGTCAACAATAAAGTTGATATGGTAGAGATACCAGCTTAAATCTTATTGATATCATAGCTATTATTGAAAAAGCCATCGTTTACCAAATGTAGTCGAAATAGATGTAGGACAACCCCAAGTGAAACGTGCAGGTATGGGCGGCCGTACTGATTTCATAGAGGCTTAGTTTGCCCGTGGAGGAGCTAGAACTCAACGTTCAGAAATGGAAAGCTTCCCAGATTCGATTAGTTTACTCGTGGTGGAACCAGGAATTTTTTACGTCTTGAGGGATGAATAAAAATCTGTATTTATTTAAAAATTCATGTCAATAAAATCACAAATAATCATGAAGCTGTATTTAAAAATTCCCGATAATAAATTCTCAAATCTGTATTTATTTAAAAATAATGTTAATAAAATGGAAAAATAATATAAACCATGAATCCGTAATTATTTAAAAATTTCTAATAATAAATTCACATTATATCTGGTATGTTAGATATCGAAACCGCAACGGAAATGCTGACCGCAGCGAAAGGAAACTGAAATATCTTGTTTACTCTAAATGAAACCGAGTTAAATGAACTTACCGGAAGCTGTGGTTTGATAATGTTATCATGTAGTTTGCAGCAATAAACTTTTGCAGGAAGTTCCCATATGATAAGCACTTGTTTTTCTAGAACTAACGGAAATTTCGTTATACGCAAATGACGTAGTTCGATGCTGATAAATAAAATAATTTGTGAATTTTTATTTCATTCTTAATTCGACTACAAAAGTGATCAGATCTTAAGTGTATCTAGTGATAGTGTGTGTTGTTCTAAAAACATTATGTGAGTATTTACTTAACTTCATTTTTGTTAATTTGCTTCTAGTATTTTGTGACTGCCCTTCAAAATATTTGAAACTAATAGAGTATGTTTTTCGAATTGAATATTTTCTGGCTGCTTTTCAATTCAATGTTCTAGTTCCAACTTTTATTAATTTGCTTCTAATATTTTGTGTCTGCCTTCAAAATTATTAGTGTTTAGATTCATTAAAAATTTGCAGTATGCTTTTTGTCGAATCAAGTATTTTCTGATTGCTTTTCAATTCAATGTTCTATTCCCAAATTTTTGTTAATTTGCTCCCAATATTTTGTGTCTGCCTTTCAAAAATTATTGGAATTATTACAGTTTATTTCATACATTTGTAGTTTGTTTTATGAATCGACCACTTTGTCTGGCTTTCAACTCAATGTTTCCAATATTTTGTCTGCCTTTCAAAAATATTAGAGTGTTTAGATTCATTATAAATTTGCAGAATGCTCTTTGTCGAATCAAGTATTTTCTGTCTGATTTTTTCAAAAAGTTTCAATGTTCTATTTTAAAATTTTTGTCAATTTGCTTCTAATATTTTGCCTTTCAAAAATTTTAGATATTATTAGAGTTTGTTTATAAGTTGTAGTATGTTCTTTTTCGATTCGAGTATTTTCTGTCTGCTTAAAATTTCTGGTTTTCTGTTGTCTCAATTATTACGGTTTACTCACTTCAGTTAACTACATGATTTAAATCCATTGACGTTTATTTTTATTTGATGGGTGTTGGATCGTGTTCAGGAAGTATATTTCAAGGATTATATAGTATTTACTGATTCGACATCGCACATACTCCATTACCATTATTTCATTTCCAGGTTAATATATTAAATTATGATAGTAGTTTCTGAACTCACTCCTAATTCGGAACATACCCTCAGGTGAATGGTGATGAATATATGACTATAGAAGTGGTTTTTCATACTAGAGAATACATTAGTCTTTGAGTGTCACTCAGTAAGTCAAGACGTGCTTATAGTGCATATTAACTAAAACAGTGATTTCAAAGTTTATTAGTTTATTTAAATCTCTTATAGAAACCATGGTTCTCTCTGCACTGGTGAAGAGTATTCTCTTTACAGTAACTACTCTATTGGTAAATCTGCGTGAGAAAGTTAATGGATCCACCGCAAAGGATGGACTTAGGCAATGTACCAAGGCGATCCGACATCTTCATCATCAAATAAAGAGAGCGACAACAGTGGGCGAAAAACAGAACCTCCAGGCAACATTAGCCAATATTAAGACGTTCCGAACCCAAATAAAATATTTGCAAAAGAAAGGAAAAGAGTTGGGTCATCGCGTAGAGAGTGGACTAGTGATAGAGTGCGATGGTTTGACTGTATATCTGCATTTAAGAGGGGTGTTAGGACTGGAGTGATAGCAAATCTCAAGCATAAGAATATTTAAGCTTTTTTCTCAGACAGCAAATCACTTTTCATGAGGCGTATCCAGAATGTTTTGAAGACTGAAGAGGCCGTGAAAGTGAATACAGTGTTTGCCGCTGAATTTGAGATGTCTAAGGCAGAACAAGTGGTCTCTGAAATCAAGTATTTCAACACATCGAATGCTTCTATACTGAGAGATACCGATTTGAATGAGTGGTTTGAGGAACGTGTAGTACAACAATATGAAAGATGTTGATCAATTTTCTGAGGGTTCAAGTGGTTGGGCATTAGTTCGCGGTTCTTGCTCGAAGTTTATGAAAGCTTACATTATCGACGAGGTTAAATTTCTAGATTTTGAGCTTTCTCGGGCGACATTTCGAGTTTTTCGCGTTGGAAGCTAAAATATTTTGGTATGGAGAAGCGTATAGAATTAGAAAAGCGTGGTAAAAATCCCGCGGATATTGGAGAATTGAACCTGGACAATTGCATAGGCACACGTATTGTAGGGTTAACAGATGAATTTGTCAATTTGGAAACGTTGTCAATGATAAATGTGGGGCTGGTTTCGCTCAAAGGCTTCCCCAAGCTCCCCAACTTGAAAAAACTTGAGCTCAGTGATAACAGGATATCCAATGGACTTAATCTCCTTGAAACAAGCCCTCTGTTGACACATTTGAACTTGAGTGGGAATAAAATTAAAGATTTGGCTACATTGGAGCCGTTAAAGAACTTCAAACACCTCAAAAACCTTGACCTCTTTATCAATGAAGCTTTATGAAAGATGTTGATCAATTTTCTGAGAGTTTAAGTGGTTGGGCATTAGTAAGAATCCATAACTTGGGTGTAAACATCAACAAGTATACTCCCCAACTTGGATCATCTTATATTGATTTACCCCATGAAATAAAGAGGAAGCAGGCATGTATCAATGTTAAGAACGAACTTGACAATGCCTGTTATGCATCGAGCATTGTGTCAGCCCTTTATCCTGTAGAAAGTAGAAAAAGATCCACAACGATCTTCTAAGTACCCTCACTACACACAGGTGTTGAATCTCAAAGGTATCCTGTTTCCGATGACTACACCACAAATTCCACGATTCGAGAAACAAAACATCTCAGTCAATATATACATACTGAAGAAGACTAAAAAATTTATAGTACTCCCAACATATCTCTCTAGAGATAAATGGAATCATCATGTTAACCTTCTACTGATTCAGGACCGGTACGATAAAGATGATTCAACTCCCGTTAATTATCATTTTGTGTGGATCAAAGATTTGTCCTGACTGGTATCTACTCAACTCTGCAAAAATAAACATAAAAAGTACTTTTGTGACGGCTGCCTTCATTATTTCTATTCTGAAGAAAAACTTAATATTCATATAGAGGACTGTAGCATGCTGAACAAATGCAAGATGATATTGCCTGACGATACCAACAAGATTTTAAAGTTTAAAAACAAAGAGAGAGCTCCCTTCATTATTTATGCTGATTTGGAAAGTGTCCTGAAGCCTCTCAATGATAAAACCAGATATCAAGAACACATCCCTTCAGCTATCGGATATTACCTGAAGTGTTGTTATGATGACTCATTATCGTTCTACCGCTCCTATAGAGGGTCATCCTGCATGGACTGGTTTGCTAAAGAAATGCTACAGCTATCAGAAGATCTAAACACCATTGTCCTCTGTCCGTACGACATTGATCCACTTTCGCATGAAGAGCAGCACCAGTATGATACAGCCACTCATTGCCATATCTACGAGAAACCGTTCACTACTGATGATATCAAAGTGCGTGACCATTTCCATCTTGCGTCTGGATATAATACTAGTGATAACAGAAAATCAAACTATCGTGGTCCAGCCCATGAATCTTGTAATATTAATTATCAGGACACGCATATAGTACCCGTTGTTTTTCACAACTTGTCAGGATACGATAGCCACTTCATTATCAATCAAATTGCGCAGTGTGCTGAAATACTTCCTATTACTAAGGAAAAATACATCTCATTCACCAAGCATTTCAACGACTCATTAATTAAATTCCGATTCATCGATTCATTTAGATTTCTTGGTGCATCACTTAACACTCTTGCCTCCTCATTACCACAGTTTCCTGAACTACGTTCACAATTTTCCGGTTTACATGACAATCAATTCAATTTATTAACTAAAAAGGGGTATTCTGCTATGATTATCTTGACTGTTTTGAAAAATTTTCGGATGAATCTTTACCAAGTCAGGATAAATTTTACAACAAACTGGAAGATACTGGAATCACCGATGAGCAATACGTCCATGCAAGACAGGTGTGGTCTGAGTTTGGAATCAAAAACTTGGGTGAGTACACTGATTTATATATGAAGACTGATATTATGTTATTGGCAGATGTTTTTGAAAAGTTCCGAAACAGTAGTCTTGAAAGCTATGGTTTAGATCTAGGCCATTATTTCACATTACCTGGATATAAATGGGATTGTATGCTTTTTAAGACCAGACAGGAATTGGAGCTTCTTACAGACATTGAGCAATTATTATTTGTTGAAAAGGGAATCCGAGGGGGATTGTCACAATGTTCAATCAAAGAGACGGTGTGTTGCTAATAATAGATATATGAAAGATTATGACCCTACAAAACCTTCAGTGATATTAAAATATTATGACTGCAATAACCAATATGGATTCGCAATGTCACAGTATTTACCATATGGGGGGTTCGAATGGGTTGACCCTAACATCGATATAACTGATATTTCCAATGATTCATCTGAAGGGTACTTCTTAGAAGTCGATTTAGAGTATCCACAACACCTCCACGATGAGCACAATGATTTGCCTTTCTGCCCGCAACATATAACTCCCCCCGGTTCTAAAAACAAAAAACTACTGGCTACGTTATATGATAAACATAAATACGTAATTCATTATAGAAATTTAAAACAGGCATTGCAATATGGTCTTAAGCTCACAAAAATTCATCGTGTTTTCAGATTTAACCAATCACCTTGGCTTAAGTCATACATAGACTTAAACACCAGGTTAAGGAGTCAAGCGAAGACTGAATTTGAAAAGAATCTATTCAAATTAATGAATAATGCCGTATTTGGAAAATGTTTAGAAAATTTACGAAAAAGAGTCAATGTTCGACTGATTTCCAAATGGCAGGGAAGATACGGCTTAGAGGCAATGATATCCAAACCAGAATTCAAGTCTTGCACCATCTTCAATGAAAGTTTAGTTGCAGTTGAGCTCGCAAAGTTGGAAATCCTCTTTAATAAACCCATGTACGTAGGCATGGCTGTTTTGGACTTGGCTAAAACAACAGTATATGATTTCTATTATGGTTATTTAAAGAAAGAATTCGGTGATGATGTCTCTGTAGCATATACGGACACCGACAGCTTGTTCACAGAGATAAGGAATAGAGATGTCTATGAAATAGTGAAAAGGGACTGTTATGAGAGATTTGATACCTCTGATTATCCTCCAGACAACAGATTCGGGATCCCTCTAGTAAATAAGAAAGTGCTCGGTATGTGGAAAGATGAGAATAATGGTAAGATATTGATAGATTTTATAGGGCTTAAATCTAAAATGTATACCAGCAAATTGGATGAAGATATCAAGCTCACAAAGAAAGCTAAAGGAGTAAAGAAATCCTCCCTTAAGACCAAAATTACCTTTGAAGATTATATTGAGCGCCTGGAAAAACTTAAAACCAAATCAGTCGAACAAAATCTCATCAAAGCCAATAAACATACAGTGTACTCAATTACTCAACAGAAAATTGCTCTAAGTCCAGAGGATGATAAACGATATCAGATTTCGGACTCCTATGAAACATTGGCTTGGGGTCATTATTCTATTATGGAAACTTAAACTCCCTTATACTTGAATACATTATAGCTATATCCATCATAACCTCCTCATATTCATGTGTGAACATACTGGGTGAATTAATGAGCTATCTTTCTTAAGTTATGCTCGTGCAACCCTATAGTATGTGTAATGTGTTCGATAAACATTACATATAGAGAATAGAATATGTATGAATTAGATGTTGCGGTTTTAGTTCAATGCTGGTTCAATGCAAGTATATAATTGACGAAGGACCTTTAGCGGAACAATCAATAAACACGTAAAGTAATTCACCAAATAAAAGTTAATCACTGACCTTTTACGTCGAAGCTCTGCAAAGGGTGTTGTCTTGGTTCTTCTTTCTTCAGAGGCTAGCCCCGTGAACAGGAACAGTTTCTTAGACCTTCATCTGGACAACACGTTACACAAAAAATGGCGACGTAGTGTTCATTGATTGAGCATACAAAAAATGCGGGTTTAACAACAAATGATGCGCTTTTGTAAACACAAAAGAACAAAATGAAAGCGGTTTAACGGTCGTTACAAACGGAGCTACTAACTCGCGACTCGTAACGCAAAAAAAAACAACAATAAGCGGCGTCTCTTCAGACGGAATCAAAAAATGTCCGAACAGTTCGGAGCACAAACACGAAAACATCCCAAGCGTCCTAATAGCTCGGGATGCGAACCACGAAACACAATACTGTCTATATTTTACACGCAAAAACACACTTACAATTAGCATTAGCGCGACGGAATGTTTTAGAAAAGGTGCAGAAGTTTAAAAATCAATGAAGTAATTCAATCAAATTGAAAACAATACACTAAACAAATTGCGGGAACGCACCATTCCGCCAGCCTTGAATTACTTATTTCAAAACTAAGGGTCCACTGGCAGTGGACAAAGCTTTACAAGAGGTCGCTTCAAAGTACCACTTGCAGTTCTAACTGTAGCAACGCGTACAACACCATCACCTCCAGGATGTACGTCAATAATGCGCCCTAATGGCCAATTCAAAGGAGGTGAAGTGTCTTGCTTCAAAAAAACAAGAGTACCTGGCTTAATAATCAGTCCATTTACTCCGTTGATGAAGAGTATGTAAATATTCTTGCGATCAACGTTTCCAGAATGCCTGATGCAAACGACTCAGTAACTGCCATCTGTTGAGACGATTAGATGGGACAGATAAAAAATCAGATTCAGGAGGTGCTGTTAAAGGTTCCATGGTAAGAAACATTCCAGGACTCAAGGCGGTAAGATCCGAGGGATCGTTGCTACAAGGGGTTATAGGTCGCGAGTTTAAAACTGCTTCGACCTGTGCAAATACAGTAGAAAGTTCTTCGTAGGTTAAGATTTGATCTCCAACGACACGTCTTAAGTGAGCTTTAACGGATTTAATTTCGCTCTCCCATAGTCCTCCAAAGTGAGGAGCCGAAGGGGGATTGAAATGCCAAGAAATGGTTTCTCGTGCAGCAGTAGCTCTAAAAGCTTTCAAGATCTGCTTGTGAGCACACACAAAATTAGTACCACAATCACTATATATATGGCTACATCGACCACGACGTGCAATAAATCGTCGTAAAGCTGCCAAGAATGCATCAGCAGACAAATCTGATACGAGTTCTAGATGAACAGCTTTCGTTGCAAAACACTTAAACAGGCACAGATAGGCCTTTAAAGTTTTCGACCCTCTAGTTTTAGCCATGGTTATAGTGAAGGGACCAGCAAAATCTACTCCAACATGAGAAAAGGGTTTCAATTGTGAAACGCGGGAAATGGGCAAATTTCCCATGAAGGGTTGGTAAGCAGAAGGATTAAGCTTGCAACAAGAAACACATTTAGAAATGACACTACGAATTACTTTCTTTGCAGATAGAATCCAAAATCGTTGCTGCAAAAGAAATTGAACGGTTTGGATTCCTGCGTGAAGATTGGTGACATGACAATCTTCGACAATTAGATTAGTCAAACGACTTTTGCTTGGTAGCAGTGCGGGAAATTTAGTATCAAACGGCAGTGGAGCATTAGCCAATCTACTACCAACTCTAAGAGTTCCCTGTTCATCAAGAAACGGCGAAAGTTTACGAAGCGATTTGGGCAAAAGTTTTCGTTCTCGAAGAAGGGAAATCTCTTTAGAAAAATATTGATCTTGAACATAGCGAACAATGCGAAGCTGAGCCTGATATAACTCAGCAGCCAAAAATGATCCAGAGCCCCTACGGTCTGGATTGCGGGCGTTATCAACAAAGCGAGAAATATGAGCTATAATGCGGGTAATGCGATTAATAGAAGAATGTTCTTCTAACAAAGTACCAAATAAATTTGGTGAAGCGGTGACTTGAAGCGCCACTATACGGGCTTCAGTCATAACTAGCGGTGACATGCTTGAGTCTGAGCAAGCATGTGGCAAACAAGCGGTAATCAACAATTGTGGGCCTTTCCACCAAAGTGTATTGTCTAACAACTCTGATGGCAAAGTGGCGCGGGAACCCAAGTCAGCGGGGTTATCACAAGATTGGATGTAAAACCAATGCGAAGAAGGAAATTGTTCCTGAATGTAAGCAACTCGATTACTGAGAAATGTCTTCCAACGGTGCGAGGAAGAACTAAGCCATGAAAGGACTACCGTGGAATCTGACCAACAACGAATCACCTTGAACAACAAACGACTATTGAATTGCTCATAAACATAATGAGCCAACTTAGCGGTAAGAACTGAAGCACACAGTTCCAATCTGGGAAGTGACAAAGTTTTCAAAGGGGCAACTTTCGATTTAGACAACACAAAAAAACTTTGACGAAATCCAGATGCGGTTTCGAACACAAAATAAACAACAGCGGCATAACCTTTCACAGAAGCATCACCAAATGCTTGAAGTTCACAACTAGAAACGTTTTCTATAGCAAGCAGGCGAGGCAAAACTAAATTCTGTAAGGAGGGAAGATCACCTATGAATTTTGACCATAACGAAACAATGTGAGCAGGCGGGGTTTCATCCCAAGACAATTTCGAACTCCATAATCTTTGAATCAAGTGTTTAACCAAAAACTTTACAGGTGAGATAATTCCTAATGGATCAAAGATTCTGGCCAAAGTGGACAGAAGTATGCGTTTAGTACAAGAGTTATCAACATGTGGTAGACTAGTAAAGAAAAAGGAGTCAGAGGATGGATTCCAATGCAAACCTAAAACTTTTAAGGGATTATCAGATTCAAAAGAGTATGGATTCATCGACAAATATTCCTCAGGGAGGTGTAGCAACAATCGTGAATCATTACTGGACCACTTGCGAAGCTCAAATCCTCCTCGTCTTAAGAGTTCAATAATTTCTAACTGCAATGTTTGAGCCTTTTCAAATGATGAACTTCCAGCAATGATATCATCTACGTATGTGGACGATCGAACAATAGCGGCTGCTGATGGCAAAGAGCGGTCTTCTTCATCAGCCAACTGATTTAAAGTGCGGATAGCCAAAAAGGGTGCGGATGAAACTCCATAAGTGACAGTCTTGAGCCTATAGACTGCAACTGGATCTTGCAGAGAAAAACGCCAAATGATTCGCTAATAATTTTGATGTTCTGGGGCAATCAAAATCTGTCTATACATCATTTTGATGTCTGCAGTGAACACTACAGGATGAAATCGAAAATTCAACAAAATAGCGATAATGTCTTGCTGCAATTTGGGACCGATAAATAAACAATCATTCAAAGATAACCGATGAGGTATCTTAGCGGATGCATTAAACACTACACGAAGTTTGGTTGTGCTACTATCAGGTTTCAAAACACAATGATGCGGTATGTAGCAACAATCAGAAGCAGTAGATGGATCAGGAACCAACTCCATATGATCCAGCTCCAAATACTCTTTGAGAAAATCACAATATTGTTTGTAGAGATCTGGTTGCTGTAGAAGACGTCTTTCTAAAGAGTAGAAACGTTGTACGGCGAGATTATACATTCCATCGTAAGCAGGAAGTGTATTTCGAAAAGGAAGAGGCACAACGAATCTACCTGAATCCAATCTCCTGCATCCCTCGGAAAATATTTTTTCGCAGGTAAGATCATCAGGGGACTGAACCAGTGCGGTAGGAACATCTTCAATTGTCCAGAACCTTTAGAGTGAATCATCTAATGATACTACATCTTCAATTTTACAAAAAAGCGAAGTTGGGTTTATGGCCGACTGAGAGTGAGAGTTAACAGAACTCGAAGACACTTCACCCATAAGGATGTAACCAAACACAGTGTTAATAGCATCAGGAACACCTTCCTTTCCCAGAAGACGTCCATCCAACAAAATTTGAGAAAATTTATCGGCACCTAACAAAAGGTCAATAGCGCCTGGGCTATTGAAACCAGGATCAGCAAGTTTCAAATTGGTTAGATATGTCATATTAGCCATGTTAATGGGCGCAACAGGCATATCATTGCAAATGCGGGGTAAAACAATAGTCTCAACAACAAAATTGCACTCACGCTTTACTATAGAGCGAAGAGAAAGGGTAAGAGAGCCCTCAGCAGAGGTACTCTGCATAGAACCTAGCCCGTTGAGTTGTATCGAAGCGGGCTTAGGTCGGAAGCCAAGGCGTTTCACAGCCTTGCTCGCAATGAATGATGTCATGCTACCAGAATCTAGCAGACATCGCAAAGTTTGATAAGAACCGTGCTTATCTAATACCTCAACTAAAGCGGTAGATAACAACATATTTGAATAGTCTGCGGTAGAGAAGTTTCGGGACCCTCATCAGCATTAATGGCACTGGATCCACCAGATGTGGAAGCCAGGTTTGCGGGGGGAGCTTTAGATTCAGACCCAATACCTGAATCAGCACGATTTACAAAATGAAGCAATGTGTGATGGCGTTGTTTGCAGTTGCGGCAAGTGGATAAAGATTTACAGCGATTCAACTGATGAGAATCGCTCAAGCAATTAAAACAAAGTCTAAAATCTTTAACAAACTTAAACCGCGCGGGTAATGATTTGTTCAAGAATACAGAACATTTGTAAATCGCATGATCGGATTTACAAACTAAACAATTTCTATTCTTAGTGACAACCAAAGATGTAGTGAACCGGGAAGAATGTTGCTTTGAATTCAATGGTAACTTTTTGTCAACACTTTGCTTTGCCTTGCGGGATAATTCAACATGTTCAAAGGCATCACAATGCTTCGACAAAAAATCAACAACTTCCGAGAGGATCGGAAAGTCATCTTGAGCGGTCACAGTACCATGGTAAAGTTCAAATTTAGCGGCTAAATTCTTTGGAACTCGTTTCAACATCATCTGAACGATACAAAAATCCCACTGATTTACTGGTAAACCCAAATTCTTCAGTGCTTCCAAATTATCACTGAAGTTATCCAATAACTTCCGAACCTCTGAAGGGCTATCTGAAGTTAGTTGGGGGAATTGTTCTAAAGCTGACCAATGAGACTACGCGATTAAACGAGTTCGCTTGAATTTTTTCAAAAGTGTTTCATAAGCACTCACGTAATTATTTTGTGTTAGTTTAAAATTCCTAATAGCCTCAAAAGCAGGCCCTTTTAAAGCTAACTGCCAATATTTGAACTTCTGCATAGCACTGAGTTTTTCATTATTGTGAATTAATGAATCAAACAAATCAATAAAAGTACCAAATTCCAATATGTCTCCACTAAATGAAGGCAAATCAATTCGCGGCAAAGCAACACTTTCCTGTTCCCGAGCTATATTTTGTGGCGTAGAATTCTGAACAGATTTCAGTTTAGCAAAAATAGACCTAATTGAATAAAACAATTTTTCAAATTTATTGCGAATGTCATCCTCAATGTCAAACTCATCGTTTGCATCTGAAATTAATCCAACAATCGAATTGTGCTGTTTAAAAAATTCTAAATGAATTGAATCAACCATATCAATCATGCTAAAAAACAATTCAACGTCGTCACCTCTTAAGGCTTTCTCGGCAGCAAAATAAATATCTTCTAATCTTTTAAACTCCGATTGTCGATGATTTTTAAATTTACGTAAATTTTCAGCGGTTTTTGACATCTTAACAATAAATTAAAATCACTGTAACGCCACTGAACAAATCTATCACGATAGAACGAAAACAAAATACTATTCCAAAAATGTACAATTTTTTACAGTTGAAGTCGAAAATATCTGACCAAATGTCAAATAAATTCAAAACAATTTAGCAAATAACCAAAACAAACAAAACGAGCTCTTGTAAGTTTTTAAGGCGGCAAAAAAAATTGCGTTTTATTTCAACGGAATTAGTGAATATCCCGAACTTGCTTTCTCTTCTAACAAATAAAGAAACTAAAATTCAATGCGGTTTTCAACAATAATTGCAACGAAAAATCAATGTTTTTTTTGATCGTTAAACTTTGCACGAAATTAACTCAAATGTACCGGCCCGGAGTTGGACCAAATTATGTAATTTATTCGATAATCTTTGCACTAAATTAACTCAAAGTGCATCCGGCTCGTACTTGGACCAAAATGTTATGGAATGTCTTCGATGCACATTCCATAGAGAGAATAATATTCAAAAAAAAATGTATGAATTAGATGTTGCGGTTTTAGTTCAATGCTGGTTCAATGCAAGTATATAATTGACGAAGGACCTTTAGCGGAACAATCAATAAACACGTAAAGTAATTCACCAAATAAAAGTTAATCACTGACCCTTTACGTCGAAGCTCTGCAAAGGGTGTTTTCTTGGATTCTTCTTTCTTCAGAGGCTAGCCCCGTGAACAGGAACAGTTTCTTAGAGCTTCATCTGGACAACACGTTACACAAAAAATGGCGACGTAGTGTTCATTGATTGAGCATACAAAAAATGCGGGTTTAACAACAAATGATGCGCTTTTGTAAACACAAAAGAAACAAAATGAAAGCGGTTTAGCGGTCGTTACAAACGGAGCTACTAACTCGCGACTCGTAACGCAAAAAAAAACAACAATAAGCGGCGTCTCTTCAGACGGAATCAAAAAATGTCCGAACAGTTCGGAGCACAAACACGAAAACATCCCAAGCGTCCTAATAGCTCGGGATGCGAACCACGAATCACAATACTGTCTATATTTTACACGCAAAAACACACTTAGAATTAGCATTAGCGCGACGGAATGTTTTAGAAAAGGTGCAGAAGTTTAAAAATCAATGAAGTAATTCAATCAAATTGAAAACAATACACTAAACAAATTGCGGGAACGCACCAGTATGATTACTTAAAGAATTAATCTTGTTAATCTAATAATCATTGATTATGCTTCCATGTATTACATGCTGGGTGAATTAATGAGTTATCTCTATTAAGTTAGAAATCACTGCTCGTGCAACCCTATAGCATTCTTTGGCGAATTAAAGAACTATCTTTATTAATTTAAGGATCACTGTGGTGCAGCCTTATAGAATGATTACTTACAGAATTACGCTTATTGATCTAATATTCATTAATTATGCTTCCATGTATTACATGCTGGGTGAATTAATGAGCTATCTTTATTAAGTTAGAGATCACTGCTCGTGCAACCCTATACCATGATGACTTAAAGAACTATCTTTATTAATTTAAGGATCACTATTCATGCAGCCTTATAGTACGATTACTTAAAGAACTACTTTTATTGATTTAGATTAGATTTCACTGCTCATATTGTCACAAAGTGGTTATATAGGCCTATAGGGGATGTACCACTATAAAAAACAAGCGCGCCTTGAGTTCAGCCTCCTGGGCGGTGTGGAATAGAACTGTATAAGGTTAGTATTTTAAAATCTTACTCACACATTTGTTTTCTCTTAGGTTAGATGATTTTCTACCGCAACCACATCCATAGTAGCTTTCTAAAGAACATCAAAGGCTTATCATTTGTAAGATATGTTCACTTTATTCTTTACAAGCTTATAAGTTACATATACTGATGGTTAGCAGGTGTGCTGATAAACCAATGAGAGTGTAGCTTATGACATCATGTAAAAGGGCGAAGCAGGTCCTGTTCTATTTCCGAAAATTTCTGTTTGGGTGAGTTGTTCCTTTTATCTGCTTTAATTCATAGCTATTACAAATACACTTATCAAATATGAAATCGGGCTGAGGAAACTTTATTCTTTATAAACATATAAGTTACATATACTCATAGTTTAGCAGGTGATAAACCAATGAGAGCAGGGCTTATGATGTCACAGACAAGGTACGGTTTACTGAACCTACTTATCAGATTTCCGATCTCTTTCTTGAATATATGAAGCTGGAGAGATTCTAATCAGAAGTACTTTTGATTATTGTAGTAAAACAGTGTCTTGTATTTAAAATTTTATATTACAGCAACATATGATACATCAGCGCAAAGGTATTTATGTTTATTTGCGTTTCCAGAATATTACAACCTATCTACAATAATTCTACCATCTTGTAATGATCCTACCAACCAGGGTCCTCCTATCCCCATCATCACTACGAACCAATTTTTTCTCTGACATTTCAAAAGCACTGATTTGGTTGGCTCGTGACAGTTGCGCCTGTGTCTAGTAACCTTCTCTAGTGACAAATTCTTAGTGATAAAACTGAAGACTGAATACTTTTTTACTAGTAACTGTCTCCATGCAAACAAAAGTTTTCTCCTAATACGAGTCCCGTTACCATCATTTCTAGCATTTATAACTGTTCCAAACGTTCAAACATTTCTATTTGCAACGACCCTGTTGCAACCATTTCTAGTGTTTGTAACGATCCTTCTTCAACGATTCAGCAATTTCTAGCATTTGCAGTGGTCCCCAATCCATTCCAGCATTTCTAACGGTTCTTTTTCCTGTTTCTACCATTTGCAAAGGATCCAGCCATTTCTACGGTTCGTTACTAGCATTTTCTTCAACGATTTATCAATTTCTACCATTTGCAGTGGCTCCAACAATTTCCTGCAGCGAATTCTACGTTCCATTCGTTTCTAGCGTTTGTAGTGACTCCAACCATTTCCAACAGCGATTTATACGGTTCCACTCGTTTCCACGGACCGTTTGTAGCATTTATAGAGGTTCCAACCATTTCTAGCACCCGTTTCTACTGTCCCAGTTGTTTCTACGGGGCGTTTCTAGCTTTTGTAGCGTCTCCAACCATTTCTAGGAGGGATTTCTAAGTTTCTAGCTTTTATAGAGGTTCCAGTCATTTCTACGGGCCGTTTCTAACTGTTCTTTTTCCTGTTTCTACGATTTGCAATGGATCCAACCATTTCTACGGCTCGTTCCTAGCATTTTCTTCAACGATTTAACAATTTCTACCATTTGCAGTGGCTCCAACAATTTCCTGCATCGAATTCTACGGTTCCAGTCGTTTCTAGCGTTTGTAGTGACTCCAACCATTTCCATCAGCGAGTCTACGGTTCCAGTCGTTTCTATGGGCCGTTTCTAAGAGTTCTTTTTCATGTTTCTACCATTTGCAATGAATCCAGCCATTTCTACGGTTCGTTCCTAGCATTTTCTTCAACGATTTATCAATTTCTACCATTTGCAGTGGCTCCAACAATTTCTAGCATTTCCATTTCAGATATATTCCTGTTCCCATCATCCTACCATTTTAAGACCCTAATCCCATGCAATAGGTTTTTAGCTAATAAGGGTTTCATTCGCAACAATTTTCTCAACATTCCAACTTTTTATAATTCCAACAATGCTACTGACTACCCTCCAGTCTTCGGCCATTGCCATCTAGCATTATCGTTTCTAGCATTCCTCTGTCATTTCTATCATTCCCCCATTTGAAGTGTCCCTGTTCCAACGAATATCCACAGTATTCCCAACAGTATTAATTTTTTATATATTTCCCAATTAGCAAAGTGAAGTTCTATCACACCCTCTTTTTTCGATCACGTATTTTGGTGTTACAAATCCTACGAACAGCCAACGGTTCAAAATCAGGCACTTTTTTTTCTAATTTATCTTTTACAATCACCAACACACATTATCTTTTCAATGCATGCAAACCGCATCCACTTATCGGTTCTCAGCAATTTATAACGTAATTTTCGTTTAACACTATAATTGAATTGTTTCTTACAAATTATTTAATTTCTATATCACACTGACTATAAGACAACATCCGGTCCTGTGGTTTTGTTTTCTTATCTTTGCTATTGCCTTCGCAGAAATATATTTTAATATCATGACCAAATATTTGATTGGTTATTTAATATGCTATTTTCAAACATTTTTTTGGTAAAAATTGCCGAATTCACTATATTAAGAGATTTAACGCCCGGACTGGGGGGCGCTCTCCGAAACCAGAGACTCGAACGAGTTGCCATTCTTGCGCAGGTACCGATCAGTCTTCGAATTACGATTCGAACACGTCACAGAATCCGAGAACCACCCTCGATTTGTTACTCTATCCCGATGCAACCGCCCGTTAAACCAACGACGCGCCCCGGTTTCAAGCCTGCTTTCCCTGCCAGTGCGCTCGACCAATCGTTCCCCGTTCCCCGACCTCACGTCACGACGCCACCCGCGCCTCCAACCCGACGCCAACCGACCCAACGCCAACCCTGCGCCCCGACGCACAACAACGCGCCATCGACCCGACGCCCGCCGAGCCTTCCGAAGGACCCGCGAGCAGACCACCCCCAGCCGAAGTGGGAGTGGAGGGGGTAAATTTGGTTCAATTTCGTGGTTTCGCGACCTTAAATTCTCTTATGGGAAATTACATGTAAAAGTTGACGATTTTGCGGTCGTGGTGACATTCCTTATCTACTCATCTGGCTAGACGACTGCCAGGATCTTTGATGGAAAGTCGCCTAGTAAGCGGGCAGTGATCGCAGAGTAAAGTAAACTTTCTCCCAAAAAGATATGGTCTGTAGTGCTTGACTGCCCACACAATGGCTAGCAGTTCCCGTTCGATAGTGGAGTATCGAGTTTCTGCAGCGCAGAGAGTACGGGAAGCATATGCTATAGGAAGATCTTTTCCTACGGGGCCTTGTGAGAGAACCGCTCCAATTACAAAAGCACTAGCATCAGTAGTGAGCAGGAATGGTTCTTTGAAATTTGAGTAGATCAAGATAGGGTCAGATACAAGGATTGCTTCAGTTCGTTGAAGGAAGACTTGCAGTCTGCGTCGAAGATGAATTTTACGTCTTTTTGTAGGAGTTTTGTTAGAGGCTTCGAGATCTTAGCGAAATTGGGGATAAGACAAGATTTAACAAGTAGTGTGGGGGGCACTTGGCAGCAAAAACCACGTAGTCTGAGGGGTCACTAACCTCAAGCTCGAACCTAACGGCAAGGGAACTAACCTAACGGGAGAAGGCGTCAGGACATCTAACGGTAAGGTGGCTAACCTAACGGGAGAAGATGTTAGGACACATAACAGCAAGGGAGCTAACCTAACGGGAGGAGGCGTCGGGACTTCGACGCGTCGGCTGGGAACGGGAGAGGCCGTTGGTCGGGGGTACGCGGGGTCGCGGTGGCATGCGGTGTGTAGGGAATGCGGAACGGGGGTGCATCGTAGGGAACGCAGCGGCGGCTTCCGTCGGGGGTGCGTGACGTCATTCGGGAAACGGACTGGCTCGTGTCGGGTGCTTGTCGCAGGGTGTATCACAGCAGGGTGCATTGGCCGTGGCAGGGAACACATACTGTATCGGGATAGTGGCGAAATACATCTTAAGAACATATGTGATGAACGAAACGTTCGAACAACGAAATAAATTATCATATGCGCGAGAGCGGCAACTCGTTCGAGTCTCTGCTTTCGTCGGATAAACAAGGGCCACGAGGGCGCCTAGTCCGAGCGTTAGATCTCTTAATATAGATAATTCGGCAATTTTAAGCAAAAAAAAAATGTACTGAAAATGCATCATGAATAATTAATAGGTTCCCAAATATTTGGTAATTAGAATTTCAGTACAAATAATAAAATAATTCAGATTCAATGAAGGTTATAACAAAAGATAAGCGAAACCGCAACAGCATGTTGGTGAACTGATAACCATGTGAAACTCGAGCACTGTTTGAAAGTGCAGTGGCTGGTTGATTGTAAACAAAATCGTTAATTATAAAAGTAGATGCGGTTTTCATTGAAGAGATAATGTGTTTGTAAAAAATAAATACGTAAATGAGGAATAATAATTGCGACTTGAATCGTTGGATTTTGTATCCAGTGGCGGGTAATTCGGAAAGAATACCGTTGGAGAAATGATTGGAACCACTACAAAAGCTGGAAATGTCTCGTAAAAACAACTGGGCCAGTAGAAACGGCTGGTTGAAGCCACTACCAAAGCTAGAAATGACCCGTAGAAACGACTAGAAACTTAGAAAAGGCTGGTTGGAGCCGCTACAAAAGCTGGAAATGGCCCGTAGAAACGTCTGGTAGAATGGTTGGAACAACTACAAAAGCTAGAAATGGCCCGTAGAAACGCCTGGAACAGTAGAAATCGCTGCTAGAAGTTGTTGGAAACGCTGCAAAAACTAGAAACGACCCGTAGAAACGAATGGGACAGTAGAAACGTCTGGTAGAATGGTTGAAGCCACTACAAAAGCTGGAAATGGCCCGTAGAAACTTAGAAATCGCTGTTGGAAATGGTTGAAGCCACTACAAAAACTAGAAATGACCCGTAGAAACGACTAGGATAGCAGAAATGGCTGGTGGAATGGTTGAAACCACTACAAAAGCTGGAAATGGCCCGTAGAAACTTAGAAATTTCTGTTGGAAATGGTTGAAGCCGTAACAAAAGCTAGAAACGTCCCGTAGAAACGACTGGAACCGTAGAAACGACTGGTAGAAATGGTTGAAGCCACTACAACAACTAGAAATGTCCCGTAGAAACTACTGGAACCGTAGAAACGGCTGGTTGAAGCCACTACAAAAGCTGGAAATGTCCCGTAGAAACAGCTAGAACCTTAGAAACGGCTGGTTGAAGCCGCTTCAAAAGCTGGAAACTGCCCATAGAAACGACAGGAACCGTAGAAATGGCTGGTAGAATGGTTGAAGCCACTACAAAAGCTAGAAACGTCCCGTAGAAACAACAGGGACAGTAGAAATGGCTGCTACAATTGTTGGAGACGCTACAAAAGCTGGAAATGGCCCGTAGAAACTTAGAAAGTGCTATTGGAAATGGTTGAAGACGCTACAAAAACTAGAAATGTCCCGTAGAAACGACTGATACAGTAGAAATGGCTGCTACAATGGTTGAAGCCACTACAAAAACTAGAAACGTCTCGTAAAAATGACTGGGACAGTAGAAATCGCTGTAGGAAATGATTGGAGCTACTACAAAAGCTAGAAACGGCTCGTAAAAACGACTGGAACAGTAGAAATCGTTGCTGGAAATGGTTGTAGCCACTACAAAAGCTGGAAATGGCCCGTTGAAAGTTAGAAATCGCTGTTGGAAGAGGTTGAAGCCGTTGAAACGCCGAAACAGATATTTGCAAATACAGAACATTGTTTTACTTCCTATTAGAATGATTGGGTATAGCACACTTTGTTATCTCTCTAGCTTCAACGCACTCTACGGAGTGCCTCCCACTACTTTACCATGACGTCATAAACTACACCCTCATTGGTTGGTTGAGCCATACCTCCCTCCACATTCCGTTGAAACGCCAAAACAGACATTCTATGAAAACGCCAAAAACCATTAATCGTCGAAGAGTCGAACAAAATTAATAGACTTACCTCTGATAGACATAATCTTATTTTAACAAAAAAGAGTAAATCCTGTTCTAGTTTGAATATTTGCAAATACAGAACATTGTTTTACTTCCTATTAGAATGAATAGGTATAGCGAACTTTGTTATCTCTCTAACTTCAACGCCCTCTACGGAGTGCCTCCCACTACTTTACCATGACGTCATAAACTACACCCTCATTGGTTGGTTGAGCCATACCACCCTCCACATTCCGTTGAAACTAATAAATAGTAACAGAAATATTTGATAATATTAGGCACTTTGTAACACCCGTAAATATTGTATTCCTTCCACGTTCAATGAGGACTATGTATAATTTAATATACACTCAATTGGCAAATAAATACTTCAATACATGTTTGTTATTATTATTTATACCTAGCGTTACATAATAAAGTTTAGACATAAAACAATTTTCCTGTGGGTTTCTTGCGCCATTGCTTCTCATAGATGGATTTTCCTTTTGACGCAGTGCGTGGTAGTTTATCTATTATAATAACTATCATTGCTGGTTTTGTAAGCGTTATAGAAAGACTTCATTAGTTTACTCATTTAATGTAAGAGTGACATTCGTGTAGTGGAAATATTTTCACTACATGAAAGTTGGATCGAAAGTTTTTATAATGTAGTTCCTGTGCAGAATGTTTTTGTCTTATATATTTCTCTTTGTCCTAAATCATTTTGAGAAATTCCATCAAAAAGGGTAAGTGCCTTTTCCATACATTGTATTCATTATATGGATTATTTTACCAATCATGAGTTTATCACATTACAGAAAATTTTTATTCATATGTTATTGCTAAAGTATGTATGATTGAATTGATCCTGATTACAATTTATTTCAATGGTATATCATTTGAAGGTAGCTGCTTTGTACGTTGACATTTTTAAAGCAATATCCTAGCATCATGATTCAATATATATGTGGTTGAAGTAAACTTTTTAATTTCATACAATATGCTTATAAACTAATGGATTATGTTTCCGTTATTTGTTGTGATGGAGATCGATGCTGACCGATAATTATAATTGGAAAGCTGGTTACAGCTTTCTTTTGTCTTATATTGCTTCTAGTGTGTTCACAATTGTAACCCTGTAAGTTGCTAGTTTTAAATTTGTATGCGTGTAGTTTAATAGGTTGGTTACGTTTTCTTAAATGTTATTCAGTATTGATTGATACTCTAAGATACGAATAAATTCATTTCTAATGGATACTTCTGTTTTGACAAATTATAACCTTCACTAACATCTTCACCAAGGTTAAAAAACCGCAATAATTGATAGTGATGCAGATATCGAATAAAGCACAAACATCGTATATCTTTAGAATATTTGTAGGATTAATTTCAATTTAAGAAGAATTTCTACTCAGTATTTTACAACATTTCTTTTAAATAATTTTCTTTTTCGGTGGTGTGTTGTCTGTGTGCAATGTTGAATGGCTGCCTTTTGGTCTAAATATTCAGCTATGATAATTCTAGTGACCTTTTCCAGTAACAAATTCTTGGTGTCAAAACTGTTGGCAATTGAATATCACATATTCATAGCTGTGTTTGACTAGTAACTTTGTTGATGCAATCTTCTAAACACTTAATACGAATACCATCATTTCCAGCAATTTTCTTGACATTCCAACTGTTTACCATTCCATCTGTTTACCATTCCAACAATCTGATGGCAGTTGCTGCTGACTACCCTTGTGTCTGCTTGTTCGTCTAGTGTTTTCGATGTTAACATCTTTAATTTCGCCCAAATTTCTTCCAATTTATTGATAAGGAAATTAGATTTATGATGACCTTTAATGAAAATACAATTTACATTTGTTAAATGTGTTCTTAGAATTATTTCCATATATGCAATATATCCACCGGAATATCTCAAGCTGTGTTTTTACTTTCGCAACTATTAGCAGATTTCCTATCTTCCTTGTATAAATAAAAATATGGGATTGAATAAGTAATGATCGAGTTGCATCTCAATCGTTAATTATTTAACAATAAATTCGCTATTTTGAAGGTTATATCCTTGTAGAATAATATTTTTTATTTAAACTAACCTGCCTGTCCATCCTGGTATATTTCCATAATATCTTACAAATTATTGAATTTTTATATCACATTTTCTGTTCTAAATGTGACAACACATTTTTTTATCTACATATGCAGTTGCGGTTTAGTTTCCTTATGTTTTTTATTGTCGTCGTTGAATTCTTCCCGAGCCATACAGATATTTTATAATCGGGGCTATTTATTTTCCGATGTTGTATATACACACACTAAATTAATTGGAAAATGATATTTGGATGGAATAATTCTCGCGTATTTTATTGCAATATTTGATAGTATTTCGGTATGAAAAATAAAATATTATAATCGACATTTATTAAGTAAATTAATTGGTGAATTATATTTGGATAATGTTTATTTCTCGAGTATTTTTTGATGCAATTATTGGTGGTGTTTCAGTGTGTAAAATAGTGAACTGGTTGATAAATATTATTCGTAGAGGATCGTTGTTTGAATATTGACAAAAATATATGGGTATGTATACGAACATTTTTTAAATATATATTTTTATGTCATTGCTATTGTTCATTCAACACTGAAACATTTGTACATTACATATTTATGTCGTAACATAAAATTTTTATTGGATTTTCTTGGTTGTTTTCTCTTAGAAAAAGTTTATAGCAAAGTACTGAAATTAATTTTAATACCAAAGTTTTTGAGTACCTGTCTTAAAAACAAGTTTATAACTATATACTGAAATAAGTTTTGAAGTTAAAGCTATAAGTACCTGTCTTAGATTTGTTTGGTCCGCCTCTGTCTTAGAACAAATTATATAAAGGATCTTTATAGCCGTCATCACATTCCCAACTATCGAACCCTTTTCTTACATTCATCACTAAGTATAGTAATTAGTTTTAATACTAAAGTTTTTGAGTACCTGTCTTAGAAAAGATTTGTTTGAATGACCTATTTAGATGTAGCTGTTTCAAGAATAGAATTACTTTGTACATTTTACTATCATATCAACAATTCGTTGGGGGAAACATTCCGTAATATATGATGATGAGCCATCAGTGTGTTCGAATCCCTGTGATGTCTTTTTTTCCGCTACCGTTGGTTTTTTTTGTTTTGGTTGTGACTGTGTCTAATACCGTTCTCCAGCAACAAATTCTCAGCCTTTTCCTCTTGCATTAAATAAAATTGCTTTTAGTTTGTAGGAATAATAAATATAACAGCCTTTCATTCCAACTTTTTTATAGAGCAACACTTGCAAGACATTTTTTTTTTCTCTATATTGGCTTGTATGATGAGATACGCCCAGCAGTGTGTTCGAATTTCAACATGTCGATTTAAGAAACCTGTAATAACTTATGCAGATTGTCAAGCGTTACATCCCATTATTTTTCAAAAGTTCTAGGCCTCTGAGGAAACAAACTGTTACTACATTTCATACGCCTTCATTGTTATATCTTTTTTTATATATAAACGCTTTGATGAGCCTATGGTGATGACGTTTTCTAGCATTTATAAGGACCTGTTAGATATAAGTAAACATTTGCGACTCCCCTTACGCTTTCTGATTTCCTCTTCTCTACTTTTTGCAACGGATTTGTTTCAAACCCTTTGTAGCAACAGTTTCTAGCATTTGTAGTGACTTTGTTTAACCTCACCAGTCATTTCTACGGTTCCTGTCGTTTCTATGGCCCTAGCCTTTGTAACGGTTTCAAACATTTCTACCCTTTGTAGTGGCTCCCACCATTTCTAGTATTTCTAACTACCATTTCTATGGCCCTACCCTTTGTAACGGTTTCAACCATTTCTAGCTTTGGTAGTGGCTTCAACCAGCCGTTTCTACTGGCCCAGTTGTTTTTACGAGACATTTCCAGCTTTTGTAGTGGCTACCAGTCATTTCTACTGGCCCAGTATTTTCTACGGGACGTTTCTAGCTTTTGTAGCGGCTCCAACCATTTTACCAGACGTTTCTACTGTCCCTGTCATTTCTACGAGACATTTCTAGCTTTTGTAGTGGCTCCAACCATTCTACCAGGGATTTCTAAGTTTCTAGTCGTTTCTACGGGACGTTCCTAGTTTTTGTAGTGGCTTCAACCATTCTACCAGCCTTTTTTTACTGTACCAGTCGTTCCTACGGGACGTTTCTAGCTTTTGTTACGGCTTCAACCTTTTCCAACAGCGATTTCTAAGTTTCAACGGGCCATTTCCAGCTTTTGTAGTGGCTACAACCATTTCCAGCAACGATTTCTACTGTTCCAGTCGTTTTTACGAGCCGTTTCTAGCTTTTGTAGTAGCTCCAATCATTTCCTACAGCGATTTCTACTGTCCCAGTCGTTTCTACGGGACATTTCTAGTTTTTGTAGCGGCTTCAACCATTTCCAACAGCGCTTTCTAAGTTTCTACGGGCCATTTCCAGCTTTTGTAGCGGCTCCAACCAGCCGTTTCTAAGTTTCTAGTCGTTTCTACGGGACGTTTCTAGTTTTTGTAGTGGCTTCAACCATTCTACCAGCCTTTTTTACTGTACCAGTCGTTTCTACGGGACATTTCCAGCTTTTGTAGTGGCTCCAACCATTTCCAACAGCGATTTCTAAGTTTCTACGGGCCATTTCCAGCTGTTGTAGTTGCTTCAACCAGACGTTTCTACTGTCCCAGTCATTTTTACGAGACGTTTCTGGTTTTTGTAGTGGCTTCAACCATTGTAGCAGCCATTTCTACTGTACCAGTCGTTTCTACGGGACATTTCTAGTTTTTGTAGCGTCTTCAACCATTTCCAATAGCACTTTCTAAGTTTCTACGGGCCATTTCCAGCTTTTGTAGCGTCTCCAACAATTGTAGCAGCCATTTCTACTGTCCCTGTTGTTTCTACGGGACGTTTCTAGCTTTTGTAGTGGCTTCAACCATTCTACCAGCCATTTCTACGGTTCCTGTCGTTTCTATGGGCAGTTTCTAGCTTTTGTAGCGGCTTCAACCAGCCGTTTCTAAGGTTCTAGCTGTTTCTACGGGACATTTCCAGCTTTTGTAGTGGCTTCAACCAGCCGTTTCTACGGTTCCAGTAGTTTCTACGGGACATTTCTAGTTTTTGTAGGGGCTTCAACCATTTCTACCAGTCGTTTCTACGGTTCCAGTCGTTTCTACGGGACGTTTCTAGCTTTTGTTACGGCTTCAACCATTTCCAACAGCAATTTCTAAGTTTCTACGGGCCATTTCCAGCTTTTGTAGTGGTTTCAACCATTCCACCAGCCATTTCTGCTATCCTAGTCGTTTCTACGGGTCATTTCTAGTTTTTGTAGTGGCTTCAACCATTTCCAACAGCGATTTCTAAGTTTCTACGGGCCATTTCCAGCTTTTGTAGTGGCTTCAACCATTCTACCAGACGTTTCTACTGTCCCATTCGTTTCTACGGGTCGTTTCTAGTTTTTGCAGCGTTTCCAACAACTTCTAGCAGCGATTTCTACTGTTCCAGGCGTTTCTACGGGCCATTTCTAGCTTTTGTAGTTGTTCCAACCATTCTACCAGACGTTTCTACGGGCCATTTCCAGCTTTTGTAGCGGCTCCAACCAGCCTTTTCTAAGTTTCTAGTCGTTTCTACGGGTCATTTCTAGCTTTGGTAGTGGCTTCAACCAGAAGTTTCTACTGGCCCAGTTGTTTTTACGAGACATTTCCAGCTTTTGTAGTGGTTCCAATCATTTCTCCAACGGTATTCTTTCCGAATTACCCGCCACTGGATACAAAATCCAACGATTCAAGTCGCAATTATTATTCCTCATTTACGTATTTATTTTTTACAAACACATTATCTCTTCAATGAAAACCGTATCTACTTTTATAATTAACGATTTTGTTTACAATCAACCAGCCACTGCACTTTCAAACAGTGCTCGAGGTTCACATGGTTATCAGTTCATCAACATGCTGTTGCGGTTTCGCTTATCTTTTGTTATAACTTTCACTGAATCTGAATTATTTTCTTATTTGTACTGAAATTCTAATTACCAAATATTTGGGAACCTATTAATTATTCATGATGCATTTTCGGTACATTTTTTTTGCTTAAAATTGCCGAATTATCTATATTAAGAGATCTAACGCTCGGACTAGGCGCCCTCGTGGCCCTTGTTTATCCGACGAAAGCAGAGACTCGAACGAGTTGCCGCTCTCGCGCATATGATAATTTATTTCGTTGTTCGAACGTTTCGTTCATCACATATGTTCTTAAGATGTATTTCGCCACTATCCCGATACAGTATGTGTTCCCTGCCACGGCCAATGCACCCTGCTGTGATACACCCTGCGACAAGCACCCGACACGAGCCAGTCCGTTTCGCGAATGACGTCACGCACCCCCGACGGAAGCCGCCGCTGCGTTCCCTACGATGCACCCCCGTTCCGCATTCCCTACACACCGCATGCCACCGCGACCCCGCGTACCCCCGACCAACGGTCTCTCCCGTTCCCAGCCGACGCGTCGAAGTCCCGACGCCTCTTCCCGTTAGGTTAGCTCCCTTGCCGTTAGGTGTCCTGACGCTTCTCCCGTTAGGTTAGCGCCCTTGCCGTTAGGTGTCCCGACGTCTCCTCCCGTTAGGTTAGCCACCTTACCGTTAGATGTCCTGACGCCTTCTCCCGTTAGGTTAGTTCCCTTGCCGTTAGGTTCGAGCTTGAGGTTAGTGACCCCGCAGACCACGTGGTTTTTGCTGCCAAGTGCCCCCACAATACTTTAACATCTTTAGGAGTTTGGGGTTGAGGAAAATTCTGGATGCATGTTACCTTTGAAGTGTTTGGTTTCACTCCTCCTTGGGTGATAAGATGACCTAGGTAAGCAACTTCCTTACGGAGAAACTCACACTTGTCAGGTTGAATTTTCAAGTTTGACTGTCTAAGACGTTTAAAGACTTCTGTCAAAAGGGACATATGCTCATGGATGGTTGGTGAATAAACTATGATGTCATCCATGTATACGAGGTAACGTTCATTTTGGATACCCATGACCCTCTGAAAGGTAGAAGGTGCATTTTTCAAGCCAAATGGCATACAAACGAATTCGTAATGGCCATTGTCAACGGAGAAACCGGTCTTGGGAATGTCTTCCTCAAGGATTTCCAAACTGGTGGAACCCGGAAGCGAGATCCAGTGTCGAAAATTATTGACACTTACCAAGTTGGTCGAGGAGATCAGAAATGTTGGGCATATTTATCGTCTGCAGTGTGTTCGTTTAACTTCCTATAGTCGATAACAACTCGCCACTTTTGCTTACCAGAAGCATTGAGTTTCTTAGGGACGACCCTTACGGGGGTGGACCAAGGAGAAGAAGAGTGCCTTGATCAAGCATTTTGGAAAACTGGGTTTTTTCTTCCTCCTTCTGGACATGAGAGCATATCTGTAAGATTTTGTGAAAACGGACTTGGCATTATTGGTGTCAATTGCGTTGGTAAAGGTTAAAACATCGCCTTCAAGAAGAAAATATCTTTGAATTCTAAATAAAGGTTCCTGATAAGTTATCTCTTCGTCGCTCTTCGTCGTTAAGATGTTCTGTCCGAATTTGTTCCCTGATAGTAAAAGTTCTGTCTAAGTTTATAGAGTCAGAGTAATCGTGTGTATTCAGATTTAAGAGAGGGTGTGTATGGTCAAGGGGTTCTAAATGAAGATTGGAAAAGTTAACAGTTTTGGCCATTGCGTTCGCGTTTATTATCGAAGACAGAAATTCTCCCTTTGAATTAACGCGTACAACGGCGTTGGGATGTCGTACTTTGTCAATTACTTTTATCAGTAAAATTGCGTCGGTATTTCTAAGTTCACACTTAGGTTTGAAAATTTTTTCGGTTCGTGCCTGAATTGTTATTTGATTATTATGAGTATGAGGGTGTGCGTTAGTACTGGGGGTGCCTGTTGGTTGTATATTGGATTGGTCGTGATCGGGCACTTTATATAAGGGGATTGTTTTAAAGTTAATAATTAATTGTTTGGATTTTAAGTCGACGATACATTCATAATGCTCAAGAAAATCAAGACCTAATATTCCATCAAACTCAATATCTAAATCGTAGATAAAGACCTTGTGTGGATTACGTGGAGCGAAAGGAATGAGGGTGGATTGTGAGATTGGGATTTCCTCATGAGTAATTCCTTGAATTGTTACTCTTTTGGGAGATCTTTGTGAGAAGTTTTTGACAATTTGTTCTTTGAAAATGGAGATACCACCTTCGGTATCAATTAGGAGTTTAAATTTTCCAGAAGTGTCGTTGATATAATAAAGGTTTTTGGAATTTACTGTCAGAAGGGGACTTAAAGAAATGTTTGTTCTTGAAAGTTCAGGTCGGGGTTGAAATCTTATAAATTCAAGTTCTGTATTTGAGTTTGTATTCATTAGGGCTGAAAGGTTCGACAGGGGTATTGTTTACTATTTGTTCGAACCCATGGCTTTCATAGTTTTGGATGTTGTCATCGAAATACTGCTGATTATTATCAGCATAATAAACATACTCGCCTGCAGAATATTCCTGATAGTTGCCATTTTGATAGTGATTAAAATGGTTGGTCCTTTCAGGACGGAAATTTGAGTTTGTCTGTATTACAGACCGTCGAAAGTTGTTCGGCTTGAAAAGAGGTATCTGGAAGTTGTTTGGTCGGATTTGTTCACCTTGATGATTGTTATTATTATTGATTCGATTTGGTCTCGAAGATTGATTCGGCCCAACGAAATTAGGTCTGTTATTTTGGTTAAACGGCTGAGAGTTGTTTTGATATCTTAACCGAGTGTCCGCAGCGATGTGGCTTAATCGCCCACAATTTAAACATTTAGGAGGTGGAGTTGGTTTTTTAGCCTGAAAAGAGGGCTTAGGTGGAACAGATTTATTTACTTTTGTTCCTCAAAATAGGATAATTGAAGTTCTCTTCTTATACGAGAATGTACCTCAAGAAGGTTCATCGGACTACTGGCACGGATAATTTGGCCTAATCGTGGTTCTAAACCGGTAAGTAGTGTGTTTAAAACCATAGTGTCAACGAGAGTGGTTTGAGCGTCTTTCTGCTCGTTGCTTAGAATAGGAGCTTTTTGGATACATGAGTGCATTTTCGCACTCAATACTTGAAGCCTATTATAGAATGTTAAGGGAGACTCATTGGATAGTTTTTTTAACCGTTGAAGGTCGTATATTAATGAAAAAATATCCCTAGAGTCTCCGAAGTGTAGTTTTAGAAGCTGCTTTATTTCGAGGTACGACGGGGAGTTCCTAGAGTTAATTAACTGCGCCGCTTTTTCCCTTAATTTATTTTTAATGTGAATTACCAACAAGTATTTTTGTTCGGTAGTAGACATGTTATATGCACAATTGCAAGCATGAATAAATGTGTCCAAAGAAATTTGGTCGCCTTCAAACTCTGGAATTATTGAAAATATTTCCGACCACCTATTGTTTTCAGTTTCTTCGACAACCGTGTTGTTCTGTGATTGTACCATTTCGATTCAATAGAATTTGAGAGCGAAAAAGATCAAATAAAAAATAATAAAATAAATGGTGTAAAAATCAATAATCAATAAATTTGTAAATGGGGAAATACGAAAGATATTTCGATGATATAATAGTATTAATAAAATAAAAATGTAAATAAAATCAATAAATCAAATAATTCACTCAATGGAATGAATAAATCAAAATAATCAAATAAATCATAAAAATGATAAAATATTAATGTAGTAAAATAATAAATAAGTGATTCAATTCATTGATTTAAAAAATATCAATAAATCAAAATATGAAAATCAATTATTCATAATCTTAAACGTTAGACGATTCACTACTACTCACATCAACAGGAACATTGGAAGATCCGTGTTCTCCTTGTTGTCGCAGTTGGGACTTCTTCCAGGTTCTTTGCTCCGTTGAAGGATAGAATCCGCCGCTACAAGTTAGAATTAAGCTCGTGTTCTAGTAACGTTAACGGATCCTACTGACAGCGCCAATTTGTTATATCACACTTCAACTAATTAACTTTTTAAAACGATTTTTATTTAAATAAACACAATAATAACTTTTAAAATAGAAATGAAAAAATAACAATATAACTAACAAAAGTTCTGAGTAATAACGAATAAAGACTAAGTGAAATTCTACAATTTATAAGCTAATGGATGCTGAATCGGCATTGTCGACACGGCGATTTCCACGGATGCTAGGCGATGCTGTCAGCTGACACTGCACGTGTCGCTGAGTCAGCTGGGAACGACGAAATATAGTTGCTACACAAGTTCACACAAAGTTCATGTTATATATAACATAACATATATATATATATATATATATATATATATATATATATATATATATATATATATATATATATATATATATATATATTTCTAACCTAAAAAAATTGTTTTCGATCTTTCTAATATTTTCTATAATAGTTTGTTTTACTTTCCAAATTTGTCATGATATATTCTGTGCGACGAATTGTAGATTTAGATTTTTACATGAGTGCACCTATTGAAGGATTAGATGTCACTTATTCGAAATTTATTCCCTGATGTATCAGATGGCATCTTTAATTGACAAATCTGTTAATGTTTCTTTGAATCAAGCTTCTTCACTTAGTCAACATGTGTACAAAATCTCATTGGTATCTGGAATACCAATGTATGGATACCATACCAGGCCACATAAGTTTTTCAAGATATTTCTGTATAATACAATATCTATTAAAAAAGTTAGTAATTTGGTTATGAATAAGACAAGACAACACTACGTCAAATATATCAGTCTCATGAAACTGACATAAATTTCATTATGCAATTTATGATTGACTTTAATTGGCATGGCATGAGCTTCTTGAACATATCTGAAATTAAATTCAGGAAAGACCTTAGTAATGAAAATAGCGGCATCGAGGATCACATGCTTTTACCATCATATATTAATAAAACGACAACATGTGAACTTGAAGCTGATGTTCTAGCCCAACATATTATCAATAGAGAGCAAGTAACATCAGGGCACATCGCAGCCATTCCTGGAATAGAGTGCCTCTGGGAGGACGAGACATAGAAGGCGTAAGAAAGGCGATCCTAGTGAAATACAACATCTGCTTGAATTATCTAGAACCAATGTGGATCCAACGAAAAATCATTTAGTATTCAAACAAGCTCTTAGAGAGAGATTGATTATGTTTTCTACAGAAAAAAAATATAGTGCGCGAATTAAATTCATCTGTTTATCCAGCCGAACTCCAGAAAATGTTAACGTCCAATCAGCTTCAGATAATGATTCTGATATCACATCTAGCCTTGAATTGAGCTTAGACGATACAGTTAACGATTTGGATTCAACAATGACAAGTGATTTTTCTATGAGATCAGATGATGAAGAGCTTTTTCAGTATTTTAAATAATTTAAGTGACAATAAAAATGACCTAGAAGATGGTAGTATTTTGTCTCAAGTTGTAAAGCCGGTTGAAGATGAATTTGATTTGGACATGACTTTACCACTAGAAAATAAATCAGAAGCTAAAGAAACTGAAGAGAAGAGTGATGATGAATTCAATAAAACATTAATTCCTCAGTTAGATGGAATGTGTGATGATTGTTTAGTTCCCGTTCAACAAGTAAAGAAGGAATTAATTTCTAAAAACTTACTTGACATAGACCCTAACAGCAAATATATCAATAGAAACAATTGTACAAGAGCAAGCACACATAAGTGAACTAACAAGTTTCGGGATTAGAGAACAAAAACAAATATTAATCATCGAAAATCGCTTTATTGTTTTTCAAAATATTCCCCATGAAGATCTATACACTTTTGCATGCGTTTGAACCAATTGTCGAAGCACTTTTTCCACTCTGATTGAGGTATCTCCAAAACATGCATTCTGAACGCAGCAACCGCTTCTTCAGGTGTCGAAAAATGACCTCTCAGTTTGTTTTTTACGTACGGGAATAAAAAGAAGTCATTTGGTGGCATGTCAGGACTATATATACGGCGGATGACTCATCAAATCGATGTTTTGAGTGGTCAAAAATGCAGTTGTTTGAGCCGATGTGTGAGAGCTCGCATTGTCTTGGTGAAGAGTGAATCGTCTTCGGCGGTTGGTTTTCCTCATTTCTTGGAAGACAAGTGGCAAACAAATGGTTGTGTACCACTCAGAATTAACTGTTCTGCGTTGTTCTAGTGGTACGGTTGCTACATGTCCAGTTTTTCCGAAAAAACAGGCGATCATTTGCTTGGAAGTGCTTCGTGCGCGAACAACTTTTGTTGGATTAGGCTCATCTTGAAACACCCATACAGTCGACTGCTGTTTACTTTCGGGCTCATACGTGTAAATCCACGATTCATCACCTGTCACTATGTCATAAACGTGTTTTGAAGCACCGCGATCGTATTTTTTGAGCTTTTCTTTCGACCAATCGACAAGAGCCTTTTTTTGAACGATTGACAAATTGTGTGGGATCCAACGCGAACAAATTTTTTTGACATTCAAATGTTTATGCAATATTGAATGTATGCTGGTCCCACTAATGTGTAAGGTTGACTCAATCTCACGATAGGTCACATGACGATCTTGCAATACCAGTTCGCGCACAGCATCAATGGTTTCCGGAACAACAACTGTTTTTGGACGACCTTCACGAAATTCGTATAAACAATGGTCCTTGTTGGAGTTTCATCGCCAAAAATTAAATTAAGTTCATTCATGCACTCTTGCTGACTTAATCCACGTTGAAAGTTGTAAAAAATAATCGCACGAAAATGTTCACGATTTAATTCTATTTTTTGGCCGAGATGAATCCTTTAAGTTACTGTAAAAAACACATAGCGCTGGTATGTCAAAACGTTCTGTGTACTTATAACCTCAAAAATGTCAAACTTTACGATAGAGCTGTCAGTTGTCAGATTGCAACACTAGGGTTGTCCAATCCCGAATTATAAAAGGCAGCCCTCGTATTTCCTTAGGATCAAAAAACGACAGTGAGTAATTTAAAGAGTCTGGAAATCAATATCCGACGTCTAGGGTATAACGTAAGGAAACTGAACAAACGCCATCATATTGCTGTTATTATGAGGAAATTGCATCAAAGAGTAAATCAACTGACACTGCATATTGTTACGTACGTTAAGGGGTTCTGGGGAGCTAAGTTATTCTAAGGCCTTTTTTAGGTGGTCAGAATACACTTTATTATCTGCTGGTTACAAGAGTTGTCTGTTCGGATGGTAGAATACAACTAACTAAAAATGAACAATAATTGTTAGTTGCGAGATACGGTACCCTCCATTCTTCGCATACGGCACACCGTGATAAAAGTATGTAAGGTGTCGTCGATGAGTGCGGCGGAGTCCCTGAACGCCAATGGTAACTGTGTTCAATTGTGACACTCCCCCACGTTGATAAGACATCGCCCTTGATGTCTCAATAGACAGCGACATCATCTCCATATGCGAAGCCTTCGGGTTCCACATCTCCAACTCTAAAAAAAAAATAAAAACACAGCAGTACAAATTCATAATAAAAAATCTTACATCAAATCTTATTTAAATTCTACTTTGTTAATTATGACTTATCTATCCTAGGGAGTTAACTATCCTAGAGGGCTCTTAAAACATAATCTGTTATTAACTAAACTAATATAGAACTCTCTTCCAATACTTATGTTTAAAGATTATTTAGACTATCTTTCTAACTATCTAGAACCTACCCTTATTTATCTAGAACATGTTCTACTTTATATAGATATGAGTAAGAGCTACATGTTTCTTTTTATTTTTACTACATGTAGTGGGTTCATCCTTTTCTTTACAACTATTCTCTTCAATTTCTTTTTCTATAACATCTTCAATTCTTTCATTTACTGTTTCCAAATTTGTTGCATTCTGAGTGTTGTCTCTAAATTTCCTTGATCGGTTTACAACAAGCTGATACACTAACCATCCGCAGAAAGTTAAAAATACCAAAATTATTAAAGCACTACTAAAATCGTTTAATACAATTTCCCAATTAGAAGCTCTGGCCGGTTGTACTGTCCCAAAACCTATAAGGTAAGGGTTTTTCAAAATAACTACTACAATTAATGTCGTACCTATCCAGTTTAAGACATTTGTGATTTTGAAAATAGTTGCATAAGACTTTGCCTGTGAAAATAATATCGGTTTAAGTTGAAAATTTAATAAATCGTTAAATTCCACTCATCTCTAATACATTCAGAAAAATTTTCAAAATTTAAATGAGTGTATGTAACTCTTGGATTCAATTTGAACGTATCGAATTTTGACCAAATCGCCGGCAAAACATGTTTAAAATTAAATTCTTGCAATCCTTTCGCATCACAAGGGAACTTTGTATTCTCCTAACAATGAACATGCACATGGTACATTGACTTCTAACGCACCTATTGTATGGGATTGCTTTACTGTAACATTTTTTTCGAAATCAGGGCATTTTAATTTCATAATTTTTGGAGCATGTGTTATTAGAAATTTCTCGGGTTCGATTTGACTTATTAATGTACTATTATCGAAATAACATATAGGCTTACACAATGCTATCAACCGTGAAATTTGAGTACCGCGAGCTAATTCGAGAAAACAGTCCGGATTCTTTATACCAGTGTCTCTGGTACGTGGTAAAAAACACAAGTTATCATTTTCTACACATGTTTCAAGATTATTTCCTGAAATTACCTTATTAAAATTAATTTCAAGAAGATAACAATCATTACGTGTAAGATCATTCTCTCTTATTTTTTCTGCGAGTTGAATGCCGCTTGTTCGTTAACGGTTTAAAATTACTTTTATTACACAAAAGGAAAACACTCAGCATTTTATTTTGAAATTGTTGTTTATGAAATACTTTTTGCGTATAGAAACAATTGAAGAAATTGTAAACTTTATAGTTCATCGTACGTACAAAGTTGGATATTGAAATTTGCCTTTTGCAATTTGCAAGCTTGCTTATTTACTTCGCTGGTAAAACGGTTTTATTCGTTCCACGTGAATTGTATCATACCTTACATTTTTACCTTTACAAATTTTAATCTTATAATTGAGATCATTTACTTTTTCAACAATTTCATATGGGCCCGTCCACCTATGAAGAAGTTTTTCAGACTTACCGACTTTCCTTATCGGCGCATAAACTAAAACTTTACTATTTATTTCATAATTTACTGATCTATTTTTATCGTATCTATCTTTCTGTTTCAACTGTTCGGTTTCGATTTGCTTTCTAACATTTTCACGAATATTTTGTATGCGAGATAAAATTTCTTTTGCGTCCTCGTTGGTGTTATTAACGCCTAACACTATATCTATGGGTAATTTCGGATTACGTCCATACACTAAGAAAAAAGGTGAAACCTTTGTAGTTTCTTGGGGAGAAGAGTTATACGCGAACGTAACTAAAGGCACGTAGGTGTCCCAATCTTTTTGGTTTGTTGCGACATACATTGAGAGCATGGTAGCTAAAGTGCCATTAAAATGTTCTACTAGACCATTTGTTTGAGGATGATAGGCTGTTGTGAATGTAGGATGACTGCCTATACCCTTTAAAAGTTCAGTTAGTAAATTTGATGTGAAACATTTTCCGCGGTCACTAATAATGCGTCTCGGACAACCGTATTTGCAAATCACATCTTCTAATAAGAAATTAGCTACACATGAAGCGTTACCTGCTGGTAGTGCTTTTGCTACTTTGACATGTAATCCATAGCGGTTACAATGCAAGTATTATTTAATCAGATTTTGGAAATGGTCCTAAAATATCTATTCCCCATGTTTCAAAAACTTGTCCTACTTCGATAGGTTTTAATAAACCGGGTGGAGATTTATTAACTTGTATTCTGTGTTGACAATGTAAACAAGATTTTACATAATTTTCTACATCCTTCATGATATTTGGCCAATAATACCGAGTTTTAATTTTTCCGTATGTTTTCGTAAAACCTAAATGAGCTCCTGATAATGGATCGTCATGATAACACCTTAAAATATCTGGCCTAATTTTTTCCGGTACAACTAATAGTTTTGATGACCCTATCGGTGAAAAATGCTTTTTAAACAAAATTTCATTTTCTAGTACATAACTACGTGATTGTTTAATTAATTTTGAATCAGCTTTGTCAGGATTTTTTATGGCGGAAATGAGATCGTGAAGTTGACTGTCCTGTAGTTGCAATTCAGCGATATCGGTTAAATCTAAATGAAGAATTGGAATTTCGGTATCTATTTCGGAAAAATCAGAAATTGGACACCTAGACAATCCATCAGCATCAGTATGTTTCTTACCGCTTTTATGAACTATTTCGTATTGATAATCTTGAAGCTTAATTGCCCATCTTGCTAAACGACCACTTAAGTCCTGATTTTTATGCAAAAAACATAAAGCATGGTGGTCAACCACGACTTTGAAGGGTTGGCCCCAGAGTAAACTTCTGAAGTAAGTTACTCCGTATATTACTGCTAATAATTCTTTTTCAGTAGTATGATACCTTGTTTCAGGCGAGGATAAACGTCGTGAGGCATACGCAATAGGATGAGCGTCCCCGAGTTCATCTACTTGTAAAATTACTGCTCCTGGACCAAAATTACAGGCATCTGTGTAGATTTCCGTTGGCCTACCTGGCTTAAAATGAGCTAATACTGGATAGTTTGTTAATTTATTTTTTAAATTCGTCAAACGCTTCTTGCTCTTGGGAAGTCCATATAAACTTTTGATCTTTTTTAGTTAAAAGTGTTAAAGGACGTGCAATATCTGAGAAACATTTAATAAATTTCCGATAATAGTTAACAAGTCCTATGAAATATTGAACATCTTTTACATTTTTAAGGACTGGAAAATTCTCTACAGCTTTAATTTTTTCTGGATCAGGTGAAAGACCTTTATTACTAGCTATATATCCTAAAATACGAATTTCTTGAACAGCTAACTAATCTCAATTTACTTATGTGATCTGTGAATGTTTCACCAATAACTAAAACATCATCTAAATAAACAAGACAAGAATTGTACTTTAATCCTGCTAGGACTTGATCCATACATCTTTGAAAACACGCAGGACTCGAAGCTAAACCAAATGGTAAAACATTAAATTCATACAGACCATCTGGTACGATAAAAGCGGTTTTAGATCTATCCTTTTCCGGAATTTTAATTTGCCAATAACCAGAAAATAAATCTAAAGAACTGAAATAATTTGATCCATTTAATGCCGATAACAAATCCTCATTAACGGGTAAAGGATAGGAATCTGTTTGAATAACTTTATTTAATTTGCGGTAGTCTACGCAGAATCGCCAACTATCATCTTTTTTCTTTAGTAAGACAACTGGAGAAGCCCATGGGCTATAAGATTTTCTAATAATTTTCGCGTCCAACATTTCTTGAATTTGGTTGTTGATAATTTCCTTTTCGCGCTGTGAAATACGATATGGGGGTTGATGACTAGGTTTTGCGTCCCTGGTATCAATTTCTTGTTCACATACATTTGTTCTACCTAACTCATAATTGCTCGTAGCAAATAAATCTGAAAACTCTTTTACTAAATTATCCAAAATTTCCCTTTCTCTAACACTCAATTGATCATTTATTTGAATTCCTAAATCATTAACATCTGCATACAAAAGATCGTGATGTCTAACATCTGTCTTTTTACCTAAATTTATCTTAGCAACATTCGAGATGCTAGAAACCTGAAAGTCATCCTGAATACATGCAGGGAATAGGTTACTATCTGTATGTACTAATTCCATACAATCTACGGAATCTTTGACTTTACCTAAACAAGAACCCTTAAAAATTATACCTGAGTATTATTTGTGACGTATATGAAGTCGTTTTTTACACTTATTTTGACTACTGTTAAACCCCTGTTTCTGAAGTAATTTTCACTAGGCTCAAAGAACCAAAATTTATCATAACTTACGTAACTTATCAAAATTATTTTTGTAGTGCTTAAAGGAGGTAATTTAACTTCCTGTGTCGAACGAACATTATCATCCTCTATATTTATTTCATGATTCAGTACATTTTCATACCCAACAAACTTGAAAACGTAACTTTGTTCATTGTGAAATAAGCTTACAGTGTGTGTTACAAAATTTATATTAATTTTATATTTTTCATTAAAGTCATTACCTAGTATAATTTTATTACCGAAATTTTTTGCAATTATTAGTTCGTTTTTAAAGTTTACATTACCTATTTGAAATTTCCGTTAGCAGCTCTTACCTTTAAATTTTGAACAGGTCGAGTTTTTGAAATTTTTGGAATAAAATTTGAATCAATAACGCTGATCCCAGCGCCAGTATCAACAATTAAATTTACTGATTTACCATGGATACAACCTTTTATTTGAATAACTTCACAGAAGGGTGAGGTAATTTTGTATAATGCAATTGAATTAAGAAATTTTTTCCTATATCTACAGTTTGATTTTTTATCACCTATTTTCTTACAGAAAAAACAATACCAAGATTTAATTTCGGAACATCTTTTAACATTGTCGCTAAACTTTAGCGACGTGGTCTAGAGTTTTTTGGATAATTTTTTGAATAACAATTTTTTGCATAATGACCTGGCTTGCCACATTGAAAACAAACTACTCGTCCGTCTGGCGTCCTACTTTCTTTTTTGAAAGCAGTTGGCTTGTTCCAAAATTTATCTTTGTTATTACTAAAAGAAGTTCGTACAAACCTGTTTGAGTTCTTTTCCAGAAGCTCGAGTCTTTGGCGGAGATCATCCATCGGATCTGGTACATTTGATCTTTCTGAATACCTGCTCCTTGCGGCTGCTCTACTACTCTCTCCAATCATGGTTTCTGTGGCTTCTATTTTCTGCATATTTCTTCGAAAATTTTCCATTGTGTCGTTATTCATAATGTTCACCTTTTCTAAAATTTTAGGTTGGAGTCCACGAATGATAAAACCTATTTTCTCCTGGTCGGCCATTTGAGGGTTTATACTGTAACATAACAGTAAAATGTCGTTGAAAAATGTCCACAAGTCTTCATATACTCCTTGTTTTCGGTTTAAAAGTTTAAAATAGTTTTGTTCGGTTTTCACTGTACTAATAAACGCATTTTTTAACTGACTTTCCGCTTCCTCAAAATTTTCACAAAGGTCCTCAATTGTCTCGAAAAAATCAATGGCATGTCCTTCTAAGTAACATAGTAACTGTAACAATTTAGTTTCTTCTGTCCATCTGTTAGCTTTGGCTGCACGTTTAAAGTTTTTGAGAAATTCTTCGACACTTTCGCCTGAATTTCCACTGAACGTTTTAGGTATTACTGAAGTAAAAATTTCGTCTTGAGAATTTTCGGTCATTTTTGGAGAATGCTTTGGATTTGTTTCTTCTTTTGCAGTATCACTTATAGTTTAGATAGAAAGGTCTTTTCTTGGGGTGTCGTTTGATGTTTCACTTTCACTTTCTTCGAAATCGTCTAACAGCTTTCTTTTTCGCCACTGGGCACGTGTTAACATTTATTATTTTTTGTGTTTGGAAAGTGCGCGGCGCTTCCACCAATTTTGTTACGTATGTTAAGGGGTTCTGGGGGCTAAGTTATTTTAAGGCCTTGTTAGGTGGTCAGAATACACTTTATTATCTGCTGGTTACAAGAGTTGTCTGTTCGGATGGTAGAATACAACTAACTAAAAATGAACAATAATTGTTAGTTGCGAGATACGGTCCCCTCCATTCTTCGCATACGACACACCGTGATAAAAGTATGTAAGTTTTCGTCGATGAGTGCGGCGGAGTCCCTGAACTGTGTTCAATTGTGACAATATCAATAGACATGGTTATGCAGATTTCAGAGTTATCTATAAATCGGCAATTAAAGAAGAAGAGACAACTCAAACTAAATATGCTCTTCTGAAGATGAATGTTTTATGCCAAAGTTTACCACAGAGAATATTTCAACCAATTTATATGATTCAGGGGGAAGGCGCCCATGAACAGAAAATAACAGACTTAGACAAAACTTTCACGGAAGAAGATGAATCAGCTTTAAATCGATCTATAAAGTGCACATCTTCAAATCACGACATGAATACCAAAGATCAAATAACAAATGAAATTGATTCTGCTTTTTCCGGATTTGGACCGCGTCATTTTTTCGAATTAATTTATTAATTATATATTTATTATTATAAGGGGCTTTTTCAAGGATGAGACAAAAAAAAAACAAAACAAATGTTACTTACCTTGCGGCGACTCCATTCATTTCATCTTTTTCTCACCATATATCACCCAAAATTTGGTTGATATATGGTGATGACACTTTTGTCATCTGGCCACATGGACAAGAGGCTCTCCAATTGTTCTTTAACCACATTAATACCTAAGATTCAAACATCAAATTCACTATGGAAATTGAGTCCAATGGATCCCTGGCCTTCCTAGACGTGTTGGTTTCACGGTTGCCAAGTGGTCGCCTGGGCCACTCTGTATACAGAAAACCAACACATACCGACAGATATCTGCACGCTCTGACCCATCTTCACCCATCTCAGAAACGGTCAGTTGTGAACTCCCTGGTTCCTCCAGCTATATCCATTTCCGAACCCAAAAGTTTGAGAAGGGAATTAGCTTGGGTTGAGGGTAGCCTACTAAACAACGGATACAGCAAACGAGAGATTCGCAATTCCATTTCTCGTCACCAACATCCCCTTCCTAAGAAAGAATTGTCACCTAATAAATCAGTAGCATATTTGCCATATATCAGCAAGGTCACGGATATGATTGGGAAGCTTCTCCATAAGCATGAGGTGAAAACAGTCTACAAACCACTATCCAAAATCTCACAAATGTTACCCTCTCCAAAGGATAAACAAAATCCTCTTTCATCTAAAGGTGTTTATTCCATTCCATGCTCGTGTGGGGCAGTATACATCGGTGAAACAGGTCGATCTATAAACACTCGTCTGGGTGAACACAAAGGTTGTTTGAAGACGGGCCTGCTTTCAAACTCTGCTGTAGCTGAACATCATCACGAAACGGGCCACCAAATCCTCTTAGACAGCTCCGCTGTCGTGGCCAAATCTCCGTATTATTTCAACAGAAAATTCCGTGAGGCCGTTGAAATCGCCAAAAATAACACGAATTTCAATCGAGACAAAGGTTTTGAACTTTCGTCCATCTGGAAATCTTGCATCAACATTTCCACAAAATAAATCACTTACATTATCCACTAATAAAATTCCAGGAATGTATACTAAATTTCATCACAATCATAAAATAATCCCATTAAGTGCCTCCTACCCTTCGTTTACCTGGAAATTTCGGGAGGCCAATTATTATTTCTTCGTACCTATTACTCAATTAGAATTTGTACATCATTGTGACAAGTTGAATAAAAAGTGAAGTTTTGAAGTGTTCGTGAGAAAAAGATTAAATGAATAGAGTCCCCGCAAGGTAAGTAACATTTTTTTTGTTTTTTGTCTCATCCTTGAAAAAGCCCCTTATATGTTTGGGCGAAACGTCGGAAAACTTTGTTTATATCCCGGTGTAGGTATATAAATAAATTAATTCGAAAAAATGACGCGGTCCAAATCCGGAAAAAGCAGAATCAGTTATGACTCTGGCCGCGAAAACCTCCGTTCTCATTTAACAAATGAAATTAATTCCACAATCGTAGAAGAAATCATATATATATATATATATATATATATATATATATATATATATATATATATATATATATGTTATATCACACTTTCAAAATTTCTCTTTTTTTAAAAAAGATTTTATTTATAGTTGCACAATTATTAACTTTTAATATAAAACTTGAAAATAACAATAAAAAACAAAATGAGTGTTAAACTAAACTAGACAGAACTGTAAGTAATAATGAATGATGTTACAATGAAAAAGTATAATTTATAAACTAAGAACGCTGACTAAGGTGTCGCAGCGCTTGCAGTTCTCACGGATGTTCGTCTGCGGGTAACTGGAGACGACACGTGTTATGCTGACTCAGCTTGGGAACTGTTGCTAGGTTGTTTCATGTAAGTCGATGGAATAACTTATATAACAACTCCCATCCATATAAAAAAGTTGATGCTACAGCATCGACTTTTAAGGGAGGTTCTGCAATTCAATATCCTCGACAGGACTAAGGAGGCTATGGAGTTTTACCCTGGGCTTGATGGATGATGGACCTGGTGGTGGTGCTGGATCGGCAGAAGGGCTGATTGTTGGAGGCTTCTGTAATTTCTTCCTGATAATGCTGATGGAAAGGAGGGCAACCACAATTGCGGTTGTTGCCATTGTGATGATCGTAAACCAGGAGGTGTGTTTCTCCAAGAATGGTTGGTCCAGGAGCTTTTCCAATTCCCTGGAGTATTGTCTAAGCTTATGGTTAGCGATATACAGGTCTCTGGCATCCAATTCCTGTAGTCTCATGGGTTTCAACTTTGGAAGTTGACTGATGGTTGGCAGGTTGTCGCAACAGTTGTAGGGGATGTTGACTGGGTGACTCTTAAGTGTTATGTTGTCAACGTTGTTGGTGGTCCTTCTGGCATGGACCCTGGTGTTACCGATGAAGGCATTGCAACTGGGTTGGATGGTCAATAGAGAATTTGTCGAAATGGATTGGGTAACGACATCTTCTCCCTTGCACTTGATGTTGATGGGCAACTATCCGGAAATCGAGATTAACCAAAGGTTCAGATCAATCTCTTGAATATTATACTCTTCGGCATGTAATATTAAAGGCTTGCAAGTTGAAGGAAGGGCTGTTGGCGGTCTAAGAAGCTGTGCTTCGCAGAGGGCTTCTTTGTCCATGGTGTGTGGAATAACTTTGGAACAGATCTTATGTTCTTTAGATAATGGCTTTCAGTCACTCAGGTCTTCGAAAGATGCGTACAATAGCGAATCGTCATCTCTCGCGATATATTTTAATTTTGTTGGAAGAATATGGTGAAATCCTGTTCGATAATCCAAAACTGGGATAGGATACAAGCGGTACAGTGTATAAGTTTCAGGATTGACTAAGGGGATTTTTAGTACAAAAACAATTTTAGTATTGATCTGAAATGCTTCCAATTCTATTAGATTGATGTATCTAGCAACATTTGAACTATAGGTTGGAAGTGGTAAGTTATTTTTATGAAGTGACTGTGATATTTTCTGAAGGGAGTCGACCAAATCTACTGGGTTTACAATTGAGCTATGTAAGATTTTTAGACGGGCCAAAGAGACTGCAGTTAATACATCGTTGAGGGTATCTTCAATGTATACGTAACTTTCCATTAAGCTTTCACACAAATCCAAGACATTGGCTTGAAGTTCATAAAAAGCAAGATCGTCTGTAATGAACTCAATTGACTTCCTAATTACTTTCGATATTAAGTTTTCAATTTGATGTTGGTCTTTAGTAATTTTATTGATAGAGTCACTAAAGTATTCTGCGTCTGTTGCATCTAAGTTACCGGAAATAGATTTCCAAATTGATCCCAGTCCGTTAATGAGTCCGCGTTTCTTTCTGTTGGTACTGTAAGTCTCAGTGTCAGCGAAAATTTCTGTATATTTGATGTTAACAGATTTTGATATTTGTCTCAGGAGGCTTACGTGAGTCTGTACTTTTGATTTGAAGATTTTAAAGTTAGTTTTGTTGTGGTTGATAGTATCTAAAAGTCTGTTCAGTATATTGTCGTTGTTTAAAGTAGCGTCTCGAAATGGGCTTAGATCTTTGTAAACAAGGAGTGTCCATTTGTCATTAGAAATTTTAAGGGTTCCTTCTTCATGAAAGAAAACTCCTATAGTATTGTTAACAGGCGTAATGGAGTACTGTTGAAGGTTCACGACTGAAAACAGTCCATAGAATCTGAAAAAAGGGATTTATTCAAAATAGGGTTTTAGTCTGTCAAAGTTAACTTTAGTTATTTGGTTTGTTTGTAAATTTATGACGTAGACTTTGTCGCCTACTTTGTAATCGGGTTGTTTAGTAGAAACGTGTTGTTCAAATCGCACTTTAGATGTTTCTTTCTGTCTTTCGGTTTTAGCACGGGCGAGTCTGTAATAATAGTCCATTCTGTTATTTAGGTCTCTTACGTATTTCGAAATAAGTTTTTCCTGGTTGTAAAGGGTTTCTGGAGGCCTACTTGAAGTGTGCCCAAATATGAGTTCATAGGGCGTGAAACCGGTGGTTTTATTTTTCGTGTTATTACAACAAATGATGGCATAAGGGAGGACGTTAAATGGATGTTCGTTTGGATGTTCCGCTGTATTTGCCCTTATCATTTCTGCTAAGGTCGCGTGAAATCATTCAATAGAACCGTTTGACTCGGGATGTTGAACGCTGGAGAATGTCAGTTTTATGTCGTATAGTTGGCATAAATCCCGCATTAAGGTGTTATCAAATTCACGTCCATAGTCACAATGGATGCGAAGTGGAGTTCCATAATGTTGTAAGAAAATCAAAAGGGTGTTTACGACTTTTGAAGCTGTTTTGTCGTTTATGGGGTAGGCTTGCATAAATTTCGTGAGTTCGTCCCTAATAGTGAGTGCATGATTTCTAGATGGATATTCGAAGATGTCAATGTTAATACGTTCAAAAGGAGTCTTGGGTGTTTCCGTAATAACAAAAGGTGCACTTAAGTTTTTCCTACAGAACTTTACCTTTTGGCAAGTTTCACAGGATTTGATAAATTGTTCTACAGTTTTAATTAAGCCGGTCCAATTGTATTTTTCCCTAATACGTCTGATAGTTTCGTTAATGCCACGATGGAGGTTGTTTTTACCAGAGTGGTATTGTTGTATTATTATAGGAATTTCGTCTTCGGTAGGAGCTGTAACAATGTTTTGGCAGATTTTCAATTTGATTTCTTTGTCGGAGAGAATGAAAGATAAAATTTTAAGAATGGGAAGTTCTATGTTATTTTCTATGCAGTATGTTTCGGAGTCGTTGAATTGGTCTTGGTTGGTATAAATAATTTTGAAAAGATGTGAGAAGACAGTCATCGGCAAAGGTACAACTAACTATTTTCTATGCCTGACAGATTTACTGGCCATGATGTTAAGAGTGTCATTACTGAAATTAGGTTCTTCTTCGAAAAAGTCATCAATAATTTTGTCGTGTAAGTCGTTAGTCTTGTTTTGCCAAAAGAATGTAACTATGCGTTTGTGGGACTTGTCTGAAGTTGAGAATTGGATATTTCAATTTTAGAATAATCGATTATTGACTCAGTTTTGTAGAGTTGAACAAATCGATTAAACTCAGCGATAATTCTTTCGTCATGTTCGTCGTCATTGTCAGAGTTTTCAGGTTGTTCGGAGTCAGTTTCGTTGTTAGCGAAAATTTTGATTTTGGAAAGGAAATCAGCACATTGCTTGAAATGGTTGATTTTGATGCGAGAAAGAGCATCTGCATTTTGGTTTACCTTGCCGGGCTTGTACTCGATCTTATAATTGTATTGCTCTAGCTTAAGGCGCCATCTGGCTAGACGACTGCCAGGATCTTTGCCCAAACTATGGCCAACAATTCTCGTTCGGTGGTGGAATATCGTGTCTCTGCAGCACAGAGGGTGCGAGAAACGTATGCAACAGGGAGATCTTTTCCCACAAGGCCTTGAGAAAGAACCGCTCCAATAGCAAAAGCACTAGCATCAGTAGTGAGCAGGAAGGGTTCTTCAAAGTTTGTATATATCAGGATTGGGTCAGATACAAGGGCTTGCTTCAGTTCATTGAAGGAAGACTTGCAATCTGCGTCAAAGATGAATTTGACGTCTTTTTGGAGTAGTTTAGTCAGAGGTTTAGAGATCTTCGCAAAATTTGGTATGAAGCGTCTGTAATACCCAGCGAGACCAAGAAAAGATTTGATGTCTTTCGGAGTTTGGGGTTGCGGAAAGTTCTGAATACATTCAACCTTTGAAGGGTTTGGTTTTACACCTTCTTGTGTGATAAGATGGCCAAGATAAGCCACTTCTTTACGAAGAAATTTGCACTTATCAGGTTGAATTTTGAGGTTAGACTTCCGAAGTCGTTTAAAAACTTCTGTTAACCGGGAAATATGTTCATGGATGTTCGGAGAGTAGACGATGATATCATCCATGTAGACGAGACAATAGTAATTCTGTATACCGAGAAGAATAGTGTCCATGACCCTGTGAAAAGTAGAAGGTGCATTTTTTAAACCAAATGGCATACGAACAAATTCGTAATGACCATTTTCGACAGAAAAGCCAGTCTTAGGAATATCTTCCTCTTGGATTTCAAACTGGTGGAACCTGCGCCGCTTTCCCTTTGAGTTTATTCTTGATGTGGATCACTAACAAATACTATACTTTTGATCCGCCGTGGACATGTTATAAGCGCAATTACACGCGTCTATAAAGGTTCTCAAGGAAATTTGGTCGCCTTCAAATTCAGGTATTACGGAAAATATTTCCGTTAACCGATATCTCTCGGTTTCGGTGGTAACCGGTGTTGGAGAAGCTTGTGCCATTTTTATATTAATCGATATAAGAATTGGAACAAGGGTGTAAAAATGAAATGTTAATAGGTATAGAAATTAATAAACTGTAGAATACGTTAATGGGAATAACGATTTTTTGAATGATAGAACAGTATGGTAACCAATTAAAATAGTAAATTCAAATAAATCAGTTATTCAAAATAAAAAAATCAGTGAAATATGTAAATCAGATATATCAATATTAATAAAAAGAAATCAAATAAATATATCAATAGAATAAAATAAATCAGTTAATGAAATAAATTAATATTTCATTTGAATCAACTATATCAAAATAAAAATCAAATTGATAAATATGTAAAATCAAATAATAAAATAAATCAATATTAATCAACTCAAATAGCTTATATCAAATATTAAAAATCAATGTTCAATGAAATAAATCAAATAATATTTACTTAAAACGAATGACGATTCACCATTACTTACATCAACAGGAACATTGAAAGCGCCGTGTTCTACGTTTGATTGCAGTGAGGACTTCTTCCAGGTTCGTTGTTCCGTTGAGGGATAGGAATCCGCCGCTACCAGTTAGAGTACTCGTGTTCTAGTAACGTTAGACGGATCCTACTGACTGCGCCAATTTGTTATATCACACTTTCAAAATTTCTCTTTAAAAAAAAGATTTTATTTATAGTTGCACAATTATTAACTTTTAATATAAAACTTGAAAATAACAATAAAAAGACAAAATGAGTGTTAAACTAAACTAGACAGAACTGTAAGTAATAATGAATGATGTTACAATGAAAAAGTATAATTTATAAACTAAGAACGCTGACTAAGGTGTCGCAGCGCTTGCAGTTCTCACGGATGTTCGTCTGCGAGTAACTGGAGACGACACGTGTTATGCTGACTCAGCTTGGGAACTGTTGCTAGGTTGTTTCATATAAGTCGATGGAATAACTTATATATATATATATATATATATATATATATATATATATATATATATGTGTGTGTGTGTGTTATATAAGTTATACCATCGACTTATATGAAACCATTTAGTACCAGTTCCCAGCTTAGTTAGAATCCACGTGTCGTCTCAGGTTACCTTTCGATGACGTACATCCGGGAGAACTGCAAGCACTATGACAGCTTAGTCAGCATTCTTAAGCTATTAATTGTAAAGTTGCCTTATACCTGTATTCATTATTACTCAGAACTTTTGTCAGTTACATTGCTTATTTTTATTTTCGTTTTGAAGTTATAATTGTTTTGTTTGTTTTAATAAAATTTTTTGTAAAAAGTTAATTAATTGAAGAGTGATATAACAAATTGGCGCAGTCAGTAGGATCCGTCTAACGTTACTAGAACACGAGTATTCTAACTGGTAGCGGCGGATTCCTATCCCTCAACGGAACAACGAACCTGGAAGAAGTCCTCACTGCAATCAAACGTAGAACACGGCGCTTTCAATGTTCCTGTTGGTGAATCGTCATTCGTTTTAAGTAAATATTTGATTTACTGTACTATTAGATTTTAAACATTTATTATTTGATTTTTATTTTTGGTATATTTGATTTGATTGACATTTAATTATAATTTTATTATTTTAATTATTATTTTATTTTTGATATATTTGACTTTAATGAAATACTGATTTATTTCATTATTTGATTTTATTGATGTACTTATTTGATTCCTTTTAATTGCTCATTTGCTATATTTGAATACCTGATTTATTTGAGTTTACTATTTTAATTGGTTACCATACTGTTATCGTTCACACATCGTTATTCCCATTAACGTATTCTACAGTTTATTAATTTTCTATACCTTTTAACATTTTGTTTTTACATCCTTGTTCCAGTTCTTTTATATCGATTAATATAAAAATGGCAATCCCGGTTACCACCGAAACCGAGAGATATCGGTTAACAGAAATATTTTCAGCGATACCGGAATTTGAGGGCGACCAAATTTGGGAACCTTTATAGATGCGTGTAAAATAATATGTCCACGGCGGACCAAAAATATTTGTTAGTGATACACATAAAAAATAAACTCAAAGAGAAAGCGGCGCAGTCGATAAATTCAAAGAATCCCGGATCATACCTTGAAATCAAACAAATACTGACATTGCATTTCGGAGATTCTCATGATCTTTCTTCCCTTATTCACGCCTTACAACGTCTGAAACAACTTTCAAACGAGTCTCCACTAACATTTTACAATCGATTCCAAGTCTTGAGTGCGAAAATGTACTCCTGTACACATGAAACGGCTGGGCTAAGTCAAGAAAAAAAACGCTCAGACTACTCTCGTGGATGCAATGGTGATGAATACCCTTCTTACGGGATCAGAACTCCGTTTAGGTCAGGTAATTCGTGCCAGTAACCTAAAAGATCTTCTAGACGCACACTCGGATTAGAAGAGAGCTTCAGCTATCTTATTTCGAGGATCAGAAAATAAACAAATCTGTTCCTCTCAAACCAAATTTCCAAGTACGAAACCGACACAACCTCCTATGTGTCTCCAATGTGGTCGATTAGGCCACATAACCGTAAATTGCCGAATGAAAGCACTAAACAACTATCAAACATTCAATCAAAACCATAGGCCAAATTCTGTTGAGCCTAACCAACAAACAAGGCCTTGTTCAACAAGGACAACAGTTTCGTCCACAAAACTTCCAAAGACCCCCTTTTAGGTCTCAAATGAACCCAAATTATTCTCGCTCTTCTGTTATACAGAACAATCCTAATAACCTAATAACCGTCCTGAAGGGACAATAAAAATTTTGATTACACTCAATATTCGGACTATTATACCGGTATTAACAACACGAGAGTGATAGTCAAAATTATTCTGGCTTCGAAGAAACTTTTGACGAATTTCTAGCGCTTCTGAGCCTAGACCAACCTCCCGATTCGATAACAACTTTGTGCGAAGTCGAAACCCAAATTCATAACCTGAATTTGGACGATCTGAATCCAGATCTGAACTTCCCAGAGCAACTATTTCTTTAAGTCCCCTTCTTACTGTTAATTCTAAAAAACTTTACTACATTCTTGACGCTTCTTCTAAATTCAAACTTCTTATTGATACTGGAGCTGGTACCTCAATTTTCAAGGAAAACACAGCCAAAAATTTCCTGAAAAGGTAACTATTCAAGGTATTACCCACGGAAAAATTCCCATCTCACAACCTACTCTAATCCCATTCGCTCCGCGTAACCCACATAAAGTTTTTATATACTATTTGGACATTGAGTTAATGAGGTTAAACATTCAATTGATACGATTAACGCAAAGCCCGTTTTCACTAAATCGTATAGATATCCTCAAGTCCGTAAAGAGTAAGTGAAAACCCAAATCGGAAAAATGCTTGAACCAGGTATCATTAGGCACTCCTCATCTCCTTAGTTATCGATTACAGGAAATTAAATAAATTGAGTGTAGACAGTAAATATCCTCTACCCAATATCTGTGATCTTGACCAACGACAAACATAGTCCTTTCAATATTAATTTGGTCACAAAATGCATTTATTTTAGGCAAAAGTGAAAAAAAATTAAATTTGCTCAAAATTTATTTGGCCTTCAGTTTGAAAATGTTACATGACCACGGTATAAAAAATATTATTTACATTACACCAAACCTTAGGAACAACTTTGAAAAATCCAAAACCTATAATCTAATTAGAAAATAAGAAACAAAAAAACAAACAACGTCTGCTGTTTTTCAACAGCAACTGCAAATGAGCCACAAAATAAATTTTGATATCTGTAAACAAATAAGCTAACACTGTTTTAGAGTTGTTTGTAAAATGTCCATTTGTGGTCTCGTTACCAAAGTCTTGACGACGGCTTGTAGTTGGGCTGAGTGGTGATGAGAATTAGCATCAAGGTATCTGTTGGTGTCACTTGCTTTTCTATATACTGTATGGTTCCATTTTCTTTATTTTCTATTTATCAGAACACCAAGGAATGACAATTGATTATTGGCTTCAACCTCTATAATAGTCAATTTTATTTTGTGATGAATACCATTAAGGAGATCTAAAAATGTGTCAAGTACTCCCTCCCATGAGGACAAATCACAAAGGTACCATCCACATATCGTAACCATAAACCGGGTTTAAGCCTGATTGTTCTTAGTGCCAACTCCTCAGTGTTCTCCATAAAAAGATTTGTTATTACTGGCGAGAGTGGTGATCCCATTGGAGCTCCTTCCACTTGTTTGTATCGTTGGTTCTCGTAAAAAAAATAGGTGTTCTTCAGACAGTGCGTTGTAAAATGTATAAGGTGTTCAGGTGGTTTGTAATTGCCTATTATGATATCCATAGCTTCTTCGATAGGGATGTTGGTGAACAGCTTACAAGAAGACAATCTTGTTATAAGACCGTGTTGCTAAGTATTTCAATGAAATGTGTCGAATTTTTGGCGTCTGAGGGTGCCTCCTCTGTAAATGGTTGAAGTTATTGGCCTACATATTTGGCTACCTGTTGTGTTGGGGATCCAATAGAGCTTACTTTTGGTCTCAAAGGTACACCTTATTTATATACTTTTGAAAGACCATAGAATTTGGGACATCTTGATGATTTTTCACGCGCAATGAGTTGTTGTTGGACATTTTTGTCGATTATACTTGATTTGATATTGTTTGTCACAAACCTATGTGGGGCAAACTAACAGACGAATTCAGGTCTGACGCCATAAGAAAGCACTACTGGTATAGACTTAAATCAGATGCCTGATTTTAGGTTTATGTTAGTACCATTTATGTAACAGCATCGATACATTTTTGTCCTGTTGCTTACGATATACTTCGCAGACTTGTTTGGGACGTACATGCAGGTTTTGCATCTACCTCTGAACGCCACATAGTACATCCGACTCATTTATTACTTTCTCTTTCAACAGTATACGTATAGTAAAATTGAGGAAGAAAAATCACGAACAAAAGCTAACCATTCTTTACAATGACGACTATGCGTATAATATCTTGAATAGGCCTGCTTTCGTAGAGAGTGTAATGGCCACTGCGTTGACAAGTAATGACACAAAAATCAACGAACATAATTAAAAAGAGCAACCTTTCTTGTTCCACATGCCCATAGAATCCAGGAAGGCCATTTTCAAAGAAAAAAACATAGTCTGTCCTTCCAATATTAATTTAATCACCAAAATGCATTTATTTTGGGCAAAAATGAAAAAAAAAATTAAATTTGTTCAAAATTTATTTGTTTTTCAGTTTGAAAATGTTAAATACATGACCAGGGTATGCAAATTATTATTTACATTATTAATATCATCTTTGAGATTCCATGCAAGCTTGCTCAAATACCGGTAGTAAATGTTCCCGACAGATAGAACTTCTGATACCATGTGTAATTTCAAGAATTTCTTTAGCTTTCTTTAAATGATCGCATGCTACCTGAACTTTCTCTTGATATAGCAGAAGCTTTCCTAATTTCAAATGAAGTAATCCAGTAAGAGGATGTATTTTACCATAATATTCGCTAAAAAACAGTAATAAGTAAAAATACTACCATTTGCAAAAGTACTTACTAGAAACTTTTTATCAACTGTAACCCATACTCGGTGGCATCTTCAAATTTCCCAAATTCTATGCTGCTATCGAAAGCGAGTTCAAGAATTTTAATATGTTTCACATTGTATTTGTACAAATAACCTTTGTGCTTATTTAAGCAAACACGACAAACGTCAAGAACTGAAAAGGGGTTAAGGATAACCTTTATAAATACATGATAAAATTATCTGAAGAATAAAAAGGATACAAGTTATTTCCTTCATATTATTTAGATGCATTTTTGTCATTTCCATAACGTCCGCAAATCCTCTTATAAATTCTACAGATATTATGGTCTTGCATTTGGAACAAGCTTGACCAGCTTCAATGTTATTAATGTCTATACAATTATTACAGCTGATATTAGGGCATGTAGCGCCAGTCATTTCTACAAGAGGTTCGGGGGAAAGGCATTTTGGACATTCACATAAAAAGTAGTAAGACGCCTCAAGTTCTTTTTGTCTTTCACTCTTCAGTGCCATTACATCAATGTAACTGATAAAAATCTGTAACTTTAGGTATAGATAAATAAATTCTACTGAGTTTGTTCCTTACTTGAGACCAGTCTAGAACTGGTAGCTTTTCTAATACTCGCATGTATAGTGTAGTTCCTTCAAAAGTTACAACTGCATTAGGTTTACAAGAATGATCAACAATTGAGGCAGCTAAGTATATTCCAGTGCCTACAGAATGAAGTTCTTGATTGCAGATGCTAAATGAATTTATACACATCTAAAAAAAACAAAAAAAGCATTCTACCGAATTTTTACAATTGAGAAACTTACTTTACCATACATGCTCATTAATTCGGCAAAATTTGGCAGCGATTCATTTGCAAAGTATTCTTGTAAAACAGAATGTAATGTTGAAATATGCTCTAACTTTATTGTGTCGTTCTTCACATTGTTGTAATCTAGAAAATAAATGTTCTTATGTAAGCATGACATATATTATTATTTATCTATGAATACAAACATTAAGTCACTTAAATAAATTTTAGGATGCTGTTAGTAATTTTTAAATTTGACTTGATATACTACCAGGTTAATTATACTACAAATCATATCCGAAAAATGTGTAAACATGTTAAAAGACAAACCAAAGTAATTGAATCTTATCTTTTCGAACAGAAACACTATCGTAGCATTAATACTTTCGATTTCCTATGTTATTTGACATATTTATTTCATGATGCAATAGCTAACTACACAAATGTAGCGCCATTTCAGAAGTATAAGTTTTAAAAATTTCTCATTGTTCACATGCTAACATCTAGACCTATTTTTTCTTCCGTTACAAAGGCTACCTATGTAATGTAATATTTTGCATTGCTTCAGGTGCAATAAAACATGGTTTGCTCTAGCAAAGAAGTGAAATATACTCACTGACAACGAAATCGCAACACCCAGAAGGAGATGTTTAAATTTAGTATTGTTTTGGAAAAAACATAGATGATATGGTAAGAAGTAAATGATTCAAATTTGGTTAAGCTTTGGTAAAAGTTTTTTCATGTAAACTTTTTTTGTCAAATAATATTGTAGTAGTGAACGTGTACACCGAATGTATCGCCAGCTAAGTGAATTTTCCACCTCTAGGAGTCACAAGACGTTGTCGTTGGTAGGGGGCTTAAGTCATACACCTAATGATCCCGAGAGCAATGCCGGCGGGAACTTCGGTTCCTGGTAGGGTCTCCAATGCCGGTAAGGTCGGAGGGAAGGGTGTACGACGACTAAGAAGTGACTCACAGGAGAAAACCTGTCCAAAAATCAGAATTCCAAGGTGTCAAGCGACCCGTGCCGAGGGATGGATGGCCATGCGTACTTGGTCTAGAACAGACCCTCTGAGATAACAGGGCACTCTATCAACTTCGAGGACAGTAGGACTATCATATCTCTTAATTCCCTTAGGGCATCCACCCCTCTAACTAAACAGGCGCGATGACAGCTCTCGCCTTCCTACAGCATGGACCTCCGTAATTGCCAGATTAAAGAAAGCAGACACGCCCACCAACACCCAACCAATCACAACAAAGCCCCTTCATCACGTGACATCCCCTTCTAACCCACCGATAACTATAAATTAAAGAAGTAGAGCACATTCACATTCAGTTCAGTTACCTAGTGACTCTTGGGGAGTAGGCCCCGAGTTCGATCTAGACTCTGGAAACCTATTGATAATAGCTCCAAAGCAGGAGTCGAAACGTCGAGCATTTAATAAATTATATATATATATATATATATATATATATATATATATATATATATATATATATATATGTATATATGTATGTATATATATATATATATATATATATATATATATATATATATATATATATATATATACATATATATATATATATACATATAATCAGTACGTTATTAAGCCCAGTATATTCTCGGGGCGTTGTTTCACCCACCATATACATTGATATCATAGAAGTATATATGTTTGCATAATAATTAATTAGTTAGTTTGATTTTGAGCATTTTAAGAGGGGTAAATAAATTCCATGTTTTAAGGTTGTTTATATTGATTATACGCTCTACAGCCCATAAAATATGAAGGAGACCTTATACGTCTGTATATAAAAAAATACTCTACGGTTCTTACTTAGCCCGCAGTGTTGCCAAATTCCCTCTATGCACGATTTATATGGTTTGTATTAAAATCTCGCTAAAAAGCATTTCGTAATCTCAAAATTTAACAACTTTGCACTGTATCGTAACGTTATACATATGCCGTTTACTCAAAGGGCTGCCGCAAAGATAAAAATTGGGCAAGTTTATTAACCGACGACTTCCAAAAAAGGAGGGAAGAGGTTATCAATTCGTCCGCAACTTTTATTTATGTATGACTAGCGATTATTCAAAAACATCTTGGGCAATTTTCATGATTTAAAATGTATTATGTTAAGAAACATTACAGAAAGGGACCATATAATTGTCTATAACATGAGATTTACGGTTTTCCAGATAATCAGAAGAAAAAAGTAAATGAGGCACTAGATTTCAGTGAAGTTCAAATGCTCTTCTTCACCGTTTTCGCTAAAACGGCTCAAGCAATTTGAATTATTAGAAATTGTATTCTACAAAGATATGTTTCAGTTTGATTCCGTACATTTTTCTATAACGTAAATCATACCATTTTTCAGAAAATTTGGTAAAATATGTGCGAAAAACTGTAAACATCAATGTAAATGTCAATTTTTCATTATAAATATCTAGTTTAAATGTCAAGATATGCCATGAAAGTATATCATACAGGGTGTTTGTAATGGTTTTCATTTTGATTCATTTGAAGTAAGTTTCTTTTAGAGACTAAGTTAAGTTACGGCCCTTACACTGGCGTGAAACGGCAGAAAATATTCCGGTAGTTTATCGAAACGACAATTTGTTATGCCGGATATCTCTTCTACCTTTATAGTATAGGGTTGTAGGTGTGTGCGTGCATATACTAGGTGGTACATAAGCAATTGTATACTTAGGATGGTTGAAATATAATAGTTATACAAAGGGGATATTTGCGTCGTGACCAATACACAGAAGCATATACATTGTGAATGCAATATAGAATGAATTAGAGTTATACTTATCGAAAGTGGTCCAAGCAATAAAACAAATAAATAAGTTAAAACATTTTTGGAAAATATAGAAATAGAATACAATTTAGAGAGGCTGAAAGAAAAAGGGAGAATGAAAGAGGTAGAAAGAGAGAGAGAGAGATAAGAATACGCTAAAATTTTCAATTGATTTACCTAAAATCACATAAAAATGAAGATATGTTTGCTCTCTAGCACGCATCCGATCTTCACTAACACATTTATGTTAATGCCTCTTAAAAATAAACCTCAACTGAACACTGAACTCTTTCAAAAAACATAATACTATAGCATCAAGAATTAGTTGAGAACCCGAATTCCTATAAATCATTCTGAAAAATAAATGACCTATTTCCAAAGACATCATATAAGAAATCGAATATAACGCGGGTGTATACGTATATGATATACTTAATATTACACAATTAAAGTACTAATATTTTTAAATTATAAAGCTATAATTTTTTTCAATGTAAAAATGATTGTTTGTTCTATTTTTGGTTAAATAATTATGTACCTTTCTAAGATATTTTACACCATTTGGTAGACAAAAAGAACATATTTCAAATTTTATCTTGTACACAAAATCCAAAGCGTAGTTAGTAATTAACGGTCCACAATAATAAACATTTTGGAGATCCTCGGGATCACTCGGCTCTCATACAAGACTTGCGACAAACTCAAAATGAATCCCCTCTTACGTTCTCTGCTAGACTCCAGAGGCATCAAGCTATAAACCAGCAAAATTTAACCATCAAAGAAAAATAAACGCAGATTGACTTAATAGAGTCAATGTCTCTCCTCCTCCTCACGGGTTTAGAGCCCAAAATTGGTCAACTCGTTCGCGCCAGCGATCCCTGTAGTACTCTCACTGCCATTTCCAAAATTAAACGCGAATTACAATTGTCATACTTAGAAACACAAAAATTTCGGCCAAATAATGGTCCAACTCCAAAACAATGCTCATTTTGTAAACGCATGGGCCATCTAAGCAACTAATCCTTAGTAAGAATGAGACAATTTCAACACAACTCGAATTCCAATCAAAATTATTTGTGAAGATTGGTCATTATTTACGGTTCAGGATCGCCATGTGATATTATAATGTTGAAGGAATTTCCGTTACACTACCCTTCCTTGAGGAAGTGGGATCCGCGGTAGCATATTCCACGCAACTTCAAAGTTTAACTAATAATTTCGGAAGTTCCCCTGACTCACAACAGTTTACCTGCTAAATTCTTACATATGTCTTATTCTAAGGAAGTTCACTATATGTCCATAAAGTCAAGTCCACTATAGTTTCTAACACTTGGCACGCAGTTTTTAATGTCACTGTTCACACTGCAGTCTTAAGCCTATATTTATGAGTTCGGTTATTTTATTGGAAATGTCCCAAACTTAACCTATATAATGGTACATGGTTTCTAATTAGTATTTGAAAACTCTGTTTTTATGTATCTTAATTTCCTTTGTATTGTTTAAAATTAAGCAATTGGAGTTTCCGATGTCCGGTTAAGTTATAATGTACGGACCTTTATACCATAGATCGAATTTTGACCTATTCTCATTTGTTATGAGAACGTGTTCACCTTTTTGGAATTGTAAGTCCTTTGCTTTAGCATCGTATGCTAATTTACGATGCCGTTTTGCTGTTTCGAGAGCTTCTCGAGTTCTTTTCAGTGCTATCTGGAGTCCATGTGTCCCAATCGTTTTGCTAGTTATTAATATACATACGGATAAATTCGTCAAAAAATCTGTGATTCCGTTCACAAGTTATTGATTGATATGGGGTAGAAGTGTTATGTTTAATGTTTAACAATTGTAAGATATTGCGTAGTAATTCGTTAACGTATTGCGTACCAAGATCTGTTCTAATTTCTTGCATTGATCCATAAATCAGGATAAAATTTTCGACAATCGCTTTGGCTACTGTAGCTGCTGATTTATTTTAACAACTTTGCACTGTATCGTAACGTTATACATATGCCGTTTACTCAAAGGGCTGCGGCAAAGATAAAAATTGGGCAAGTTTATTAACCGACGACTTCCAAAAAAGGAGGGAAGAGGTTATCAATTCGTCCGCAACTTTTATTTATGTATGACTAGCGATTATTCAAAAACATCTTGGGCAATTTTCATGATTTAAAATGTATTATGTTAAGAAACATTACAGAAAGGGACCATATAATTGTCTATAACATGAGATTTACGGTTTTCCAGATAATCAGAAGAAAAAAGTAAATGAGGCACTAGATTTCAGTGAAGTTCAAATGCTCTTCTTCACCGTTTTCGCTAAAACGGCTCAAGCAATTTGAATTATTAGAAATTGTATTCTACAAAGATATGTTTCAGTTTGATTCCGTACATTTTTCTATAACGTATCTCATACCATTTTTCAGAAAATTTGGTAAAATATGTGCGAAAAACTGTAAACATCAATGTAAATGTCAATTTTTCATTATAAATATCTAGTTTAAATGTCAAGATATGCCATGAAAGTATATCATACAGGGTGTTTGTAATGGTTTTCATTTTGATTCATTTGAAGTAAGTTTCTTTTAGAGACTAAGTTAAGTTACGGCCCTTACACTGGCGTGAAACGGCAGAAAATATTCCGGTAGTTTATCGAAACGACAATTTGTTATGCCGGATATCTCTTCTACCTTTATAGTATAGGGTTGTAGGTGTGTGCGTGCATATACTAGGTGGTACATAAGCAATTGTATACTTAGGATGGTTGAAATATAATAGTTATACAGAGGGGATATTTGCGTCGTGACCAATACACAGAAGCATATACATTGTGAATGCAATATAGAATGAATTAGAGTTATACTTATCGAAAGTGGTCCAAGCAATAAAACAAATAAATAAGTTAAAACATTTTTGGAAAATATAGAAATAGAATACAATTTAGAGAGGCTGAAAGAAGAAGGGAGAATGAAAGAGGTAGAAGAGAGAGAGAGAGAGAGATAAGAATACGCTAAAATTTTCAATTGATTTACCTAAAATCACATAAAAATGAAGATATGTTTGCTCTCTAGCACGCATCCGATCTTCACTAACACATTTATGTTAATGCCTCTTAAAAATAAACCTCAACTGAACACTGAACTCTTTCAAAAAACATAATACTATAGCATCAAGAATTAGTTGAGAACCCGAATTCCTATAAATCATTCTGAAAAATAAATGACCTATTTCCAAAGACATCATATAAGAAATCGAATATAACGCGGGTGTATACGTATATGATATACTTAATATTACACAATTAAAGTACTAATATTTTTAAATTATAAAGCTATAATTTTTTTCAATGTAAAAATGATTGTTTGTTCTATTTTTGGTTAAATAATTATGTACCTTTCTAAGATATTTTACACCATTTGGTAGACAAAAAGAACATATTTCAAATTTTATCTTGTACACAAAATCCAAAGCGTAGTTAGTAATTAACGGTCCACAATAATAAACATTTTGGAGATCCTCGGGATCACTCGGCTCTCATACAAGACTTGCGACAAACTCAAAATGAATCCCCTCTTACGTTCTCTGCTAGACTCCAGAGGCATCAAGCTATAAACCAGCAAAATTTAACCATCAAAGAAAAATAAACGCAGATTGACTTAATAGAGTCAATGGCTCTCCTCCTCCTCACGGGTTTAGAGCCCAAAATTGGTCAACTCGTTCGCGCCAGCGATCCCTGTAGTACCCTCACTGCCATTTCCAAAATTAAACGCGAATTACAATTGTCATACTTAGAAACACAAAAATTTCGGCCAAATAATGGTCCAACTCCAAAACAATGCTCATTTTGTAAACGCATGGGCCATCTAAGCAACTAATCCTTAGTAAGAATGAGACAATTTCAACACAACTCGAATTCCAATCAAAATTATTTGTGAAGATTGGTCATTATTTACGGTTCAGGATCGCCATGTGATATTATAATGTTGCAGGCAGCGGCATCGACCAATAATACTAGTTGTAAAGACTATCTGTTTATTTCTACTGATTATTTGGTTACACTATGCTAACTACATCTAATCATTACTATGCTACAGTTTGAACCGTCGACCGATGGTTCGCGATTGACATCAATTATCGAACTGTGCCATCAGTCGATTGTTTTGCTATTTCAACTATTTGGTGTACGTGATAATTTTTGTAGACATGCTGAATTTACCTAGAATAGTTTATGATGATGTTATGCTAATAACTGTTTAATTAATTTGCTAAAAGTGTCATGAGGAATTTCCGTTACACTACCCTTCCTTGAGGAAGTGGGATCCGCGGTAGCATATTCCACGCAACTTCAAAGTTTAACTAATAATTTCGGAAGTTCCCCTGACTCACAACAGTTTACCTGCTAAATTCTTACATATGTCTTATTCTAAGGAAGTTCACTATATGTCCATAAAGTCAAATCCACTATAGTTTCTAACACTTGGCACGCAGTTTTTAATGTCACTGTTCACACTGCAATCTTAACCTATATTTATGAGTTCGGTTATTTTATTGGGAAATGTCCCAAACTTAACCTATATAATGGTACATGGTTTCTAATTAGTATTTGAAAACTCTGTTTTTATGTATCTTAATTTCCTTTGTATTGTTTAAAATTAAGCAATTGGAGTTTCCGATGTCCGGTTAAGTTATAATGTACGGACCTTTATACCATAGATCGAATTTTGACCTATTCTCATTTGTTATGAGAACGTGTTCACCTTTTTGGAATTGTAAGTCCTTTGCTTTAGCATCGTATGCTAATTTACGATGCCGTTTTGCTGTTTCGAGAGCTTCTCGAGTTCTTTTCAGTGCTATCTGGAGTCCATGTGTCCCAATCGTTTTGCTAGTTATTAATATACATACGGATAAATTCGTCAAAAAATCTGTGATTCCGTTCACAAGTTATTGATTGATATGGGGTAGAAGTGTTATGTTTAATGTTTAACAATTGTAAGATATTGCGTAGTAATTCGTTAACGTATTGCGTACCAAGATCTGTTCTAATTTCTTGCATTGATCCATAAATCAGGATAAAATTTTCGACAATCGCTTTGGCTACTGTAGCTGCTGATTTGTCGGAGAAGTCATCACGATGTATTTCGTTAAGTCGCATTGCAAAGTAACCGCCATTTTATTTAGCTTAGATAGGATTTCTTCTAGGGGAAATCTACCATTGGTTACGTGCAGAGAAAAATTTGAGCTCATTTTACCTTTATGTTTTATTAATTTTTAACATTTGCAATGAATTTGGGAAAAGTTTAAATGATAATATTGGTATTTTCATCAACTGAACGTTACCTAAGGCTTCGTATACTTTGCAACTATGGTGTCTTTTTCGCTTATATCGCTTTTGATCTTGTAATAGCGAGTGGGCGTCCCATTTGAAAGAATTACCATCGATGTCGCCGGTCCGTTTCCCGAATCTGAGAGGGGGAACAAATACATTCTGGTCGCAATGGATTACTTGAGCAAATGGCCTGAGGCATATGCGATACCCAACCAAGAGGCAACCACGGTAGCGACGGTGCTAGTAGAACAACTATTCAGCAGGTTTGGCGTCCCGATGGAATTACATTCAGACCAGGGGCGTAACTTCGAATCGAATGTATACAGAAGGTCTGCACGATGTTGGGGATCAGGAAAACGAGAACAACACCATTACACCCACAGTCAGACGGAATGGTGGAAAGATTCAACAGGACCTTGGAAAAACAGCTATCCAAGGTCGTCAGCAATAACCAGCGTGATTGGGATGAGCATATTCCCCTATTCCTGTTGGCATATCGCTCTGCCGTACATAATAGTACAAGCCTGACCCCAGCCAGGGTCCTATTCGGAAACGAGCTGCGATTACCCTGCGATTTGGTATTTGGCTCCCCCAAAGAATCTCCCCAAGACATCGACGATTATACCGACCAGCTCCGACATAACATGCTGGCAATACACGCGATATGACCTCAAGGCCAATTCAGTCGGGTTCCAGGAGAGGGATAAAGTCTGGCTGTACAACCCCCAACGGAGCAAGAGTAAATCCCCAAAGCTTACACCCGTCTGGGATGTTCCATACGAGGTGGTCAAGAGGCTTAATGACGTCGTCTACCGAATCCGTCGAAACCCCAAGGCTAAATTGAAGGTGGTTCATTTAGATCGACTCGCTCCCTACCATGGAGAGGATGTTTCTGATCGGGACGATCAGAATTAAAGGGGGCAGTGTTACGAAATTTACCAAAGCCGACCCTATTTAATTTCCGTATGACAACAATCGCTTTGAGATAAAAAAAATGGTTCTCGAAATGACTGGACAGCTGTAGACGTGATGACTGATTTTACTAGAGAATTCGAAGCTGATTTTAAAAGGAGGACCCATCCTGGCAGCAGTTAGTTGGTGAAGCGAAGAGCTTATATGTAAAATTGTTGTTGTGATATTTGAATCAGCTGTTGTATATTCGATGTAAATAAAAGTTCTAGAAAAGTGAAAGTGAATATTAGTTTTATAATTTTAAATTGAACCCACGGACTAAATAGCACTATTCTAGTGTGGGACATCCCCAGTCAAATGGTTCATTAGAACTTTTCCACTCGACCTTATTAGAGATAATTAGAATCCATAAACTAGAAAATCCTGACGAACACCCTTTTAACATCCTCCCTTAAGCAATCATTGTATATAACAATTCTGTAAACAAAACTCATGGATTCACCCCTTACGAACTTGTTAACTTCGAGTAGGATTCCAGAAACTCTCTGCAACCAACAAGCCTTGATAACTAAGTACATCCGAGAAATCAATAATCGTATCTCTCACTATTATAAAATTGCTCGTGAAAGAACAGAAATCCAAAAACATAAAGCAAAGTCACATTTGATGAACACGTTTCTGAAAATCTCCCTAACTATCAAATAGGCGAAAAAGTCTATATTAAAGAATCCCAGATCAAGGACAAACTCCAAAATAAATTCAATGGTCCTTTCGACATCCTGGAGATTCACAAAAACTATGCAACAGTACTAAATCCTAAAACCAACCAAAAAACAAAAGTAAGTTTTGACCGAATGAAACTATTCTAAGAAAGTTAATTTCTGTTTCAGGTTTTGCCTGCTGTTCGGGTCAGCAGTAGCCCAATTTCAAATTAAACCAATAAACAATACTTTAGGTATCTACTTTCATAACGAAGCAGAAATAACTGTATCCAATGATAAATGGACACTCCTAGTGCACACAAACATTTCTACACTAGAATAAGTATTTACAACAAATAATAGAATATTACAAACTCCTGTAAAAACTGTTAACTTCAATTCTTTTGCTATGAACTACTTTCGCGCAGACATACAAACTCACATTAACCTTCTCAATCACATTTCTAACTCAACCAAACAGAAATTTACTGACATTCACATGGACACTAAAAGATACAAACGAGGTATACTTGATGGGGCAGGTATCCTTTTTAAGGCAATCACCGGCAATTTAGACGCCGCTGGCGGAAAATACTTTACCGAAAGCATAAACCGTTTAAATCAAGGCCAACTTCAAATTGAGACCTTACAAAAAAAACAAATAAGTGTCACCACATCTTCAATTTAAAAACTTCAAAGAGACTATCAAAAATCTTAGAATTGACGAAAAACTATTTATTGATAACATGAAAAAGCTGGAAAACACTATCGGAAAAATTAATGATAAGGTCGCCTATGTCGAATCTAAACTCGCATTAATTGAAATGTGTGAAAAACTTATGGAGAATTATCTCTACTTAGAAGATAATGTAAGTGATGTTTTAAAACCTATCACATTCGCTCGTTTGAAAATAATTCTCTCTTCAATTTTAACAACAGAACATCTTATTACCTCATTACAGGAAATATCGCAAAACTTAGTCAAAAGTAACCTACCATTGGCTGTAAAGTACTCGAGTATCGCACAATATCTGGAAATTATTGAACTAGAGGCATTCCAAACAGATACAGATATTTGTGTTAAGAATCCCTTTAGTCGAACAACATCCTTATACAGTCTTTCATTTATATGATAAAAGAACAGGTTTACAACATGTTTCCTTCACTCAAAAATATCTTGCAAAGAATGATGATTCTTTATTGTTCATTCCGATCAAAGACTTAAGTGGATGTAAAACGTTGGCCATCCGTAAGAAACTCTGTTCTGAACCCTACGTATATCCTATTGACACAAATGCGTTATGTGAAGCTCAACTTCTAAAGAATGTCCAGAAGGTACGCGACAACTGTAAAAGCTCACTAATATTCACTCAAAGATATAACGTTCAAAAACTAGAACCCAATACATGGCTCATAATTACTTCTGAACCCATAAGTGTTACAATGAATTGCGCTCAAATAAACCCAAAAACTCTTAGAGTCTCCCTCAACTTCATATTGACTCTTCAACTGTAATTCCTATAAACGCACTACGTTTATAGGAATTACAAAAGTTCAAGCCGAATCCGGAAAACAAACCAATGTTCTAGAAACCTTTCAACCAGTAACAGTGCCGTTCAATGTTGCGATGCAGTGCCGGAAAAAAATCAAATTCCAGAACTTCAGCCCCTAAAGCTGAACACACTTAATGTAGAAGAACTAGACGTAGCAAATCACAAATTGGAACAATATTCCAGAAACTTCGATGGTCTCATAAACCAGCCATTTGTAAGCAAAAACATCTCTTGGTTTACATATACAACAATAGCTGCTCTCATGATCATAGCAGCACGCATCACTTTCCAAGCTGTCAAAAAAAGGATTGTAAAGACTGCAATCCTGACCAGACTTCAGTGCCTCAGCCAAAACTCAAATTCTTCCCCAGGCTTAGGCCTGTTTTGAAAACAGAACAATTTACCTATTTTTAATATTGATTTATATTATTAGCCTTTTTATTTTACACAGTATTTTTATTGACATTTCCTTTTACTTTATATTTTATTTGGATATGTGATATGATTACTCGTGTTATTTTACTACTCATTTATTTTAACATGTTTTGATTTTATTTTACAAATTGATATTTTGATTTTTACCTATTATTTTATTTTAATCATATTTCGCATTATAGACTTTTAATTATGTTACGGTATTTAAATATTAACAAGTGATAATTGCTTTCCTTGTATGACATTAATTCCATCTCATGTTTTATTATGGACTGTTCTGTGAGGACCGCACTGGTTAGCCTGGCAATTACGGAGGTCCAAGCTGTGGGAAGGCGAGAGCTGTCATTGCGTCGGTTTAGACAGAGGGTTCTTTTCTCTATTTGTATAGCTTCGCGAATAGTAGATGCCCTAAGGGAGTTAAGAGATACGATACTATCCGCGAAGTTAATAGTGTGTCCTGTTTGGATATTGTGATGCTTATATATATATATATATATATATATATATATATATATATATATATATATAAATTTACTAGGGGTATTAACGGCTAGAATGGTATATATCAGAAAGTATCAGAAAGTAGTTAACAGAAGCAGTCAAAAACGTGGGAAATAATAACAAAAGTACTTTTTACTTATGAAGAGCTTTCGAAATACATTTATTTCTTCATCAGTTCATTTCTAAAGGTTACACAAAATTATAAAAATAAAATAATATATAATAAAATATAAAGACAACTTACTGTAAGTGAGGTTTAAATATTAAAACATTTCAGAGGATAGAATATTAATATATAATGTAATTTAAAAAACGATCTTGAGGAAAAAACACAATAAATCAACTTGACAATTAATTAGGTAAGTTGACTGAACAGTTTTTTTTGTGATGTGAAATATGTATTGATTTTACAGAATTTTTCATATGTTGATACTAATTATTTAATGATGTCGTGAACGTACTTGTTCAGAAAAGGAATACTATAACTTAATTTGGTCCATCAATGTCTGTGAAAATTAAGTTATAATATTCCTTTTCTGAAGAAGTACGTTGACGACATCATTTGTTGTATTATATAAGGGAGATGAAACTGAACTTTTACACATTTTTAATAGTCAAAATAAATTTATACAATTTACCATAGAAAAAGAAGATGAGCATTTTACGTTCCTTTCATGGATACAAGAGTAGTTAGAGATTTGAAAGACTGTTTAAAATTAGATTGGTATATGAAACGATTTAGCTCTGGAAGATACATTAATTTTCACTCATATCATCCAATTCAAAAGAAAATTAACCTTGTTAATGTTATAAAAAGAAGAATTATCAATATTTGTCACCCAAATTTGCAAATTCTATATCAGCTCTTTCTCAATAACTCTTACCCACCTGAACGCTTAAAAATTTAATTTTTAATAACCCACAAGTCATTACCATTGATGTACTACGACCACAAAGTATACATATTAATTCTTATGCAATAAATTTTAAACACAGTTATGTCCCCATTCCTTAAATTAAAAATATTACGCTTAAAATCAGACACATTTTCAAAACTGAAGAAGACAACATTACATTTGCACAAAAATCTGTCAAAACTAGAGTTGGCTAGTTCTTTATGTGGTGAGGTTCGTTCATGGTTATGTTGTCTAGTACTTCCTGGATTGGAATGCTGGGGTAGAGTGATACAACATCGAGGCTTACCGGTAAGTCGCTTTCTTTTCTTCTAATGTTGTGTTTTTTATTACCTCTATGAATTGTTTTGAATTCTTGATATATGAATTTGCTTTCTCAACTATTGGTTGCATGACCCAGGCCAAATATTTTTCCAGTTTTTGTGTTGGTGAATTTATTGCGCTTACAATTGGTATAATGGGTATCCCTTCTTTCTGAATTTTTGGCAGTCTATATAGTTTGGGACACCTGCTAGATTTTTCTCGTGGAATGATTTTCTGTTGGGTCTATAGTTCTATGGGTTAGTTCTTGATTTTTGTCTTTGTCGTTTTTTCAAGATATATTGTGGGCTCTCGTGGTACCTGTTTTTAACCAGTGTCTTTCAGTATTCCTTGCATCTTTTTCATATAGTCTTCGGTGTCTATCACAACAGTCGCATTTCCTTTGTCGGCTGGAAGTATCGTTAGTTCTCTGTCTTTTCGAAGGTCTGATATTGCTTTTCGTTCAGATTTGGAGACGTTAGAGTTTGGTGGTTTAGCGGTTTTTATAACTTTTGTTACCTGAAATCTCACTTCTTCCGGCTTTCGCTCATTTCAACTGTCCAGTGTTGGCTCAACGTTTGAAATGATTTCCTCTATGGGTGTTGCTTTTGGTGTTATTGCAAAATTGAACCCTTAACTCAATACGGCTTTCTCGTATTCAGTTAGCGTCTGGGATAAGATGTTGTAGACTATTTTCGGCGTTTTGTTCTGTGTTGTTTACTTGTATGTGTTTGAAGTTTAACATGTTTCTTCGCTAATTTATCTCGATTGTCGTGTCGGTTTCTGAGCGCCAAAAAACAACGGACTCTGTAATATCTCATATTACTATATGTATTGTAACGAAATCTACCTAAGCCGACCCTGGTTGCATTCCAGTACGACGTCGATCGCTGTTAGGACAAAAATAATTTCGAAATAGCTCGGCAACTGTAGAATTGATAATGGATTGTACGAGAAGATTCGATGCGGGTTTTAAAAGGAGCAACCCATCATTGCAGGAGTTAGTTAGCGCGGCGAAGAGCTTATGTTGTATTATATTTGTGATATTCGAATCAGATGTTGTATATTTGATGTAAATAAAAGTTTCTAGAAAGTTCGAGTGAACATTAGTTTTTAAATTTTAATTGAACCCACGGAATATATAACAACTTTGGTTATCAGAAGTGCAGGATTAAGTGAAGTTAAAATCGTAATTTGATTTATGGAAACCCGTAGCATGGAAAAAATGGACGAAACTACCAAAAAATAGTCAAGCAGTTTACGGAGGGACTAGACTAGAAAAAATAGCCCAGATTCTGGAAAAACTGGACAAGAAGGAGAAACAACATAAAGAAGAAATTCAACAAAGGTTAGTAAAATCTTTTGATGAAAAACGTAAAATAGAATTAGAAAATCTTGTCACTACGATGAAAAGTGAACAACAGAATTTAGTTGAAGGGTTATTCACGAAATTTGAACAAAAATAAGATCAAATTGAATTAAAACGACAAAATGAATTTAAATTATTAGAAGAAAAACGACAACTGCAATTTAAACAATTAATGCAAATAGTATCACAAGTTAATGAAACAGTTAATAAAAGAATGCAAATAGTAGAATCAGATATAAAAGAGATAAACGACGACATAAAGATTCTAAAAAATAAAGTAGATGACATGGATTCCATACAGAGCCAGGTGAAATTTTAAATCAGTGCTATCCAAAAAAAGTAGAAATAGAAATTTAAAAAATGCTACAGGACTTACAGCGAGGAAAATACCAGTATACCTTGAGTACCAAAGGTTCCTTTAGTAAGCCACCCACATTTGATGGCAGTTCATCTTGCCCATGTATAAACGGCAATTTGAGACCGTGGCTAGAGCTAATGGATGGGATAACCAAGAAAAATCTACGTCTGTTGTAATTTCCCTAAGAGGTCCGGCCTTAGAACTCCTCCAAAGCATTCCAGTTGATGAACAAGGCAGTTTCGACAAAATCATCGCCATTCTGGACAAGAGATACGACAATCAATCCTTGAGTCAGGTATACCAAGTCCAACTCAGGGGAAAAAAGCAAAAATCCGATGAAAGCCTCCAAGAATTCGAAGCAGAGATTAGACGGTAAGTTCACTTGTCCTACCCAGACCTGCCAGAGGAAACGAAAGACCAGTTGGCCACACAGAGTTTCATAAACGGTATCAGAGATGTGGAACTACAACGAAATCTAAGACTAAGTGGCGTTAAGAAAAGTAATGAAGCTTTAGTTCGGGCTCTAGAAGTAGAGGGCGTCATGAACATGTCCAAGCCGAGGGTCCCAGCAGCTTCCTTTAACAAGGAAGAGTCAGAGTCACCATTTCAAGCGCTGCTGGCTGGTATGAACAAACTATTACCAGAGTCACAGAGAACTGATACCAGAAGAGCATGTTAGCGTTGTGGACGGACAGGCCACTTCCAACGCGACTGCAGAGTAAGGCTATCTGAACGATCACCGACCAGGGGTAACCAACAGAACAGCCACATGTCTAGGGACCGTCAGCCAGTCAGGATAAGGGGGCGAATGCTGACTAACCCTCCACCAGCCCCCAAAACGTTATCCATCCGGGGATTATGCCGAGATAGCAGCAGCCTAGTCATCAGGGGCACATCAATGGTAGAGCAATTACCATAACCATCGACGCCGGCGCCGCTGTGTCCATTGCCAAGTCCAGGGTCTTGAGAGCATCAGAAATCCGGCCAATTACCAACAACATCCAGCTCAGAAGAGTCACCGGTGAGTCCATGTCAATACAGGGTGAGGCAGTCGTCGTGCTACAGATAGAGGACAAAATTATCCGACATAGGGTCCTGGTAGCGAATATTGAGGACGATTTTATACTGGGCATGCACCTAATTAGCCAGCATGGATTTATGTTCGACCCGAGATATGATCTTCTTCGGTTCCTAAATGAGGAATTTGTATTGACACTGCCCGTCAACAGTTCAGTCACCTCCATAACAATTGTGGCAAACTCTTCAGCTAGAATTCCCGGGCGAACGGAACAGATTATTCATGGGCAGCTAGAAAGCAATCCTGGAAGGCGTTGGAATGGTGGAGCCCGTACACTCAGCTCATGACTACTTAGTTGGACGGGCTACAGTTAAAATCGGACGAGATATACCAATTAGAGTCCTGAATTTGTCCAACAACGACATCAGAATTGCCAATGGTCAAGAGATAGTTTGTTTCGAGCCAATCGAGACCATCATCAATTGCGCAGAAGGGTACCAGACATCGGTGAAGGAGACAGGTCCCAGTAAAGAGTTCCCAAAAAAAGTTTGCTGACCATTTGACACACCTGAAACCAGAGGAACAGAAGAAAGCCAAACAATTTATCACAAAGCACTGGAAAATTTTTAACAGTGAAGATGGAACCACCGGTCGCACCAACATCATCCAGCACCGAATAGATCCCGGGAAGGCTCAACTCATCAGAATACCTCCTAGGCGACTACCATTGGAGCAACAACAGACAGTCGAGAAAAACATAGAGTCCATGCTACAAAATGGAGTTATTGAGCCATCCATCAGCCCATGGTCCGCTCCCGTCGTGCTAGTTAAAAAGAAGGATGGAACCACCCGATTTTGCCTGGATTATAGAAAGCTGCATGACGTCACCAAGAAAGACAGCTATCCACTACCCCGAATTGAAGACACTCTGACCAGACTAGCAGGCTCCCGTTGATCCTCCATACTAGACCTAAAGAGTAGATATTGGTAGGTTGGTCTACACGAAAATTGCCAGAGACAAGATAGCGTTCTCCACTAGTAAAGGGCTGTTTCAGTTCACAGTCATGCCCTTTGGGTTATGTAATATTCGAGAGGCTAATGGAGTCTGTACTGAGCGGGTTAACATGGAGGACATGCTTAGTATACCTCGACGACATTCTGGTAATGGGTCAGACATTCGACGACCATCTGAAGAACCTGGGCGAAGTATTCTCCAAAATTAATAACGCCAACCTGAGACTCAAACCGAAGTGTTCCTTGTTCCAAAAAGAAGTAGAATTTTTGGGCCACGTCGTTTCCGAGTCAGGAATCCGCACCAACGAGGACAAGATAGAAGTCAGCCGTGATTGGCCAGTCCCAAGAGACAACCATAAACTCCGAAGCTTCTTGGGCCTCTGTTCCTACTACAGGCGATTTGTTGAGGGATTTGCCACCATTACCGCGCCTCTACATCGGCAGACCACTGACAAAGAGACCTTTGTTGGAATCAAGATTGCGAAACATCATTCAGACCATTAAAGGCAGCACTATGTTCAAGCCCAATCCTAGCCTTTCCTACACAGTCCGGCAAGTTCATTTTAGACACCGACGCCAGCAATACAGATTCCTATCCCAGCTGCAAGATGGTGAAGAGAGGGTGATCGAGTACTACAGCCGTGGATTCTCGAAACCGGAAAGGAATTATTGCGTCACCAGAAAATAACTTCTGGCAATAATAAGGGCCATTTCCACAAATACCTCTATTGTCTTCATTATAATCCAGACAGATCATGCCGCCCTCAAGTGGCTGCTGGACATGAAGATACCGGAAGGACAACTGTTCAGGTGGATGGAGAAACTACAGCAATACGATTTCAAGGTGAAACACCGTGCCGGCCGTTTGCACAATAATGCCGATGCCCTATCCAGAAGACCCTGTCTCCCTCAGACAGATCCGAGTGCAGGCCAATAAAGACTGGACAGCGGAACAGTGCATCCTGGACCAAATGACTGTTCCAGCTTTTTAATGTTTATAGGCAATGTTTATTTAAATATTTTACGAGATTTTGAAACCACGTATCTATCGTATTTTATCACCATGACGAGGCACCTCCCCACAATGGCTACTTAGTGAACAACTATTTGCAAGAGGTTTTTGTGACCAATGGATTGCAAAAAACGGTCATTTTCTATGGCCACCTCGTTCGCCTGATTTGCCCGTTCTTGATTATTTTGTATGGGGTGCCATAAAAAATGAAGTTTATGATAGTCCTGTAATGACCAAAGAGGATTATATAAAACGAGTGAGAAATGCATTCAGAAATGTTACTCATCAAGAACTGCTTAGAAGATGTGAAAAGTGTTTAGAAGTTCAAGGGCGTAACTTTGAACATTTATTAAAACAAATTGTTTAAAATGTCCCTATATGGTAGGTTTACGTGTTGTCTGTTATTTGCATTTGTTATTTTCTAAGAAAATACCATTTAATAATTTTAGATATTGCATAATAATTGTTAGTTTTACTGATCTGAAATTCTCTAAGTAGCATTATTCGATTAAGTGTTTTCCGTAATGGCCTCTGCTTCTTTGTTACTTTATTACACTGGCAATAAATAATAAAAATATTGAAATAATTTTAGTTGGAATAATTACTCCTATTACGCTTCGTGTAAGCACAATTGGCAATTTTGAAAAACATGAAAAAAAAAGAGTGACATTTCATAGCCGACAGTAATTTTTTTAGCAGCCACAGCTAATTTGATTTATCCAAGCAAAGTCAGCAATACAAAATTACCTTCATTTTTAGTGCTGAATAAGATCCCGACAAAAGAATTAGGAGTTTCCATTTGAAAATTTTGAGTTTTAAGCATATTGTGATTGTCATTTTTACTATTTTTTAAGAACATCCTGTAGAATAAGGGGTGATTTTTCAGCGCTGTTTGCTGGCTTGAGTCTTCCAATAAAAGATGCCAAAATTGTCGATTACCCGCAGGACTGCATCTGCCATTTTTGACATAAAAATGTAAATATCTTGAGAATGGTTAAATTTAGAGATAAAATATGGTTAGTAAAATTTATCTAGAATTTAACGTAAATACCCAATACTATACAGGGTGTTCTATTTGATATAAGTGTGGTCCAAAAACTGGAAGTGCCATGGTTCTGTGAATATTTTAGTCACATAGAACCTATCGGCTTGCCTAAGTTGCCAAATGGTCAGAAGTTTAGTATCATTTTTTTGAGTTTCAGGTAACCGCCCACCGTCATGGGAGACTCTGTATATATCTTAATATATGTATATATATATATATATATATATATATATATATATATATATATATATTTGTTTTTAAGTTTTCGCGGGCATTAAATGTGTTCGGTGGTTTCCGGGAATTCAACCGCGTAGTTGATAACTAATCCCTGCCGGGTAACATGACGACGTTTCGGCAGAGTCACATTTGCCCTCATCAGGTCGGTTCGCATAATTCTCGTAGCCTTCTGCTTTCGCTTCTAGTTACTCAAATACTAAGATTTTCAGTTTCTTGTCTTTATTGTCAGAGTTAAATTTTTAGAAATTTCTTACTCCTAGTCCATATTTTTATACTTATTTCCCTTATTTGTTTTCCATGTTTCATATACTTTTCCCTACGCTGTTACAATATTTTCCCTACGCTATTCCTTAAGATTCCATTCTTGCTATCTCCTTCTTAGTCCTCCTTATTATTTCCCCTTTTATAGTGCGTATCCCTAGATCTCTTCTTAGCTGCTCGTTTCTCATGTACCATGGTGCGTCCGTCATTCTTCTCAGGGCGTTGTGCTGAATCCTTTCTAATTTCTAGGTGTGTGTGTCCGCTGCTTGTTCCCATATGCTTGCTCCGTACATCATCAATGGTTTTACTGCTGCTTCGTGGATCGTCTTCTTTATCCTCAGGTGTAGCCTGCTCCTCCGTCCTATTAATGCGTTTATCATGCTGATGCGCTGTTTGGCTCTCTTCGCTGTTTCCTCTATGTGTTTCCCCCATGTTAGCTTCCTGTCGATGTGGATCCCTAGGTACTTTACGTTTTCCTGCCAGTTGATGGGTGTTCCTCCTACAGTTAGTCTCCTGGTTGGCTTGTCCTTTTTTCTCCTTCCTATTGCTATTGCTTGTGTCTTTTCTGTGTTGATCCTGATCTTCCATTTCATGGCCCATTTTTCCATTTCATCGATGTCCTGTTGTAAGTAAATTGTTGCCTTGTCTGCCCTTGCTGATGTTGCCGCTTTTGCTGTGTCGTCTGCGTATACGTAAGTCCTTGAGTGTCTCGTCCCTTTTGGTATGTCGCTGGTGTAGATGTTGTATAATGCCGGTTATAGTGCAGATCTATCAGTACCCGTTTCAAAGAGCATATTGCCCATTTGAAATACGGAAGAGCGGATAAATCTAGTGTTGCACATCATGTTTTAGAACACAACAATAATAAACTAATGAATTCGGATAAGGGTCCTATTCCATACAGTCCATTGTATAGTTTACTTTCTAAGAATCCATAAAATAAGTATTAAAAATGTCATTACTTAATAATGTAGCATAAAAGTAGGTAGGTTTACATATTTTCATTATATAAAATCTGCTTTATTTTTGAAATCTGTTATTTAGAATTCAGGTACTTAGGATTTACCCCTTCTACTAATCACTTAAGTAATAGTTTAGTGGTAGGTATAAATTAGAGAAAATTGTAATTTCGATTTAGTTTGGGTTTACTCCTTGAAGATGACAACTTAGAGTTGTTGACGGCGTTGAGTGTTTAAAATAAAGGTTTGGTGTTAGGGTGCAAAACTGTGTTTTTACATTTGTGACACACCAAAGGTTCCACAGCTTTTCCATGTGTATGATGTTATATATTTCATTATTTGTGGTCGGATAAAGAAATATAGATTTATGATTTCTTGTTGGTAGTCTTAATTTACTGTAAGATGGTTGCTGTTTTATTAGCTATTTTGTTCATATCATTATCCATTATGTACTTAATAGCTTTTTCATTCCTACTCTTGTTTCCTAATTTATTGTTTATTATTCTCCACAATTTTTTATTGTTATCATGACACATTTCAACTTGCTCCTTATCATGCATTAACTTAGCGTCATATATTGCTTTATCAAGTATTATAACAAACTGTTTGTATTCCGTTCTTACTTGTTCATTACTTGTCTCATACTTCCATATCCTGTACAACAATTATTTTCTTTGGCACGATGTTATGATTCCTTTGGTTATCCATTTACTTCTAGGTTTATTTTTCGATTTATTACTGTATGGTTTGTGTATTGAGCCAAATCAATGCAACTTTTAATCAGTAATATTAGCAAATTGCTAGCTTTATTTGGATAGTGGAATGAGGATATCTTGTCCAAATTTTGTACCATTGCAATCTTCTTTAACTTATTATAATTAATAACTTTATAACTATTCTTTACATCGTTTTTTGCATTTTATTTATTGCAACAAACAATGGATAATGATCAGTGACCGTAGTCTGAGTTAACTTAAAAATCCTAGTTATTATTGAACCACTTTTAATAAAGATATTGTCAATACATGTTCCACTATTATCATTGTCTGTATCCTTGAAAACCTGGAATGAAGCCCATTTCCAATAAGTTATTAAAAAACAATTTATTATCGAGATAATAAATTGTTAAATAATAATAAACAGGATTTTTTTTTAAATAACATCATTTAAATGAACTCCGTGGCGACTTCCGCACTCTTCTAAACGAGAACGGAAATTTTCGAGTACTTGTCTGCATAAAGACCGATAAATCGCTGACATCTCTTCCCTGATCCTTGCCTCCAATTAAAGTAATGAAGTTGGCTTATGAGTGTACACACGGTGCTTAAGGTATTCCCATAAAAAGAAATCGCGTGGCATCAAATCAGCGACTCCTGGGTGGCCAAGGAGTTATGTTGCCTCTTCAAGAAATCAGTTTTTCTCTTTAACGACCGTTAGTGCCACATTAGAAGTGTGACAATTGGCTCAATCTTGCTGAAACCACGTGTTCCGATTGTAACCAACAAATACCTGTAGTTGTGGCACCAAAAACTCCCGTAACATTCTCACATACACAGTAGAGTTAACAGTAATCGTACGGCCGCGAAAATTCTCAAAGAAATAGGGTCCAATTATTCCTTTTGCTGAAATTGCTGCCCATACAGTTACCTTAGGTGAATGCAAGGGTCTTTGATGTTTAGTTTAGGGATTTTCGCTGCTCCAGTATCTGCAGTTCTGTTTGTTAACTTGCCCATTGAGGTGGAAATGGGCTTCGTCGGAAAACAAGATGCTGTCGAAGTTACGACAGCGTTCCAACATTGTTTCCGCGTGCAATTTTTGTAAATTTAAATCATTAAGCTTCAATTCTTGCACTAACTGTGTCTTATATGGGTGCAATTTCAAATCTAACTTCATAATACGGCGTATGGTTGTGCGCGATATTCCTAATTCAGCTGAACGTTTGCGCGTCGATAAATCAAGTTCACGGCGAACTGAAGCCGACCGGTTTACATTTAGTGTCGATCCCGTCTCTTTGAACTTCTTTACTCATTTCTTAATTAAAACTGCACTATGACACTGATTTAAGTCATGAAAATCATATTCAACACGAAATAAACGCCTCACAGTGACCAGAGATCCACTATTTAAATAAAAGAGCGCTGTGGCCTCGTGAACCGATCCGTTGCGACTAAGTTTCCCAGATATATATATATATTTTATATTATTACTAACACAATTAACCTAACCTCTTGGTTTTGCAAGCTAAGCATCAGCAGATTACACGTGAGAGGAAGCCGAGCGTTGTCCGTGGGAATTGCTATATCGTGAAATATGAGATGTAATACGATATTTATGAGAAATGATTATTATATTGTTGCTATGGTGTAAATATTCTAAGTGTGGTTTATGACGGATATAACAACTCCCCTTACCAACAAAAAGTTGCTGTGTTACAGAAACTTTTTTTGTATAAAATAAGTACAAAAGCAAATCGGGAATAAAAATCTTAAGCTAATACAAATTTCCAAAGGAATATAAAACATAAGGTACTTAAAATATTAAAAACAATAATCTAAAGATAATAAATTTTCATACACATTATTACATAAAATATATTGATTAAAAATATAAAACATAAAATAAAACGTAATAATCAAAATTTACAAAATTATTTATTTGCTTGAAGTTCGATATCTCCTCTAGGATAGGTCTTAACTTTGGTAAAAGTCTAGACAAGTCTACTTTGTGATGACTTCGTGGGGTTTTCGTCCTTTTGGGCTGTGTGACCACTGGTCCAAAACGTTTTAAGCACGAAGGCAGCGATAATAATAACTATGGAAATTATGGTGGCATATGTAAACCACGAAATATTTTTTTGACGAGTGGTTGGTTAATTAGTTCGTCCAACTCTTTCTAATACTCGTTCAACTTATGATTGGCGATGATTAATTCATCCACATTTAATTCGTTGAGCTTTAATGGTTTCAGCTCTGGGATTTTCTCTGAAATTGTGTCACAACAATTGAAGGGGATGACAACTGGCTGGTAATTGTCTATGTTGTTGGGTTTGAATGCTTCTGCTTGGACTTTCGTTATTCCAACAAAAGCACTCGCATTCGCTCTGTAATTTTAACAAGGAATTGTTCGTAATTGTTAAAGTCTTTGCACTAATATTTGGACAAATGATTGTGATGCGGAGAGGTTCCGCAACCATGACTAACCATACGTTGGTTTCTAACTTTTGAACATGGTAGCCTTGGGCGAGTATCACTGCATTTTTGCAATTATCTGGTACGGTTTTAAAGTTTTTGAGGAGTTGGGCTTCACATAAAGCACTCGAGTCTATTGCACTCACTTAAGTCTTTAATGGGGATATACAGCAAAGAATCATCGTTTTTGGCAATATAATTTTGGGTAAATGACAGTACATAATGCAAGCCAGTTTTATCATTGTAGACGGGAATAGGATATAGACGGAAAGCAGTGAATGATTGTTGTTCGATCAAAGGTATTCTTAATATAAAAACAAGGTCTGAGTCTGTTTGAAAAGCCTCCATTTCAGTGATTTCTAAATATCGCGCAATACTCGAATATTTAACAGGTAGAGGCAAATTATTCTTACGAGATTTTGCGATATTTCCTGTAGGGCGGTTATGAAGTGTTCGGGGGTTAAAATAGAAGTGTGAATAATTTTTAAACGGGCGAATGTAATTGAGTTTAACACGTCGTTTAAGCTATCTTCTAAGAATAAGTAGTTTTCCATAAGTCTTTCAGACATTTCTAAAAATGAAAGTTTAGTCATTTTATCGCTTAGTTTACGTATAGTATTTTCAATTTTCCAATATTTTCATTGAACGCTTTTTCGTCAAATTGGATTTGTTGTATAGTATTGTTAAAGTTTTTTATCAATGAAGTTGTTACGCTAATTTGATTTTTCAAAAGGTTTTCTACTTAAAGTTGTCCCTGATTTAATCTGTTGATACTATTTGTGAAATATTCCCCATCAGCGGCATCTAGGTTGCCAGTTATTGCCTTGAAGATTGTACCGGCATCATCTATTAATCCGCGTTTATATCTCCTGGTATCCATATGAATTTCGCTAAATTTGTTATTTATGGAGTTCGAAATTTGGTTAAGTAGATTTAAGTGAGTTTGGACGTTGGCACGGAATAGGTTCATTGAGTTGAGGTTATAAGAAATAGATCTTGTTAATGTGTCAAGGAGTCTGTTATTAGTAGTGAAGACTTGTTCAGGAGCTGAAAGGTTTTTATGGACTAATAGTGTCCATTTGCAATTTGAAACGTCAATTCGTGCTTCCTCGTGATAGAAAATTCCTATTGTGTTATTTATGGTTTTTATTTCGAACTGGGATGCTGCTGATCCGAACAGCAGGATGACCCTGTAAACAAATTAGTCTTCTATGAATGGTTTCATGCGATCAAAGTTTACTTTCGTATTTTGGTTAGGTCGGGGGTTTAATAGAGTTGCTGAATTTTTATGGATTTCTAATATTTCGAAAGGTTCGTTAAACTTGTTCTGTAGTTTGTCATAAAATTGAGATTCTCTTATGTACACTTTATCACCTACTTGGTAATTAGGAGGGTTTCCCGAAACATGTTTGTCAAATCGGACTTTGGCTTATTGTTTCTGTTGTTCTGTCCTTTCACGGGCGATCTTATAGTAATGGAAAATTCTATTATTGAGGTCTCTAATGTATTTTGTTATCAGGTCTTTTTCGTTGTATAAAGTTTCTGGGAGTCTGCTGGAAGTATGGCCGAAGATAAGTTCATAGGGTGTGAACCCATGTGTCTTATTGGCAGATTTGTTATATGCGATTACCGCATAGAGCAAAATGTTAAAGGGGTGTTCATCGGGGTGTTCTGCTTTATGAATTCGTAACATATCTAGAAGAGTAGAGTGAAACCGTTCTAATGATCCATTGGATTGCGGGTGTCCAACACTTGAATATGAAAGTTTAATATCGAAAAATTTACAAAGATCTTTAAGTAGGGCGTTATCGAATTCGCGACCATAGTCACTGTGTATTCTAATAGGTGTTCCGAAATGTTGGAAAAATAAGAGAAGCGTATTGACTACTGTTTTAGCAGACTTGTCGGTGATTGGGTATGCTTGAGAAAATTTGGTCAACTCGTCTCGTATGGTCAGGGCATAGTTTTTATTCGGGACTTCGAGGATGTCAATGTTAAGTCTTTGGAATGGAGTTCTTGGAGTTTCAGTAATTACCAGAGGGTTATCAAGGTTTTTGCGAAATATTTTAGCTGTTTGACATATTCGACAGTTCTTAATATAATTGTCAACATCTTTTGTAAGACCCTGCCAATTATATTTTTCCTTAATTCGCCTATTTGTTTCATTAATACCCCTATGTATGTTAGTCTTTCCGTTATGAAACTGTTCAAGAATTATTGGCACTTGATCTTTTTCGATAGTTTGAGTTATGTTTTGACAAACTTTCTATTTTACGTTTAATTCTGCAAAGATAAACGAAAGCATTTCTAAAATAGGTAATTCCAGGTTATTCTCGACGCAATAGAGTTCTGATTCGGTTAGTACATTTTTGCTTTTAAATATTGAAGCAAATATAATCTCGTTTATGGTTTCAGGATTAGATGGTAAGGGTATAATATAATACCGTCTTTTTCTAACACTTTTGCTGGAGAATACATTAATTTTATATCGTTCGAACTCGGCATTTTCTTCAAAAATATCTTCCAAGATTTTGTGGTGAAAGTCTTTAAGATTGTCGGTTTGAAAGAAAATTAAAATGTTTTTATTTTCTCTATCAAGAAGTTGGCTGTTAGAGTATTGTATCTTACTGTAGTCAGTGAGTGAAACTGTTTTGAAACGTTCCACGAACGTTCGAAATTCGGTAAATATTAGCTCATCCTCGTTATTTGTTTCAGGTTCGTCTGAGTCGGTGTCATCGTTTTCGTTAAGGGGGTTTATTGGAAAGTATTGAAGATTGTTGGTTGACTGGAAATTGATGCATTCATTGAAGTGAGTTATTTTAATGCGCGAAAGGGCGTCGGCATTTTTATTGACTTTTCCAGGCTTGTATATGATTTCGTAATCATATTCCTCAAGTTTGAGGCGCCATCTCGCAAGTCGACTACCCGGATCTTTAATAGAAAAGAGCGGGCGGTGATCGGTCAGGAGTTTAAAGTTGCGGCCAAAAATTATTGGACGAAAGTGTTTGACAGCCCAGACGGTGGCCGGAAGTTCGCACTCTATGATTGAGTATCTAGTCTCTGCTTTGCAGAGAATTCTAGAGGCATATCCAATGGGCAAGTCTTTGCCTATTGGTCCCTGGGAAAGTACAACGCCGATTGCGAAAGCACTAGCGTCTGTAGTTAGAAGAAAAGGTTCGTTGAAGTCGGGATAGATCAAGATCGGAGTGGACGTGAGAGCTTGTTTTAATTTGTTAAAGGAGTCAACACAGTCTGAATTAAAATGAAATGAAGCGTCTTTTTCAAGCAGTTTTGTAAGAGATTTGGATATTTTGGCAAAGTTTGGTATAAATCGACGATAGTAGCCAGCTAGACCAAGAAAAGATTTAATGTCTTTCTGGTTCTGCGGTTGGGGGAAGTTAAGTATACATTCAACTTTGGACGGGTTCGGTTTTACTCCGTCCTTTGTAATGAGGTGTCCTAAATATGCCACCTCCTTGCGGAGAAATTCGCATTTATCAGGCTGAATCTTAAGATTTGCCTTCCTAAGTCGTTTGAATACTTCAGTCAGTCGGGCCAAACGTTCGTGTATAGTTGGTGAGTAGATGATTATATATATCGTCCATATAGACAAAGCATCTCTCGTTCTGGATTCCGATGAGAATGTTGTCCATCATCCTTTGAAAGGTTGAGGGAGCATCTTCAAACCGAAAGGCATGCGAACGAATTCAAAATGACCGTTCTCTACAGTGAAAGCGGTTGTTTGAATGTCCTTCGACTCAATTTGGATCTGGTGAAAGCCAGAAGCAAGATCTAGTGTAGTAAAGTATTGGCATTTGCCAAGTTGGTCCAGTGAGTCCGATATGTTAGATAAGGGATACTTATCGTCTACTGTGAGTTCATTAAGTTTACGGTAGTCCACGACTACACGCCACTTTTGTTTGCCGGATGCGTCTTGTTTTTTTGGGACAACCCACACAGGGGAAGACCAAGGGGAATTTGAAGGGCGAATGATACCTTGTTTTAACATTTTTGAGACTTGGGTCCGAACTTCCTCCTTATGGATTTGGGGGTAGCGATCAGATTTAGTGAATATGGGTTATTTGTATCAATAGAGTGTTTTATTTCGTTAGTGAAGCTAAGATTGTCTCCTTCTAAATAGAACATGTCTGAGAAATCGATGCAAAGTTGTTCGATTAATTGTGCCTCTTCTTCGTTGAGATGTTCGAGTCGAAGTTGTTTGTGAATTTCTGTTAGTTTGTCTATGTTAGAGTTGTTTCCGAAAGAGATTTGTTCGCAGTGGTTAATAGAAAGATTCTGAATGGGTTCTAATTGGATTTTGTTAAAATTTATAATTTTTGGGCTAGCATTTGCATTTAAAATAGTAGTGAAAAATTCACCCTTGTCATTAACCTGGACTAAAGCGTTTGGTAATCTTACGTTTTCTATTACGGTGGAAGTTACAATGGCCTCCGTATTTCGTAAATCGCATTTAAGTTTAAAAATGCGTTCTGTCCGCGGTTCGATACTGATGGTATTTGAAATCGTTTGGTTGTTTATCTGTAGTTGTCTGTCGGTTGATAATGTCTCTTCAGTAACTTTCATGAGCGGAATGGTTTTGAAATTGGTGACGAGAACTTTCTTATTAAAGTCTATTACACAATTATAATGCTCCAGGAAATCGGATCCTAATAGGCCATCGAATTCGATTTCTAGATCGCATATGTAGACTTTGTGTGGATCTGTTAGATTGAACGGGACTAAAGTGGATTCGTTTATGAGAATTTTTTGGTTAGTGATACCTTGTATCACAACGTTTTCAGGAGAACGGTTTGGAAATTTTTCACAAGTTTTGGGCTTGAAGACTGATAAGCCTGCTCCTGTGTCGATTAACAATTTGTAAGTGTTAGAAGCGTCATTGATATAAAAGAGGTTCTTTGAGTTAACAGAAAGTGCGGGGCTTATAGGAAAGCGTTTTTGGGAAGTTGAGGTTTGGATTGAAGCTGTCGTTGAAATTCATTGTCTCTAATTGGGACTGAAGGTTGAGGATTTGAGTGTCCGGTGGTTTGTCTACGGTGAGAGCCGTTTGAAAATTTCGCTGAGAATTATCGGGTATATCAGAGCAGAATTCTGGGTAAACATTTTCATAATTGTCGTAATTTTCATAATTGTGAACCTGAGAGTAATACAAATCGTTACTTTGTGTTTCAGTATCCAAATGTGAGTATTCATCTTGTTGAGGGTAATCACAGTCATAAAAATAGTTGGACTGATCATTTGTGTAATTGGGAGTGTTATAAAAGGCTGACTGGTTAAAGTGATGGGCTCTTTGTTGCTGATTTCTGAAAAAGTTTGATTTTGTCCGCTAATTGAGGGTCGATTTTGTTGAAATTGTTGTCTATTCTGGTCAAAGTTGGGTCTGATTTGGTTTGCGGGCTGAGAAAATTGATTAGGTCGAAATTGTTGGAAGTTATTATTGTTAAAATTCGAGTTTGGCTGCTGTTGCCATTGTCTAGTTAAGCATTCGTTAAACGAATGCCCTGTTCGTTTGCAAAACGAGCATTGCTTTATAAAAGTAGTAGCGTTTGGTCGTTTTTGTTGTTCTTGGTTACGTGTCACTTGGAACTTTTGGTTTTCTAAGTGACACAGTTGTATCTCCCATTTTATTCTAGAAACAGCAGTTATAATGTCGTCAGGGTTGCTGGCACGTATAATTTGCCCTATTTTCCGCTCGAGACATGTTAAAAGGCTGTTCAGAGCCATAGAGTTAATGAGAGAAATTTGTGCTCTTTTTCTTTTGTAGTTATGTTTTGTTTATTGACAGCCGCGTGCATTTTGACTTCTTGTGTTTGAAGGCGGGCTGCGAAAGTTAATGGGGAGTCATTGGGAAGTTGCCGTATTCTCTGAAGATCTTGAATTAATGCAGACAAATCGCGTGAATCACCAAAGTGTGTTTCAAGGAGCGTTTTGTTGTCGTCCCAAGTGATGGGTTCCGGGAATTTACAAGTTCGGCGGCACGGCCTCTCAACTTGTTTTTTATGTGAAGGATTAATAAGGCTATTTGATTAGCAACAGCCATGTTGTGTGCTGTTGTGCAAGAGCTAATAAAAGTGTTAAGCAAAATGGGATACCCGTCGTATTCAGGAATAATCGCAAATATCTCTGATATTTTGTAAGGTTCTACCGTTGGGGTTGTGGCACCTTGTCTAGTCGTTGCCATTTTTTATTTAGAATACGGTTACTGCACAATATTAGAAAATTCAATGACACAAAAACAATAGCAATAGCAGAATGAGTATTCTACTATCAGAATAAAGTGTATAAAATGTTACCTAAAAGGGATAATAATAATTTGCTGTGAAAAATATTTAAAACCTTGTTAATATATTGCGAATTATTTTATCGATATATAGTGTAAGGGAATGGTAAATTAAAAATCAATAAATCAGTACATAAATAAATAAATTTGCTAAAATAAATTGTCTTTGATGATAGAAATGTTCGATCAAAAATAAAATAAAAATAGTGATTAAGTGTAAATTAAACGTGATTCTTACAGTATAAATCTCGGCATAAACTGTTCTGTGAGGACCGCACTGGTTAGCCTGGCTTGATCCTGGTGCTGATTTACTCGCAGTTGTGTCTCCAACTCGAAGCTCGTTGTTCCACAAAGGTTTAGAAACCACCACGCCGAGTGAGAATTCTTCGTGTTCTTTCCGTGTTGGAACAATCCTACTGACTGCGCCAATTTTTATATTATTACTAACACAATTAACTTTTTTAAAAAAACTTTTTATTTGAAATACAAAGATTAATACTTGAAAATAACAATGTTGAAATAAAATATAACTTAATGAATTTTAAACACTTAATGACGCTCGCTGTGAATTTATAATCTTGGTTTTGCAAGCTAAGCATCAGCAGATTACAGGTGCGAGGAAGCCGAGCGTTGTCCGTGGGAATTGCTATATCGTGAAATATGAGATGTAATACGATATTTATCAGAAATGATTATTATATTGTTGCTATTGTGTAAATATTCTAAGTGTGGTTTATGACGGATATAACATATATATATATATATATATATATATATATATATATATATATATATATGAAGAAGTATTCATCCGGTGATACATCCGTTCGTTAATTTGATTTTGATCTGTGAAACTCTACGCCTAGACATAGATATTTATTTAAGAGACTGCAATTATAAACGTTTTCATCGGATAATGTGAGATTGCTTGGTTACCGTATGTAAAATATGAACGCGAAAAAAACGATCAATTAAACTCAATGCTTTAAAATATTGTCATCTGGGAATTTTAATATACATGCAAAATTTTTGAGGGCAAACACATCACACAATCATAATGCGTTTTTATTTCTTACTCTCTGAAATTTTTCTATTCCAAAATTTGACACAAATATTATAATCCATAATTAATGTTCGAAAACCTGAAATAAGAAAAATCTAAAAAAATTTAAAAGCACAAAAACCTCAAAAATGTCAACGACACCGTCAAAAAGTAAAAAATATCAAAAATGTTCATAATCTCAAAAATGTTTATAATGTCAAAAATGTCAAAGGTGTTGAAAATATTAATAATGTCATAAATGTAACAAAATATAAAAAAAATGTAAAAAATTTCAAAAATGTCAAAAATTTTAAAAACGTCAAAAATGTGAAAAATGTTAAAAATGCCAAAAAATTTAAAAATCATCAAAACAGTAAAAAACATAAATATCAATAATGTCAAAAATGGCAACGTTAATACATGTAAAAAAACGAAATGGAAAACGAGAAAACCTCAATATTAGGTAAATACCAAAAATCTCAAAGATGTCAATATTAAATACCAAAATAATTGATAGAAGCTGTTGTAGCCATATAAAATTCGCTTATGAATGAAAAAAAAATCTAAAAATGTGGGGGGTGTGAAAATTACCAAATGAAAAAATATGTGCAAGATAAATAGGTTAAATACTCGTAGTTAAATAGACCCATTTGTCTAGCCTGTGCGAAGCCGGGACGGCTCAGCTAGTATATAATATAAGCGACATCTATAACTGAACCCGTAAATGCACGTGGTCATTGAGTTGAGTGCGTTGCTAATTTGTTCCAGTCGTTTTCGAGAAATGGTGACTAATGTACTTTAAGTCTTAAGCTACATTAGCCATGTCGGTATTTAAGAAATGAAAATAGCTATCAAAATGAAAGAAATGAGTTATTTTGTTGCTAATTTGTTGTTCAAAGATGGAAAACATAATATTCCCAAACCCACCCCAATGTACTCCTAAATAGCGAAAATCTTAACGATAAAGATTTTGTAAAATGAGTTTTCGGGGTATTTTGTTGCTAATTTGTCACGTAAATTACGATTTTGTTGCTCACGCCGTTTTCGAGAAATGTGGGTATTTATGAAATGAAAATAGATATCAAAGTGAAACAAACGCGTGATTTTGTTGGTAATGCATTAGCCTTGTGAGGATTTAAGAAATGAAAATAGATATAGAAATAAGACTAAAAGCTGAATAATTTGTGCCTTAAAAATGGCATACGTATATTATTATTCTCAAAAGCACCCCTGTAGACCAAGCCCACCACCGTGTAACCCAAAATGGTCAAAATATGTAAACAAATACAGTGTAAAATGTATTTGCGGGGTAGAAATTTTGTTACTAATTTATTGCTGTTTCCTCAGTATCGTGTCCATAAATAGTCTTTCTCTAGCACAATGGTTGATACCTAATATATATTTTTTTGTTTTAACTTGGTCATATCTGTTAAATAAGTGAATATTGTATATAATATATACTTAATAGAAAAATGTTATTTTATTAAATGCTTACATCATACTTGATGTATAAACTCAAAGTTTTATACCCTAACACCAAACTTTTATTTTTGCACTCGACGCACGTTTCAACAGCGAAGCTGTCATCATCATCAAAACAGTTATGGTTTACTCGATGATGATGACAGCTTTGCTGTTGAAAGATGCGTCGAGTGCAAAAATAAAAGTTTGGTGTTAGGGTACAAAACTTTGTGTTTTTTGCCATTTTTAAGGCACAAATTAGTAACAAAGTCAGGTTTTAATCTTATTTCGATATCTATTTTAATTTCTAAAATACTCACAAGGCTAATCCAGCTTAAGACTCAAGCTACATTAGCCACTGTTTCTTGCAAACGACTTCAACAAGAAAATCATAATTTATGTCACAAATTAGCAAGAAAATACCCCGCAAACGTATTTTACAAAATATTTATCGTTAAGATTTTCACAAATTAGGGATACATGGGAGTGGGTCTGATCCGTAGGGCTGGTTCTGGGAATATTATTTTGTTCCATCTTTGAGCAACAAATTATTAACAAAATCACGCATTTGTTTCACTTTGATAGCTATTTTATTTCATAAATACCCACACGGTTTCTGGGAAACTTCTTGAGCAACAAAATCGTAATTGACATCACAAATTAGCAACAAAATACCCCTCAAACGCATTTTACAAAATATTTAGCTTTAATATTTTCATTTCATAAATACCCACATGGCTAATGTAGCTTAAGACTAAAGCTATTTTACTAATAAACTTTCAGGGAAGCCTCTTATAATCTACTGTCTAAATTTAAGGCTCTGTAGATTAGACGATAAAGGGGAAAATATGTCAAGTTTTAAATAATAGATAAATTATTAAATCTTTTAGACAAATTATTTAAACTTACAAATAAAATATATTTTTAAATTAAATTTTAGATAGTGTAGTTTCTAATGGGGGAATAAGTCGATGTTTAATATTTTTGTTAATACCTTCTAAACAAATGATTTAAAAATATGAAAAAAATATATTTGTAACTCATAATAAGCCTTTTATTTGCTATATTACATGATGCGTTTGAAATTTTATTTTTATTTTCCATTTAATTCTATAATTTGTCAAAATTAATATTGGGGGTTTCAACTAATTTTTCTTATAAATTTCAAGTGAGCCCCAGTACTAGGGGTACTGAGGTATTTTCAAAATTTTAGGTAGTATGGTTTTAGAAATAAAAGGGGAAATGAAATTTTTTTATACATAAGATTACTTAAAAACACTTAACACTTGGTGGAATTTTCACTATTTATTTATTTTTATTTGACATATGTTTCGCCAAGTCAATGTATTGTACTACTACTATTTCTGAAGAAGCCAGACTTGGGGAAACATTTGTCAAATAATAATAAATTAATGGTAAAAACTTAAAAAAGTGTTTAGTGTTTTTAAGTAATCTTAAAAATTGAATTTTCATCAAGTGAAAACATCAATTTTTTATACATTTTTGTTAATATCTTGTAAACAATTAATTTTAAAAATATGAAAAATGTATATTTGTATTCCTCATAAGGTAAACAGTTCATCCTGTTCCTGCACCTCTTTCACATATTCTTCTTAACAATAAGAAAGAAATTGATGAGGGTAATAATCAATTTCTTGTGTTGTTAAGTCGAGGGAAAGCTATATCGGGGGCTCCAATTATTTGAGCTATTTGCTTTATTTTCCGTTTAATTTTATAATTCCCCCCCCCCTCCAATTATGATTCAAGTTCAAGTAAGGCCATATAAGCCTAATTTTTTTCTTATAGATCGGAAATAAAACGGGGAATGAGTAAATTTCTTGTATTGTTGTTAATATCCTTTAAACAATTTATTTTAAAAATATGAAAAAAATACATTTGTTTTCCTCATAATAACCTCTTTCATTTGATGCGTTTAAAAAATATTTGTTATTATCCGTTTAATACTAAAATTTGGCCCCCAAATTAATATTAGGGATTTCTTCGTACTTTTCCTGTAAACAAAAATTTTTAGATCTGATAGTTTGGGCAATAAAGTGGGGAATGGGTAATTTTTCCATCTTTTCCACGGCCAAACCTATTGCTTGGTTATGAATTTGATTTGATATATTACATGATGCGTTAGAAATAATTTCAATTTTATATTAAAATTAATTAATTATTATATATATTATTAAATTAATATTAGGGGTTCCTCCTTATTTTTCCTGTAAAGTTCAGGTGAGGTCTAAATTTTTTCAAATTTTTACGCCTTATAGTTTCGGAGATAAGGGAGGGAATGGGTGTTTTTTTAATACTTTTGTTAATATATTTTCAATAATTTATTTTAAAAATATGAAAAAAGGATTTGATATATTACGTGATGCGTTCGAAACAAATTTAATTTTATATTTTTCATTTAATTCTGTAATTTGCCCTCCAAAAATTAATATTAGGGGTTTCCCCTTATTTTTCCGGTAAAATTCAGGTCTCTCTATTTTTTCAAAATTTTACGTCTTATAGTTTCGGAGATAAGGGGGGGTCGATTTTTTTAGTTTTTCGTCCCAGAAGTACCCGTAAAATCAACATTTCTTCATTTACGATATGTACTCCTGATCGGGTCACCAAACTATACACTGATTACCAAACTTCAACTTTTTCCGTCTAGTAAATGTTTTGCTCGATTTACAAGAAAATCCTCACAAATCCACTAGACCAATAGCCGCAGAACAGTCAATAAGTAAATATTCTGTTCTAAAATGATTGCATAGAAATAATTGGCATCCATACAAAGTTCATTTAGTTTAGGAACTTACTGAAGATGATCTGGACCGGAGAGTAGAATTTTGCGAAATAAAGATGGATAGATGCAATGCCAACCCGCACTTTCCAAATAAGATAGTTTTTCCGACGATGCAACATTTTGTTTAAATGGTTCAGTAAACAGGCAAAATTTTCGATATTGGGCATCAGAAAAGCCACATTGGATTATGGAAAGTCATACACAGTTTTCCAAAAAAGTTAACGTATGGGCAGGAATTATGGGTCCTTTTTTATTGAGGGAACATTTAACTTGGAAAAGTATTTAGACCTATTACAAAATGACATAATACCCTGTTTAACAGAACTTTACCGAATCGTGAAAACCCCAATATACTGGCAGATTCCGTATGGTTTTAACAGGATTGAATAGTGCGAGATTATCTTTTTATCAATATTTTCCCAAATAGATGGATCGGAAGGAAGGTAATATATAATACGTGAAATCGAATGTCTACATCAATAAGCCGGAAAATATGGAGTAATTAAAGAATGGAATTAGGGCTGAAATACAACGAATCATGCCACAACCGCTAAATGAAGTGTTTCGAGAATTTGAAAACCGTCTTAGGTATTGCCAGAAAGTTAATGGTCAACAATTTGAACATTTAATTTGATATGTTGATGTTTTTTTTCTTCAATTTTGAAATAAATGTATTTTTTTAATAACTGTTAATTTTCGGTATGGGACATTGTACATGAAAAATACTTACAATTCAATAATAAAATAAAAAAACAAATGTTTCCATTTGAAAAAATGAAGTTGATGGTTGTAATTTATTTCTGGCCCACCTTGTATAAATGACTTTTATCATCACAAAAAACGGCAGTCCAACAAAAAACCGAAGTGTCCGAGCGTTTTTCCAAAAAACCAACACCTGAATTTTAAATGTATTTGTTCCAACCCACGAGACCTCAGTGTATAATCAAATTATAATAGTAACGGCGGTTAAAATTAGTATGTAAATGAATTACGGGTAGCAGCCAAAGACTGGATAAATCAGTGTACTGTTTTTTATATAAGAGCTTACGGAAAGTTACAAATATTGTTCATAAAATAAAATTAGCATAGTCCAGAGAATTACACAACATTTTTCAGTTGTAGTTTCATGAAACTAGATGGAAATTTGATTTTTTTTATGACAGATATATAGTGTCTCTCAAACATCTGGTGTCTCATTGATATTTGCCATTAAACAATATTCAAAACTTAGATCTAATTTTATGAAAGTACAACCGAAAACCTGAATGTTACTTTGTATAATGCTCTGGACTATGCTAATTTTATTTTGTGAACCTCAACTTTAGTAAGTTGTCATTTAGTTTCTTTAATATTGTTACGAAATTGACCCAAATCCGACCATGTTTCATATGAGTACGACAACAATCGCTTTGAGATAAAAAATGGTTCTCGAAAAGACTCGGCACCTGTCGGAGTGATGATGATTTTTGCGAGAATTTTCTATGCTGGTTTTATAAAGGAAGCAGGCCACGATCGCGAGTTCAGTTGGTGCAGCGAATAGCTTATATGTAAAATTGTTATTGTGTTATTGTTATATTTAAATCAGCTGTTGTATATTCGATGTAAATAAAAGTTTCTAGAAAAGTGAAAGTGAATGTTAGTTTTATAATTTTAAAATTGAACCCACGGACTATATTGCATTTAGTGTCAGAAGTGGGATTAAGTGCAGTTAAAATCGTAATTTGATTTATGGAAACTCGTCGCATGGACAAAATGGACGAAACTACCAAAAAAATAGTCAAGCAGGTTACGGAGGGACTAGACGAAAAAATTGCACAGATTCTAGAAAAACGTGACAAGAAGGAGAAACAACATCAAGAAGAAATTCAACAAAGGTTAGTAAAGTCTTTTAATGAAAAACGTAAAATAGAATTAGAAAATCTGGTCACTACGATGGAAGAAAAACAACAAAATCTAGTTTCCACGATGAAAAGTGAACAACAAAATCTAATTTCCACGATGAAAAGTGAACAACATAATTTAATTGAACGATTATTCTCGAAATTTGTAGAAAAACAAGATCAAACTGAATTGACGAAACAAAATGAATTTAAAATAAATGAAGAAAAAAGACAAATGCAATTTGAACAACTAATGCAAATGGTAAGACAAGTTAATGAAACAGTTAATGAAAGAATGCAAATAGTTGAGTCAGATATAAAAGAGATAAACATTAAGACCATAAAAAATACCGTGGACACTCTTGAAACAAAAGTAGATTACCTCGATTCCATCCAAAGCCAGGTAAAAGTTGAAATCAGTTCAATTCAAAACACAGTTCAAGACCAAATCAGTGCCATCCAAGACAAGGTAGAAAGAGAAATTAAAAAATGCAACTGGACTTACAACGAGGAAAATACCAGAACACTACAAGTACCAGAGGTTCCGTCAGTAAACCACCCACATTTGATGGCAGTTGATCTTGGCCCATGTATAAACGGCAATTTGAGGCCGTGGCTACAGCTAATGGATGGGATAATCAAGAAAAATCTACTTCTCTGGTAATTTCGTTAAGAGGTCCGGCCCTAGAACTCCTCCAAAGCATTCCAGTCGAGGAACAAGGTAATTTCGACAAGATCATCGCCATCCCAGACAAACGCTACGACAATCAATCCTTGAGTCAGGTATACCAAGTCCAACTGAGTGGAAAAACTCAAAAATCCGGTGAAAGCCTCCAAGAATTCGAAGCGGAGATTAGACGGTTAGTACACTTGTCCTACCCAGACCTGCCAGAGAAAACGAAAGACCAGTTGGCCACACACAGTTTCATAACCCGCATCAGAGATGTGGAAGTACAAAGAAATATAAGACTGAGTGGCGTCAAGAAGATTAATGAAGCTCTACTTCGGGCTTTGGAAGTAGAGGCCGTCACGAACATGCCCAAGCCGATGATCCGAGCAGTTTCCTTCAACCAGGAAGAGTCAGAGTCACCATTTCAAGCACTGCTTGCTGGCCTGAACAAAATATTAGAACGGTCATAAAGAACTGGCACCAGAGGGGCATGTTACCGCTGCGGACGGACAGGACACTTCCAACATGATTGTCGAGTGAGGCTACCTGAACGATCACCGACCAGGAGTAACCAACAGAATAGCCACATGTCCAGGGACCGTCAGCCAGTCAGCATAAGGGGGCAAATGCTGACTGACCCTCCACCAGCCCCCAAAACGTTATCCATCCGGGGATTTTGCAGAGATAGCAGCAGCCTGGTCATCAGAGGCACCATCAATGGGCGAGCAGTTACCATCACCATCGATACCGGCGCCGCTGTGTCCATTGCCAAGTCCAGGGTTTTGAGAGCATCACAAATTCGGCCAGTTACCAATAACATCCAGCTCAGAACAGTCACCGGCGAGTCCATGTCAATACAGAGTGAGGCAGATGTCGTGCTACAGATAGGGGACAACATGATCCGGAATAGGGTTCTGGTAGCGAATATTGAGGACGATTTTATACTGGGTTTGGACCTAATTAGCCAGCATGGATTTATGTTCGACCCGAGATATGATGTTATTCGGTTCTTAAATGAGGAATTTGTATTGACACGGCCCGTCATCACATCAGTCAGGCCCATAAAAATTGTGGCAAAGTCTTCAGCTACAACTCCCGGTCGAACGGAACAGATTATTCATGGGCGGCTGGACAGCAATCCTGGGAGCTGCGTTGGAATGGTGGAGCCCGTACACTCAGCTCATGACTACTTAGTTAGACGGGCTATAGTTCAAACCGGACGAGATATACCAATCAGAGTCCTGAATTTGTCCAAAAACGACATCAGAATTGCCAATGGTCAAGAGATAGCTTGTTTCGAGCCAGTAGAGACCATCATCAATTGTGAGGAAGAGTACCAGACGTCGGTGAAGGAGACAGGGCCCAGTAAAGAGTTCCTACAACAGTTTGCTGACCATTTGACACCCCTGACACCAGAGAACCAGAAGAAAGCCAAGCAATTTATCATAAAGCACTGGCAAATTTTTAACAGTCAAGATGGAACCACCGGTCGCACCAACATCATCCAACATCGAATAGACACTGGAAAGGCTCAACCCATCAGAATACCACCTAGACGACTACCATTGGGGCAACAACAGGCAGCCGAGGAAAACATCGAGTCCATGTTACAAAATGGAGTTATTGAGCCATCCATCAGCCCATGGTCTGTTCCCGTAGTGCTAGTTAAAAAGAAGGATGAAACCACCTGATTTTGCGTGGATTACAGGAAGCTGAATGATGTCACGAGACATTTGAGAGGCTAATGGAGTATGTACTGAGTGGGTTAACATGGAGGACGTGCTTAGTATACCTCGACGACATTCTAGTCATGGGTCAGACATTCGGCGATCATCTGAAGAACCTGGGCGAAGTATTCTCCAGAATTAATAACGCCAACCTGATACTCAATCCGAAGAAGTGTTCCTTGTTCAAAAGAGAAGTATTTTTTGGGCCACGTAGTGTCCGAGTAAGGAATCCGCACCAACGAAGACAAGATAGAAGCCATCCGTGATTGGCCAGTCCCAAGAGACAAGCATGAACTCCGAAGCTTCTTGGGCCTCTGTTCATACTACCGGCGTTTTGTTGAGGGATTTGTCACCATCGCCGCCCCTCTACATCGGCAGACCACTGAGAAAGAGACCTTTCATTGGAATCAGGATTGCGAAACATCATTCAGGCGACTGAAGGCAGCACTATGTTCCAGCCCAATCCTAGCCTTTCCTACACAGTCCGGCAAGTTCATCTTAGACACCGACGCCAGCAACACAGGTTTGGGGGCCGTCCTATCCCATGTGCAAGATGGTGAAGAGAGAGTGATCGAGTATTACAGCCATGGATTCTCGAAACCGGAAAGAAATTATTGCGTCACCAGAAAAGAACTTCTTGCAATGATAAGGGCTGTAGACCATTTCCACAAATACCTCTATGGTCGTCATTTCTTAATCCGAACAGATCATGCCGCACTCAAATGGCTGCTGGACATGAAGACACCAGAAGGACAACTGGCCAGATGGATGGAGAAATTACAGCAATACGACTTCAAGGTGGAACACCATGCCGGCCGTTTGCACAATAATGCCGATGCCCTATCCAGAAGAACCTGTAGAGCGGAATGCGCACATTGTCTGAAGACGGAACAGCGAGAGGGTATCTCCATCAGGCAGATCCGAGTGCAGGCCAATGCAGACTGGACAACGGAACAGTGTATCCAGGACCAAATGGCTGATCCAGACATCGAACCAATCTTGTCACTCAAAACGAAAGGGGCACCCAGGCCACGATGGGACGAGGTAGCTAGATACTCCGGCGTGCTGAAATCGTTATGGGCCCAATGGGACTCTCTAAGAGTAGACAATGGAATGCTCAAGCGAGTTTGGGAAAGCGCTGATGGACGAGAAACCAAGTCCCAACTGGTAGTTTCGAAGAAAAAGGTACCAGCCATCTTGACCGAAGTACATGATGGAATTACCGGAGGACACCTGGGCATGAATAAAACCCTTGATAAAGTTCGCCAGCGGTACTACTGGGTGAATTACTTCGAAGACGTCAGAGCTTGGTGCCGCAAATGTGCCACCTGTGCAGCCAGTAAGGGTCCGAAGACCCGGACCAAGGGCAGAATGCAGCAGTACAATCTGGGCGTCCCATTTGAAAGAATTGCCATTGATGTCGCCGGTCCGTTTCCCGAATCTGAGAGGGGGAACAAATACATTCTGGTCGCAATAGATTACTTCAGCAAATGGCCTGAGGCATATGCGATACCCAACCAAGAGGCAACCACGGTAGCGACGGTGCTAGTAGAACAACTATTCAGCAGGTTTGGCGTCCCGATAGAATTACATTCAGACCAGGGGCGTAACTTCGAATCGAATGTATTCCAGAAGATCTGCACGATGTTGGGGATCAGGAAAACGAAAACAACACAATTACACCCACAGTCAGACGGAATGGTGGAAATATTCAACAGGACCTTGGAACAACACCTATCCAAGGTCGTCAGCAATAACCAGCGTGATTGGGATGAGCATATTCGCCTATTCCTGTTGGCATAACATGCTGGCAAAAAACGAATTAGCCCGAACGTAGATGTTAGCCACCAGTTACCGGATGAAGACGCGATACGACCTCAAGGCCAATTCAGTCGCGTTCCAAGAGAGGGACAAAGTCTGCCTGTACAACCCCCAACGGAGCAAGGGTAAATCCCCAAAGCTTACACACGCCTGGGATGGTCCATACGAGGTGGTCAAAAGGCTTAATGACGTCGTCTACCGGAGCCGTCGAGACCCCAAGACTAAATTGAAAGGTGGTTCATTTAGATCGACATGGTAGGGAACCATGGAGGGGATGTTTCTGATCGGGACGATCAGAATTAAAGGGGGGGCAGTGTTACGAAATTTACCCAAAGCCGACCCTGTTTCATTTCAGTACAACAATCGCTTTGAGATAAAAAATGGTTCTCGAAAAGACTCGGCACCTGTAGGAGTGATGATGATTTTTGCGAGAATTTTCTATGCTGGTTTTATAAAGGAGGACCCATCCTGGCAGCAGTTAGTTGGTGGAGCGAAGAGCTTATATGTAAAATTGTTGTTGTCATATTTGAATCAGCTGTTGTATATTCGATGTAAACAAAAGTTCCTAGAAAAGTGAAAGTGAATGTTAGTTTTATAATTTTAAAATTGAACTCACGGACTATATTGCAATATGAACTCATAATATGGTTCAGTTCACCAACCAGGGCTATGACATCATTTTGGTGATTGATTGCTGCCAATTTTGAAATAAAATTTTCCTAAAGTGCTTATGGCTCGGTGGTGGTTGAAAAATGTGTTATTGTTGAACACAATGACGAAAAATTGGTGGGAAAATAGTGTGTCGTAGGAAAAAATCGTTTTCCATTTACCGAAAAAAACAATTTTGGAGCAATTTTCTCGCTTCTGGCTTGTTGACCAATCGAAAGCTATGATGCAATCATGCAAAAAAAGCGATAGACAGAAATGTCACCTGTGGCTAAAGGGTTTAAATAAGGACGAGATCCTGTGAGAAAACGTTACAATGTGCCGTGATTTTCTCGCTTCTGGGAATTGGAAGTATTAAAGTTGACATAGCAAGTAGTCCATAAAAAAATTGCCATAAGGTTTGTTAGTGGGTAAGTAAGGTTAAGGACCGGAAAATTTTGCGGAAATTTTCAACGTTTTTTCCGTCATTTTCTCGTCAATGAAATTAAGTGCAATATTAACTTGAAAAAGTAAGAATCAGTTATGGAAAATGCCATAAGCGTTTTGTGTGGTCTTCATACTAAAACAAATTAGTAAACTTGCAGCAAAATATGTTAAAATTGCCACCATTTTGTTTTTCATGGCTTTTGGCATACGGCTAAAGAAGGTTATTATACGATCATATAACAAAAGCCAGAAGTGTTGGGTGTGGCTTTCATAACTAAAATAATTAATATATGTAAAAAATGTATTTAAGAAATAGCTGTATTTTTTAAAATATATTCATATTATTTTGCATGTGCTCTGAACAAAAAAGAATTCTAGTACCCTTATAAAAATAATTAAAAGTTGGGTATGGCCTTCAGAAATTGTCATCATTTTGTTTTTATCGCATTTACCCTGTGCCTGGAAAACTTACTTTAAGCACTTGCAAATATAAATACCTGAAAAAATATATATATATATATATATATATATATATATATATATATATATATATATATATATATATATATTAATTGATTGTAATTTAGAATTTATAATTTTTATTTCTCAGGGTCTTTTTCACTTGGGTCCAAATCTTCAGATGTTAAATAAATAAATAAATTTTATACTTAACTTGTTTATCTTACAAGTATCTATTTCTCCTCAGGTTCACTTACACTTTTTAAAATTTTGAAATTATATTTGCACTTTACTTTTTATATTTTAAAATTTTATAAATTACTAATAATCAAATTTCCAATTAGGTTACAATTTATTTAAAATTTTCCACAATACAATATTGATACAAGCTTTCTTTCAAAACAAAATAAATTTCTTGTCACTTAAATATTCTTAAATTTCTATTAAATTGTGTTACAAAAATATTTTGATCATTCAATCACAGATATTTATTATTCTAAAATTGTCAACCTTTATTATTATCACTGATTGACTACTTTTTTTATAATTTGTTTATTAAACAATGTTTCAAAAACTCACTGTTGTTGTTTTCCTATTCTTTCTTCTAGTTGTTGACCTTTATTAAAATTCCAAAATTTTTAATACTTTATTGGTACAATTTGCCACTCAATTGAATTTCTCGGGCTGGTTTGCAATTGGTTTTCTCCAAATACTTTTAATTTTTATACCATTAATACCATCATCTTCTTATTATCGACCATTTATAAAATTTATTTTTTTTAAATTCACCTTTCCAAATAAATTTAAATTAAAATTTTCAGGTTACTCTTCTATTTCTGACATGGAACATTAAATTTGTTTTATATCATAGGACATCAACTTCGTTGTCATGGAAACTGAATTTATGAGAACGAGAGTTTTTAGAACCTATCTGCTCGACGCTGGACGATCAAAAATGGATTTGTCAATGTCAGATTTCTTATTTATGTGATTTAATTTGTCACCTGCTATTTCCATTTCCGCTTCTATTTATTTTATTAATTTTCAACTATTTTCCTTTTAAATCATATTCAAAAATCTAAACAAATTTCAACTAAAATTTCAATACCTTTTACTCTCATAAATTTTATCCAAATCATTTAATTCATATTTTCAAAAACATTGAGTTGACATTTGCCACCTGTTGCCACCAGTCATTTAACAGGTACTTTAAAAAAAATGGATTTTATTAAAATTTGGACTTTATATCTTTGAACTATTTACTTTTTTATATACTATGCTCTACGGTCTATCTATTAGTATAAATTTCTTTACTGTTCCATCATTCCTGAAGACTTATAACGGTTTTTATAATCTTGACATTTCGATTCTAATATTTACTTAACAAATTTTATGTATTTAAAATTTGATCTCCATCTAAAATATGTTTATTCGGTGTTCTCATGGCCTTATATGGGATCTATAATTGTTCCACAAACTATACTGTGATTTTTTTATAAGTGAATTTAACCTTTCAGATTTCTTTATGTAAGTATTAAAATTTTATTAAAATCTGCATGATATATCTAATTTTATATGCCACCTTTTATCCTTTCAACAATTTGCTTTTGAAACATTTTTTTTACATTGTTTGTATTTTTAGGTTAACTCTACCTTGTAATATGATTCCTGCAATTTCCTTTTTTTGTTATATATGTATGCATTTTATTTAAATTATCCCAATTATTTAACTATTCAAATTGCTAAAATTTTTATATTATTTCATGTCTGTTTAAATCCATTACAATATATATATATATATATTTGTTTTTAAGTTTTCGCGGGCACTAAATGTTTCAGGTGGTTTCCGGGAACTCATCCGCGTAGTTGACAACTGATCCCTGCCGGGATCGATGGTAAAATGACGACGTTTTGGCAGAGTCACATCTGTCCTCTTCAGGTCGGTTCGCATAATTCTCGTAGCCTTCTGCTTTCGCTTCTAGTTACTCGAATACTAAGATTTTCTGAAGCGAGCGCGCTGTTATATAGTCGCGGCTCGGCGCCTATCGGTTGACACCGTGAACGGCTGCGTGTGATTGGCCCCTGGCGCTCAGTGGGCACGGCTCCATCCTGCTGATTTGTTATTTCCGGTTGAGTTGTTATTGGACGGGTCCGGGCCGGTACGGTGTTTAATAGGATTTTCCAACAATTCGATAAGTTCTGAATTTCATTGCGTGCGTTTAGACTGTGAGGTCTCTTCGCTATTCAATTGCCTCTCTTACGAGTCTTGATTTCGGGTGTTCTATATTTGCCAGTACTCTGGTGTTCTCAAAGTCTATTCGGTGTGACATCGTGGTGGCGTGTTCCGCAATGGATGTTGTTTTTTCCTGCTTTCTTACAGCGTTCTGGTGTTCATCACGTCTAGCTTGAATTCTTCTATTAGTTTGCCCCACATAGGTTTTATGACAGTCTGCACATGGAATCCCGTACACTCCCTGTTGTTCTAAAGGGATCCTCGTCTTCGGAGTCCTCAACACCTTGCTTATTTTTCTGTCTGTATTGAAAATAGTATCGATATTGTGTCTCCGTAGAATTATTGCAATACTATCCGTGGTCCCCTTGACATACGGTAAATAAGCCTTGGTTATTGGTGTCTCATGCTCCTCGTCTGTTTGTCTCGGTTTTGACTTTAGGGCTCTTTGTATATTTCGGTCTGTAAATCCATTTTGTCTCAGAGCTGTTTTTAAACTGTCCATTTCCTGTTTGATGTTATCCTGGTCAGCTAGCCTTTGTGATCTGGTTACTAAAGTATTGACGACGGCTTGTAGTTGGGCTGGGTGGTGATGTGAATTAGCATGAAGGTATCTCTTGGTGTGAGTTGCTTTCCTATATACTGTATGGCCAAGGGTTCCATCTTGCTTCCTATTTATGAGAACATCAAGGAATGGCAGTTGATTGTTGGCTTCAACCTCCATGGTAAATTTTATTTTGTGATGGATGCCATTAAGGTGATCTAAAAAAGTATTGAGGTGTTCCCTCCCATGAGGCCAAATCACAAATGTATCATTCATATATCGCAACCACAAACTGGGTTTAAGAGTTGTTGTTCTTAGTGCCAACTCCTCAAAGTTCTCCATAAATGGTTCGCTATAACTGGTGAGAGTGGCGAATAAAACCGTTTATAACTTATCGTCGGTCCAATTGAACACTTCCTCGATTGGCGTGTTGACTAAGGGATTCAATTACACTATTGCTCCCTCTCACATACCAACAGAGAGCATAATATGTGGTGTGGAAAAAGCAGTTTCAAAATTAGATGCGAACACCGCTGAAATAATTAGACAAGATGTGTCACATGTTCTAATAAAGTCTAAACCACCCAAAAGTAACCTATCTATAGAAGAAAATGAGGCCTTGAAACAACTGCGCCTCAACAAGGACATTGCCATTCTACCTGCTGATAAAGGAAATGCGACTGTAATTTTAGATACAGCGGATTATTCAAACAAAATTCAAATATTGCTACAAGATCCAGCATATAAACAAATTACTACTGACCCAACAACTTATCTAATCTAGAGAAAACAACCAAGGTCAAAATCCAAGCAAGTAGGATGGACAAAAATCTCCAACTGCAACTCATTCCGCGTGAAAAGTCATCGAGATGTCCGAAATTCTATGGGTTGCCAAAAGTACATAAAGAAGGTGCACCTTTGAGGCCAATAGTAAGCTCAATTGGATCCCCAACACAACACCTAGCCAAATACCTAGCCCAACAACTTCAACCGTTTGCAGAGGGGGCAGACTCATATGTAAAAAATTCGACACATTTCATCGAAATTCTTAGAAAAACGGTCTTACAACCAGAGTGTCTTCTTGTAAGTTTTGACGTAGTGTCCTTTTCACCAACATCCCTATCGACGAAGCCTTGGATATCATAATAGAAAAATACAAACTACCTCAACACCTTGTAGACTTAACAAAGGCACTGTCTGATGAACACCTATTTTGTTTACGAGAACCAACAATACAAACAAGTGGAAGGAGCTCCAATGGAATCGCCACTCTCACCAGTTATAGCGAACCTTTTTATGGAGAGCTTTGAGGAGTTGGCACTAAGAACAACAACTCTTAAACCCAGTTTGTGGTTGCGATATGTGGATGATACATTTGTGATTTGGCCTCATGAGAGGGAACACCTCAATACTTTTTTAGATCACCTTAATGGCATCCATCACAAAATAAAATTTACCATGGAGGTTGAAGCCAACAATCAACTACCATTCCTTGATGTTCTCATAAATAGGAAGCACGATGGAACCCTTGGCCATACAGTATATAGGAAAGCAACTCACACCAACATATACCTTCATGCTAATTCTCATCACCACCCAGCCCAACTACAAGCCGTCGTCAAGACTTTAGTAACCAGATCACAAAGGCTAGCTGACCAGGATAACATCAAACAGGAAATGGACAGTTTAAAAACAGCTCTGAGACAAAACGGATTTACAGACCGAAATATACAAAGAGCCCTAAAGTCAAAACCGAGACAAACAGACGAGGAGCATGAGACACCAATAACCAAGGCTTATTTACCGTATGTCAAGGGGACCACGGATAGTATTGCAAGAATTCTACGGAGACACAATATCGATACTATTTTCAATACAGACAGAAAAATAAGCACGGTGTTGAGGACTCCGAAGACGAGGATCCCTTTAGAACAACAGGGAGTGTACGAGATTCCATGTGCAGACTGTCATAAAACCTATGTGGGGCAAACTAATAGAAGAATTCAAGCTAGACGTGATGAACACCAGAACGCTGTAAGAAAGCAGGAAAAAACAACATCCATTGCGGAACACGCCACCACGATATCACACCGAATAGACTTTGAGAACACCAGAGTACTGGCAAATATAGAACACCCGAAATCAAGACTCCTAAGAGAGGCAATTGAATAGCGAAGAGACCTCACAGTCTAAACGCACGCAATGAAATTCAAAACTTATCGAATTGTTGGAAAATCCTATTAAACACCGTACCGGCCCGGACCCATCCAATAACAACTCAACCGGAAATAACAAATCAGCAGGATGGAGCCGTGCCCACTGAGCGCCAGGGGCCAATCACACGCAGCCGTTCACGGTGTCAACCGATAGGCGCCGAGCCGCGACTATATAACAGCGCGCTCGCTTCAGAAAATCTTAGTATTCGAGTAACTAGAAGCGAAAGCAGAAGGCTACGAGAATTATGCGAACCGACCTGAAGAGGGCAGATGTGACTCTGCCGAAACGTCGTCATTTTACCATCGATCCCGGCAGGGATCAGTTGTCAACTACGCGGATGAGTTCCCGGAAACCACCTGAAACATATATATATATATATATGCGTATATATATATATATATATATATATATATATATATATATATATATAACATTGTAATTTGCATATAGGTACTTAGGTCTAAGTATAGCCTATTATAAAAGTTCTCAGAAATAAGTATAATTGTGAATATTTTTATGTACTTAGAGATACTTTAGGGACACATTTATATAATAGAGTTGTCGTTATTAATTTACCAGTAATGTTATTAGTTAGCCGAAATAGTACCTAAGTTTAGTTTTACTGTACTTTATTTATTTATTTAGCATTTTAGGACAGCAAACAGGCCGTAGGCCCAAAACAGCATCCACAGCTTACTCTAGTACAATTACAATGGTTGCATATTATAAAAAAATATAATGTTTATACAAGAATTATAATAACAAAGAAAAATAATACTAACTTGATAATTAGAATTTGTTAATTTGAGCGAATTCCTTTAATTTGTTTTTTAAAGGACATGAAAGTGATGTTAAATATATCAATATAGAGAGGGCTATCGCGTAATCGGGATTTCGCCGCAGTTCCGAGTAGAATACCTTGCGTACCAATTTAGTTAAATAATATCATATCGCTACGCCGATCGAACTTATGTTAGGTGGCACCCAAGATAAATTGATCATCAACATTATCTATTGTTCGTATAGTTTGAAACTCCAGTGGTAGATCATTATGGTGACTTCGGTCAATTTAGTGTGATTATTATTTGTCGAATAAATGTTTAGCCCACATTTGGATCAAACCCGACATTCCCTCGTGGATCAAACCCGACACACACACACACACACACACACATATATATATATATATATATATATATATATATATATATATATATGAACTAAGCTAGGTTCCGGGTGAGAACCGCGTCTGAATTTATTGAATACTCGACGTTTCGACTCCTGCTTTGGAGCCATTATCAAGAGACAAAAGTGAAAAAGAGTTTCAGAGTCTAGATCGAACTCAGGGCCTCAATCGATCTAGACTCTGAAACTCTTTTTCACTTTTGTCTCTTGATAATGGCTCCAAAGCAGGAGTCGAAACGTCGAGTATTCAATAAATTCAGACGCGGTTCTCACCCGGAACCAAGCTTAGTTCATAATAATGACCGCGGAAGCCTCTCAGAACATATATATATATATATATATATATATATATATATATATATATATTGTTACGAAATTTACCCAAAGCCGACCCTGTGTCATTTCAGCACGACAACAAACGCTTCAATGTAAAAAATAGGATTCTCGAAAAGACTCGACAGCGGAAGGAGCGATGATGATTTCTACTGGAGAATTCTACGCTGGTGATATAAAAGAAGCCCGCCACGATCGCCGAGCAGTGATACCGCGTCGACTAGCGTATATGAGCATGTATTGTGAATCAGCTGTTTTAATGTAAATAAAGTTCTAGAAAAGTGAAAGTAAATATTAGTTGTTATAATTTTAAATTGAACCCACGAAGTATATTGCAATTTGGTGTCAGAAGTAAAGGATTAGTGCAGTTATGGAAACTCGAAGTATGGAAAAAACCGACGAAACTACCAGAAAAATTATCAAACAGGTTACAGGGGGACTAGAAGAAAAAATAGCACAGATTCTAGAAAAACGTGACAAGGAGGAGAAACAACATCAAGAAGAAATTCAACAAAGGTTAGTGAAATCTTTTGATGATAAACGTAAAATAGAATTAGAAAATCTTGTCACTACGATGAAAAGCGAACAACAAAATCTAGTCTCCACGATGAAAAGTGAACAACATAATTTAATTGAGGGATTATTCTCGAAATTGAATGAACAGAGACAAATTGATTTTAAAATATCTGAAGAAAAACGAGAAAATGATTTTAAAATATTTGAACAAAAACAAGATCAAACTGAATTAAAACGACAAAATGAATTTAAAATAACTGAAGAAAAAAGACAAATACAATTTGAACAACTAATGCAAATAGTATCACAAGTTAACGAAACAGTTAATGAAAGAATGCAAATAGTAGAATCAGATATAAAAGAGATAAACGACGACATAAAGATCCTAAAAAATAATGTGGAGGCCCTTGAAACCAAAGTAGATGACATCGATTCTATACAGAGCCAGGTGAAATTTGAAATCAGTGATATTCAAAACAAGATAGAAACAGAAATCAAAAAAATGCAACAGGACTTACAGCGAGGAAAATACCAGAACACCGTGAGTACCAAAGGTTCCTTTAGTAAACCACCCACATTCGACGGCAGTTCATCTTGGCCCATGTATAAACGGCAATTTGAAGCCGTGGCTACAGCTAATGGATGGGATAATCAAGAAAAATCTACTTCTCTGGTAATGTCATTAAGAGGTCCGGCCCTAGAACTCCTTCAAAGCATTCCAGTCGATGAACAAGGTAATTTCGACAAGAACATCGCCATCCTAGACAAACGCTACGACAATCAATCCTTGAGCCAAGTATTCCAAGTCCAACTCAGTGGAAAAACGCAAAGATCCGGTGAAAGCCTTCAAGAATTCGAAGCAGAGATTAGACGGTTAGTACACTTGTCCTACCCAGACCTGCCAGAGGAAACGAAAGACAAGTTGGCCACACAGAGTTTCATAAACGGCATCAGAGATGTGGAAGAACAAAGAAATTTAAGACTGAGAGGCGTCAAGAAAAGTAGTGAAGCTCTACTTCGGGCTTTGGAAGTAGAGGCCGTCATGAACATGTCCAAGCCGAGGGTCCGAGCAGTTTCCTTCAACCAGGAAGAGTCAGAGTCACCACTTCAAGCGCTGCTGGCTGGTCTGAACAAAATATTAGACCGGTCACAAAGAACTGGCACCAGAGGGGCATGTTACGGCTGCGGACGGACAGGGCACTTCCAACGTAATTGTCGAGTGAGGCCACCTGAACGATCACCGACCAGGGGTAACCAACAGAACAGCCACATGTCCAGGGACCGTCAGTCAGTCAGCATAGAGGGGCGAATGCTGACTGTCCCTCCACCAGCCCCCAAAACGTTATCCATCCGGGGATTTTGCCGAGATAGCGGCAGCCTAGTCATCAGAGGCACCATCAACGGGCGAGCAGTTACCATCACCATCGATACCGGCGCCGCTGTGTCCATTGCCAAGTCCAGGGTTTTGAGAGCATCAGAAATTCGGCCAGTTACCAATAACATCCAGCTCAGAACAGTCACCGGCGAGTCCATGTCAATACAGGGTGAGGCAGATGTCGTGCTACAGATAGGGGACAACATGATCCGGCATAGGGTCCTGGTAGCGAATATTGAGGACGATTTTATACTGGGAATGGACCTAATTAACCAGCATGGATTTATGTTCGACCCGAGATATGATGTTCTTCGGTTCCTGAATGAGGAATTTGTATTGACACGGCCCGTCAACACATCAGTCACGCCCATAAAAATTGTGGCAAAGTCTTCAGCTAGAATTCCCGGTCGAACGGAACAGATTATTCATGGGCAGCTAGACAGCAATCCTGGGAGCTGCGTTGGATTGGTGGAGCTCGTACACTCAGCTCATGACTACTTGGTTGGACGGGCTATAGTTAAAACCGGACGAGATATACCAATCAGAGTCCTGAATTTGTCCAACAACGACATTAGAATTGCCAATGGTCAAGAGATAGCTTGTTTCGAGCCAGTAGAGAACATCATCAATTGCGAAGAAGAGTACCAGACGTCGGTGAATGAGACAGGGCCCGATAAAAAGTTCCTACAACAGTTTGCTGACCACTTGACACACTTGACACCAGAGAACCGGAAGAAAGCCAAGCAATTTATCACAAAACACTGGCAAATTTTTAACAGTAAAAATGGAACTACCGGTCGCACCAACATCATCCAGCATCGAATAGATACCGGAAAGGCTCAACCCAACAGAATACCAGCTAGACGACTACCATTGGGGCAACAACAGGCAGTCGAGGAAAACATCGAGTCCATGTTACAAAATGGAGTTATTGAGCCATCCATCAGTCCATGGTCTGCTCCCGTCGTGCTAGTTAAAAAAAAAAGATGGAACCACCCGTTTTTGCATGGATTACAGAAAGCTGAATGATGTCACGAAGAAAGACAGCTATCCACTACCCCGAATCGATGACACTTTGACCACATTAGCAGGCTCCCGTTGGTTTTCCACACTAGACCTAAAAAGTGGATATTGGCAGGTTGGTCTGCACGCAAACGACAGAGAGAAGACAGCGTTCTCCACCAGTAAAGGGCTGTTTCGGTTCACGGTCATGCCCTTTGGGTTATGTAATGCACCCGCTACATTTGAGAGGCTAATGGAGTATGTACTGAGCGGGTTAACATGGAGGACGTGCTTAGTATACCTCGACGACATTCTAGTCATGGGCCATACATTCGACGACCATCTGAAGAACCTGGGCGAAGTATTCTCCAGAATTCATAACGCCAACCTGAGACTCAATCCGAAGAAGTGTTCCTTGTTTCAAAAAGAAGTAGAGTTTTTGGGACACGTAGTGTCCGAGTCAGGAATCCGCACCAACGAAGACAAGATAGAAGCCATCCGTGATTGGCCAGTTCCAAGAGACAAACATGAACTGCGAAGCTTCTTGGGCCTCTGTTCATACTACCGGCGTTTTGTTGAGGGATTTGACACCATCGCCGCCCCTCTACATCGGCAGACCACTGATAAAGAGACCTTCCATTGGAATCAGGATTGCGAAACATCATTCAGGCGACTGAAGGCAGCACTATGTTCCAGCCCAATCCTAGCCTTTCCTAAACAGTCCAGCAAGTTCATCTTAGACACAGACGCCAGCAACACAGGTTTGGGGGCCGTCCTATCCCAGGTGCAAGATGGTGAAGAGAGGGTGATCGAGTACTACAGCCGTGGATTCTCGAAGCCAGAAAGATATTATTGCGTCACCAGAAAAGAACTTTTTGCAATAATAAGGGCTGTAGACCATTTCCACAAATACCTGTATGGTCGCCATTTCTTAATCCGAACAGATCATGCCGCACTCAAATGGCTGCTGGACATGAAGACACCGGAAGGACAACTGGCCAGATGGATGGAGAAATTACAGCAATACGACTTCAAGGTGGAACACCGTGCCGGACGGTTGCACAATAATGCCGATGCCCTATCCAGAAGACCCTGTAGAGCGGAATGCAAGCATTGTCTGAAGACGGAACAGCGAGAGGGTATCTCCATCAGGAAGATCCGAGTGCAGGTCAATGAAGACTGGACAACGGAACAGAGCATCCAGGACCAAATGGCTGATCCAGACATCGAACCAATCTTGTCACTCAAAATGAGAGGGGCACCCAGGCCACGATGGGACGAGGTAGCTAGATACTCCGGCGTGCTGAAATCGTTATGGGCTCAGTGGGACTCTCTAAGAGTAGACAATGGAATGCTCAAGCGAGTTTGGGAAAGCACTGATGGACGAGAAACCAAGTCCCAACTGGTAGTTCCGAAGAAAAAGGTACCAGCCATCCTGACCGAAGTACATGATGGAATTACCGGAGGCCACCTGGGCATGAATAAAACCCTACACAAAGTTCGCCAGCGGTACTACTGGGTGAATTACTTCGAAGACGTCAGAGCTTGGTGCAGCAAATGTGCCACATGTGCCGCCAGTAGGGGCCCGAAGACCCGGACCAAGGGCAGAATGCAGCAGTACAATGTGGGCGTCCCATTTGAGAGAATTGCCATCGATGTCGCCGGTCCGTTTCCCGAGTCTGTGAGGGGGAACAAATACATTCTGGTCGCAATGGATTACTTCAGCAAATGGCCTGAGGCATATGCGATACCCAACCAAGAGGCAACCACGGTAGCGACGGTGCTAGTAGAACAACTATTCAGCAGGTTTGGCGTCCCGATGGTATTACATTCAGACCAGGGGCGTAACTTCGAATCGAATGTATTCCAGAAGGTCTGTACGATGTTGGGGATCAGGAAAACGAGAACAACACCATTACACCCACAGTCGGACGGAATGGTGGAAAGATTCAACAGGACCTTGGAACAACACCTATTCAAGGTCGTCAGCAATAACCAGCGTGATTGGAATGAGCATATTCCCCTATTCCTGTTGACATATCGCTCTGCCGTACATAATAGTACAGGCCTGACCCCAGCCAGGGTCCTATTCGGAAAGGAGCTGCGATTACCCTGCGATTTGGCATTTGGCTCCCCCGAAGAACCTCCCCAAGACATCGACGATTATTCCGACCAGCTCCGACATAACATGATGGCAATACACGAATTAGCCCGAACGCAGATGTTGGCCACCAGTGACCGGATGAAGACGCGATACGACCTCAAGGCCAATTCAGTCGGGTTCCAGGAGAGGGACAAAGTCTGGCTGTACAATCCACAACGGAGCAAGGGTAAATCCCCAAAGCTTACACCCGCCTGGGATGGTCCATACGAGGTGGTCAAGGGCTGAATGACGTCGTCTACCGGATCCGTCGAAACCCCAAGGCTAAATTGAAGGTGGTTCATTTAGATCGACTCGCTCCCTACCATGGAGAAGATGTTTCTCATCGGAACCCACGGACTATATTGCAATATATATATATATATATATATATATATATATATATATATATATATATATTGGGTAGTCCATTAGCAATTATATATAAAGGTTGGTGGAAATATATTATAATATATTATGAAGTGGAATTATTATAATGAGTAGTTTAATCAATGTTAGAGAACTGAAATTAAACTGAAACATTTCATCGAGAACAAATAGTTTATACAGCAAATGTCGTATTATATGGATATATGTACCAATATTTTTGATAAATCCTTCAATTTAATAGTAAAGTTCGGTCACCCATATAGTATTTATTAAATGTACAAAGGGAAATTGAATAAGTTATAGTAGTAAATTAAAACAGAGTATTTTGCCATTTCTAGATATTCAATTTCTACTTCATAACTATTCAATACTTTCAAATGGAATTGTCATTTACCTATATTCTATTTTCCAAATTATTTTACCGGCTAAAAGCTGAATTATTTAATTCCAAGAAATTTTGTCTTTAATTTCCACTTAATGCCTCTTTGTCATATTAAATTCAGAATTACCAATTTCAACAAAAATAAAGTCCTATTAATTATATATGAACAAGAAGTTGAAAAGCATTACTCATTGACAAAACTGGTCGAATTTCGACCACAGGCGATTCTAGTATTGGTAAAATTACATCGCCTCGAATGCCACTACCGTGGCCGATCTCGGCAACGTTGCCACTATTTCTTTACATTTTATTAGATGACACAATTTTGTCTGAAGAATATTTATACACTAGTAAATGATATTTTTTATTTGAATAATACTGAAAAGTAACCAAACATGATTACGTAAGTTCTTCGTACATTTATCTTATTCGGTATTAATTTAATTTTCATATTTTTTATAAACAGAAAGTGACATTAAATTTTGATGGGTTTCTGAATCGACAGTTTTAATTTTAGTTCGCATCCCCTTAATAGTCCATTGAAATTTTGTGTGAATCTGCAAAATGAAGTGACAGCACACTAACGCAGAACATTTATGTTTATGAATTTTAGAAGATTTTTCACGAGGAATGATGGTCTTTTTGACGTCAAGAGGAAGATGTGTTGTTTTGATGATTTCCTTGGTCTTTTTCTCTAAGTAAGTAGTCGGATTATTGTATATTGTAATGGATTTAAGCAATCATGAAATCATAAAAACGGTAGCAAAATGAATAGTTAAATAATTGGGATAATGTAAATAAAATGCATACATATATAACAAAAAAGGAAATTGCAGGAATCAAAATTATAAAAAAATAAAGTGACAAGTATTTGTAAATAAACAAGGAATCATATTATAAGATAGAAATAGATAACCTAAGAATACAAACAAGGTAAAAATGTTTCAAAAGCAAATTGTTGAAAGGATAAAAGGTGGCATATAATGTTAGATATTATATCATGCAAATTTTAATAAAAGATTAATACTTACATAAAGAAATATATGAAAAAAACTCATAATAAGGTCAAACATAAAAAAGGTTAAATTCACTTGTAAAATCATAATAGAGTTTGTAGAACATGTATAGATTACATATCAGGCCATGAGAACACCAAATAAAACATATTTTAGATCGAAATCAAGTTTTAAACACATAAATTCTTTAGTAAATAGAGGATCGAAATGTCAAAATTATAAAAACCGTTATAAGTCTTCAGAATTGATGGAACAATAAAAGAAATTTGTAATAATAGATGGAGCGTTGAGCATAGTTTATAAAAAGTACATAATTCAAAAGATATAAAGTCTAAATTTTAATAAAATCCAATTTTTATAAAGTACCTGTTAAATGACTGGTGACCAACAGGTGGCAAATGTCAACTCAATGTTTTTGAAAATATGAATTAAATGATTTGGATAAAATTAATGAGTGTAAAAGGTATTGAAATTTGAGTTGAAGTTTGTTTAGATTTTTGGATATGATTTAAAACGATAACAGTTGGAAATTAATAAAATAATTAGAAGCGGAAATGGAAATAGCAGGTGGCAAAATAAATCAAATAAATAGGAAATCTGACACTGACAAACTCTCTTTGGTCGTCAAGCGTCGAGCAGATAGGTGTACAATTTTCGTTCTCATAAATTTAGTTTCCATGACAACGAAGTTAATGTGCTATGATATAAAACAAATTTAGTGTTCCATGTCAGAAAGAGATGAGTAACCTGAAAATTTTAATTAGAATTTTTTTTGAGAAACAAATTTGCAAACCAGCATCAGAAATTCAATTAAATGAAAATATTTTATAATACGATAAAAGGAAGATTGGTTTAAAAATTTAAAAATCAAAATTATTGGGAGAAAATAAATTTGCAAAACAGCACGAGATATTCAATTGAATGGCAGAATTTTACCAGTAAAGTAATTTGAGATTTGGAAGTATTGTTAACGACCAACCATCAGAAGAAGGAATTCGAGAACCAACAACAGTGAGTTTTTGAAACATTGTTTAAAAGAAAGTTAAGATTTTGAAAAAGTTTAATTTATAAAATAAGCAAATCATAAAAAGGTAGTCAATCAGTGATAATAATAAAAGTTTTACAATTTTAGAATAATAAATATCTGTGACTGAATGATCAAAATATTTTGTAACACAATTTGGTAGAAATTTAAGAATATTTAAGTGACAGGAAATTTATTTTGTTTTGAAAGAAAACTTGTATCAATACTGTATTATGGAAAATTTGAAGTAAAATTGTAATTTAATTGAAACTATATTATAAAATTTTAAAATTCAATTCTATAATATATAAATATATATATATATATATATATATATATATATATATTTGTTTTTAAGTTTTCGCGGGCACTAAATGTTTTAGGTGGTTTCCGGGAATTCATCCGCGTAGTTGATAACTGATCCCTGCCGGGATCGATGGTAAAATGACGACGTTTCGGCAGTCACATCTGCCCTCTTCAGGTCGGTTCGCATAATTCTCGTAGCCTTCGGCTTTCGCTTCTAGTTACTCGAATACTTCGAGTAATCCCTGCCGGGATCGATGGTAAAATGACGACGTTTCGGCAGAGTCACATCTGCCAGTGTGAAATAACATCACAATCTGATGGGATTGTGATGCTATTTCACAAAGGCTATATCAAAATTATATATGTTCCTTCTAAATGAACTATTTGTTGTTTTTTGGTATGTTCACTTACAGGTTTTTTACCCAACTGGCCCCAAATAATAGATATAAATTGTGTGTTTTAATATCTTGCCCACAGCTCTTAATATTCCCGATGACGAACCGCCGCTTAGCAATTGTGACCATGCGCCAAGGTAGGTTTATTATTTGGTTTTGAGTATTTCGGTTTTATAAACACTTTTTTGCTGCAACACTTTAAAATTACTACAATAGGTGGTACTTATGTTAATATTGAAAATTTATGAGAAAAACCGGTGCGTAAAATTATTTTTGTGGTGGTTTTAGGAAGAAAATTAGCCAATAGTTAAAAATTGAAAAAAATAACATTTTTAAAAACTGGAAAGTTTAAATCACTATTTATGGGGGATTTTCGTCCATCTTTCTTCTCTCAATATTTTTTCAACTATTGACACTTACTTACTTACTTATACTTACGAGACATTAGGTCCTTAAATGTCCGAAAGTCTCGTTTAGTGTAATATGATTTAAACAGAGCCCCACCTTTATCCATTATTTTGATTAATCTAGCTAATATTCTTGCAGCATCTGGTAAAACTCTTGGTGCGATTAATTTTAAGTTGTGGCATTCCAATTTGTGTATGGACCAGGCTTCTTTTTGACAACTTCGACCACAATAGTACACATATCGACAACTTGAACATTTTGATAATTCCTTCCTACAATTGAAACAACAGCAATCATTGTTAATTTACTGTTTATTTATTTATTTAAAATTTACGGGTAAAACCCCCATTTACACTACATACATTTATACCTCAAAATATAAGAACACTTAAAGAGACGGTACAGAAATAATTAACAAATTAATATCAAACGACACTTAGAAATGCTTAAGAATACTGAAATATAACTTTTGTGTTTATACTAGCATTTGCAACATTTACAGTTATATAAATCAAGCCACGAAGAGTTATTATTCATAAGTTCTGATATTCTTTCCATAGGTGACAACCAATGATATTCTGACTCATAAAAATAGTAAGTGTGTCGAAGATATCGCTTAGGTACATGAAAGTTTAACCTACCCAATAAGTCAATACAATATGTTTTGTTGTTAATAATTTTATAGCCAAAAACAATATCACTTTTTGTCAACGATAAGTACAAATCAGGAATTTTAAGTGTTTGAGCAATGTTATAGTAGTTGTGGTTTGAGAAGTGCATAGGAGGACCACATTTGATTTGGTAATCCCAATGGGGTCTCCAAATAACTGAACAATAAGATAAAACAGGATATACAAACGCGTAGTATAAAATTCTAAAAGTTACGAACCTAGTGGAGAATCTCTTGATAGTAGATAAACAAGGTTACTTCTACGCCACGACTAGGTCCAGAACGGCGGGAAAGTTGGTTGTTGAAATTTTAAATTTTAATTGTTGTGTTGCGGGTTGCGGCGCGCGCAGATTGTGGAGGTTTGAATAAAATGGCGTCATCATGCAGCGGTCGTGGTAAGTAATTAGAAAAAAGCTAAATTGCCTTGGTTGGGTTTCGAACCCGGGACCGCCGCATGTGGGTTGTCATTTCCAATATATGCGCTAGCAAGCCAATTGAATAATGTTGTCTCTTAGATGATGGCTATGTGAGTGTCGGCTCGTGTGGGTTGTTCGTTTCCATTATATGCGCTAGCAAGCCATTTGAATAAGGTTGTCTTTTAGATGATGGCTATCTGAGTGCTGTTTATAGGAATATTTTATTTGATGTAAAAATTCGGGAAATTGGATTGCATATATTAATATGATTGTTGGTTGGCATAGTTTGCATCAGATCGAGCGTAAATTTTGAGACTTGTGAAATTAATATAGAGAACCTAATGTTTGGAATATAAATAGTAAACACTTAGAAGTAAATACTATATGAAACGCAATTTTAAAATTTATTTTGCCCTGAAAGTCTTTGACATAATTAGAATATCTATATATTTGTATCTGTACTGGAAATAAAAATAAATAAATAAAACAAGCACAGTGTTTAACTGCATTTATTTTGAATACAAGACTTCATGAATTTAAAGAACATCAGGTATTGATAAAGTTATACATGATATAGGTTTGGTAGTTTTCGATACAGAAAGGTAGCCATAATTCAACCACATTCCAATAGATTTATAGAAATCTGGTAATCGTTCATGTTCATCCCACAGGCTTTCAGGGTCATCGTTTCCCATCTCAGGATCATTGTTAAATTGATAAGCATACTCCAAGTACGTCTTGAAAACTTTAAAGCTCTCCGGAGTTAACTCAACAGTTGCTTTCGGAGATTTGAGATTAACATGATTTTCGGTAATTTTAATTGATAAAACTTCAGGTACTTCATAAAAGCCAACGGAAGGATTAAGTTTCCCAGTTATATCTTTGGGCTACATTCTACGAGTTGGCAGCGTATTATCGAATGTAAAACGCTTGATGTCAGCCATTAATTTTTCTAAATTCATAGCTACCGTTTGCTTTGAGTGAACAATTGAAACTGAACTCGATATGCAAAGTTTGGTTGTAAATAATATATAAAACTTATTTTTCTTAGAATATAAACATATGTCACGTAAACTTAAGATCTACAAATAATAATCGACTACTACTACTATTAAATAGTGATATTTAATTGTTTTGTTACTGAAATAATAGTGTTAGATGAACTAATATTCCTGAGATCCGAATTTTTATTTTAATTCATTTATTCCCAATCATCCAAATTTACTAAATAAAAATCTTCAATATGTAATTATCACAACTATAATTATGTCGACCTCGAAGCCAAGAATATATCGCAAGTCAGTAATATACATAATTAACGATTCAATTTCTGAACCTTATTTCGTAAATACAAAACAAATATATTGGCCTCGGAGACCAAGTAAATATGATAAGCACTAATTAGTTACATATTCTGGTATCATCAATACCAAACATTTTCGAAACCACGAAAACAAGATAAGAATGTTGGTTTGAGGGTCAACCAAATTTGGAATTAGTTGCATTGGCTTAGAGGGCCATGAAAATACGATTAGCACTATTTAATTATATATTTCGATAACATTTTAACGCATATTTTCGAAAGTTCGAAAACAAGATAAGAATGCTGTTCCGAAAATAAACAAAATATCTGAATTAGTAGAATGTCTAATTAACGATTGACGCGGTTACTATGGTGAATAAATAAGCGAGATTTTGCGACATTAATATTACTCTTTAAGTATTTGAAGATACAAGTACAGTTTCTTAGTGGGTGCATTTATAATTCATGTAAGTATTTATTCAACATTATATCTTTTGAGTTTTCTAATTTCATTTGAATTAATTGTATGTTCAACTCCAGTAATTTTCTAAGCTATTTTCATAAAATATATAAATAAAATTAATCCTAACATTTTTGAATTCTTAATCCTTGGAATCCTTGTGGATATAAAACAAGTTTTTAACCACAACACAAACTATAATTCCACTCCATCTTATATTTCAAACACCCTGTATAAACAACTGCAGTAATATTTTTGGTTTTCAAAAATAACTTTTTAAAACATCAAAAGTTTAATTGAGCGGAAAAATATTACAAGTTTAAATTATTAACTGAATACAAAATTATACGTCTAATCGCTACAAAGTTCTATTCTGATCGTAAAAACAAATACATCATAATATGAGAATTCACTAGAAACTATGCTGAATTGGCTGCACGTGTTGCTGATATTCTGTTTCTCTTTGGTATTGTTCTCTTATAGGGACGGGATGCATAACCCCTCCACCTCTAAAGGTTCGTCAAGGGTGGAACCACCTGAGACGGACTAACTTCCGGTCTGGGGCCTGGTTGGCTGGACTGGAACAATTTCATTATCAGTTCTCGCTTCCTGACAATGAAAAACAGGATTACTGAAATAATCAGGAAAATTGTGAAATATAGGAACCATGTTGAGCGTCTGGACTGTATTTTAATTTGAAGTTCATGTAACCTGTCTAGTGGCACTTTTTCTAGGTTGAGCTTTTGAACTGGTAAAACTGGTAGACTGATTGCTTTTATTTCATCTAAGGTAACTGGATGACCTTTGATTGTACCTTTTTCATTTTTGTAGATGGACGATGTGGTTTTGATTGAACATTTTGGCGGAACAATGAACAAAAATGTTCCTTGAAGGACTGCTACGTCGCTTTCTTGGCATGTGGTTTGAACTTTTTGTTGTTTCGGGAAAACTCCAATGTAATGGGCTTCATTGATTTCTTCAATTCCAACCAAAAACTGGGCATTTTTGGTTGGAATTTGTTGGCAGTTTTCTAATTTGTTTTCGACTGATAAAAGTGAAGTTATACAATCGAGATTTTGAAGTAGTGGCAAAATGCGATTTTTCTTGCACAAATAATTTGACCATAAGTTTTTACATTCTTCATCTTGATATTGGTACTTATTGTTGCTAAATGGAAAGATAGGAAGATGGTGGGATAATTATTGATTGATTTTCATTTGGTATGGCATAAAGGTGATAATAATCAAAGGTATCGGGATGGACCAATGGAAAATCAAGGGAAAATATTATTTTGTCTTGTGAAATGATTACATTTGTTTCAACTACTCATAATATTTGAGATAATCACGTACAGAAAATAACAATTGTGAATAACTGTGTAATTCTTGCAATTGATCAACATTTTTTTGTAATTCATTTGGTGAAATGATACTATGATGTAAAACTTTTAAGTTAGCAAAGCTTATAGCATTGTCCATGTCTGAAAGAAAATTCAATAAAGAGTCTGAATTTAATTTAATATGATTCAAAATTTCTTGGATCTCTAAATAATGACCATTATTAAAATTTATTTCGTTCAAACCTATTCTTAATTGTGCAATTTTATTTTCAATCAAATTTTGGTTATTTTTATATTTTTTTGGGCAATAACCCCCCCATAGAAATAAAACGACGTATATTGCAGGAATACCAAACATTTCAAAGTCTATTCTGACTTCGTTGTCAATGGCTTTATATTTATTGATGTAGATTGCAAAATGAAAATTTGATTTATGAAGTCAGAATAGACTTTGAAACGTTTGGTATTCCTGCAATATACGTCGTTTTATTTCTACTGTGGTGTTATTGCCCAAAAAAACATAAAAATAATCAAGAATATGCCACAAACAACGTTTAGAAGATAAATTTTGGTTATTTGATATTTTAGTAATTGTTTCATTAATATTTTTCATAAGTGCCGAAGTTAATGATATTTATTTATTAACTTTTCTAACAATTTTATTTTGATTAGTTTTGAGTTCTGAAATGCTTTCATGAATTTCTTGAGCATCTTGGGCGTCCATATTTCCTGTAAAATATTTTATTACAGATCCTAAAGGGTTAATTAATATTCCTTTATTTCTAGTATTGGGAAAAGTGAATTAATTTTTTGATTTAATAATCTGACTTCATATTCTAAGTGTTTATAAGAACTAAGAAGTGGTTCTTTTTGAACAGACGTGACGTTACGTATTACATGTTCAAAGTTATCATATATATCGGTTATTGATAAAATTTGTGATTTGATAAAGTCAATTCGGACATAATGTAGGAAAGTGTGAGATGCGATTTTTAGTCGGGAACTTCCAAGTTTAAAGGGAAGGACTCCGGGATTAGTTTTGAGATTCCGAATTTGAACTTTCTGACTCATCGTCAGGTGTAGTGTCATCAACCTGTAACAAGTTTTTGTCAATAAATTTTCGAGGCGGTTTAAATATTTGTTTGTGATAAGTATTTTGAGGTGTCGTTACTGTTAAATCCGTATTTTGTAGAATATGTTCAGGTTTATATAAAGGTTTAGTTTTGCCTTGTCTTTCCGTTAATTTTCTGTAACTTGTAGTTTCTGGTTGAATATCAGGAGGGTCATTCCTTTTTTCATTAATTTTCTGAATAAGGGTTGCTTTTTGTTTTTGCATGATTTCTTTATGTTTGTCAAGTTCGTGGTTAACAACTTGGGATTGGGGATCGATTTCAATTGGTTCTTTTAATTCTAATTGACCAAAAATAAGATCAATGGGTTTATATTTTGTGACTGAATGAAGGGAATTGTTGTAACCTATAATTGTATAAGAAAGTTTTACAAAAGGGCTTATATCTGGTTTTGTTAATGTAAGTGTTCTCAAATGTTCGAGTAGAGTTGAGTGAAATCTCTCTACGATTGAATTACTATTTGGATTTAAGGGCAAGGTATAATGCCAATTTATTTTATATAAATTTGCAAAATCTTTTAGCAGATGTTGAATGAATTCTGAACCGTTGTCAGAAACAATGTTTTCTGGAATTTTAAATGTACTTATAAATTGTAAAAGTGATTTATAGACATGAAGGGCTGATAAACTGGGAATGATATAAGCTTGTCCAAACCTTGAAAAGCTGTCACATGTAGTAAGGGCAATCGAATTTTCGAATTTGAAAGTATCTAAGTGAATTGTTTCAAAGGATTTCTTTGGAGTCGGCGTTAATTGAAATTTTATTAAAGGGGATGACGTTCATATTTTACTTGTTTGCATACATTACAGTTATTTATGAATTTTTTTACATCATCGATTAATAGGGGCCAATAGTATTTTTGTTTGAGTTCGTTAGGTGTTTCTAAAATTCCTCTGTGATTTGTTATTCCTTCGTGTTGAGTTTTTATAAGATTTTGTTGTCGGTATTCTTGTGTTACATCAAAAAGTAACTTATTTGACTTTAGAAATTTATAGGCAGAATTTTTGAATATTTGGGGGATGAATCTACACATTTCTTCGTAAAAATAATTATTTGGGTCATTTTGGAAGAAAAATGCGTATTGTCTAGTATTTCCTGCATACTCTTTTATTAGTTGTTGTCGGAAAGAGTTCTTTGTGACATATAAATAGAAACGTGTTCGAATTACAGGGTTTTCAAAAATTTTCTTTATCTGTTTTCGGGGATTGTCTTGAACTTCAATAATAAAAATTTGATTTAGAAAGTAATTTACTGGTTTGTCTGTTTTTAATTGAAAGTATTGGATCTTCTTCGCTAGTATGAATAGTATTGTTGTCACTGTTTTCGTCAGGGTCAACTTGTCCTATTATCGATTGGTTATCGATTTCTCGAGAAGTAGAAGGTCTGTTCATTTGTAATTCTGTGTTTTCGTTAAATTCTTGAATGTATTGAAATATTGGGGGAATATTTCTTTCGGTTTCGTTAGGGTAAATTTCTACTCGTGACAGGGCGTCTGCATTAGTATTTTTCTTACCTTTCTTGTGAACTATTTCATAGTCAAATTCTTCTAAACGTAATCTCCAACGTACTAAACGTGAATTGGGTTCTTTTAAAGACATGAGCCACTTTAAGGGAAGGTGGTCACACGCTATTGTGAAGGTTCGACCAAAAATGTAACATCGAAAGACTTTAGTGCCGTAGACGATGGCTAACAATTCTTTCTCAATTGTCGAATAGTTTTTTTCGTGATCGTTAAGGGTTCTTGATGCGTAAGCAATGTGTAGGTCACTACCAATAGGGCCTTGACTAAGTATAGCACTTATCGCTAATTATATTTTCGTTCGAGATTATATATGCTGTCTCTATGAATTTTCTTTTGTACCAGTGCTCTTCCTTGTGAATTGCTCTACCCTGGTCCCAATTGATATTATGGTGTTCGGTCCATGCGTGATTAGCTAGCCCAGACTTCGTTACCTCTACCTTTTCAGTAGCTGTGCGGTGTTCCTTAATCCTGGTGTCCAGCGGTCGCTTTGTTTGCCACATTCACACGGTATGCTGTATATACAGTTATTTGGTATTGCTGGTGCGTCGGGCTTCGTTCTTGTTATCATGCTCCTCAAGGTGTCGTTGCTTTTGAAGATAATTCTGATTCCATAGCTGTGTGCAATTTTCTCCGACAGGCCTTTAGTATACGGTAATAGTAGAGTTGCTACCGTGTTGTCCTCTTCCTGCCTAGTTGGTTTGTCCAGCTCTTCAAACGCCTTGGTAATGATCGTTTCCGGATATCCATTCGCCAAAACGTCTTCTCTACGTTTCACTTGTTCTTCTTTAAGGGCTTCTGGTTTTAATGATGCCAGTTTTCGTTGCTGATGGGTGGTTTGAATTGTAGTGAAGGTATAATCCTGTATGCGTAGCCTTCCTGTAGACTGTAGTTTGGATTCCGGTCCTAATCCTTTGACACTTTACATGAAAGAATAGTAGGCACCCATTTAATCCGGTTGTTATACCTCCTGGGATAAAACAATTACCTATTTTAATTGTATTTATCTCAATTTCGCCATTTTGAATGTTAACTGGAACTTTAAGGGTGTCAATGGTATGGTGTTCTAGTCGGGCAGAGAATAAAAGCTTGTTCTTTGTTTCATAATGATTTAGATTAATTTTGGAAGTTAGAGTTTTCAAAGTGAAATTTCTTATATCAATTTGAACATTGAGGTCTTTCATTGTTTCATAGCCTATTAAGCGGTCAAAGAAATTGTGAAACATAAATAAATAAAATTTAATATTTTTCTTAGAATTAAATTCTGAAAAAGCTGGGATTTCCATACAATAATTTTTGGTGGTTGTTTGAAAAACGGAAAAAAGGAAGGGTTCTTTCTTTATGAAACCAATAAAAAAATTTCCTGATACTTCGGGATTCAAAAATGATTTTGTTGCACCCGTGTCTATTAAAAGTTTTAATGGAGGGTTGGATATTTTTATATAAGGAAGGTCCTTTTTGTCTTAGATAGAATCTAGTTCTACTACATAGAACTAGATTCTAGATTTCGTTGAGGCAGTTGTTGGAAAATTTGCTTCTGCTGAACTTTGTTTGCTGGTTCTTGTAAGCTGATGTCAGTATAGTTTTCATGAATATTTTCATTTTGAAAATCTGTTTCCGGAATACTTTCATGGTAAAATTCGGGATTTTCATAAGAAGGGTCAAGTTGTTCAAGATTGTGAACTTCATATGGGTTTTTTGGTTTTTGGTAAAATCTTTGATTTCTAGGATCTTGTGAATAGGGTTTTATTGTTGAAACACCACTCATAGGAACAGGAGTTTGTTGTGGGATATTACCTCTTGGTTGCCACACGTTAATTGAGTTTCTTTGCTGTTGAAGGAAATTGGTCTGTTTGTGAAAATTTGTTGTTGAGAAACTGGTCTTTGTTGAATTTGTATTGGTCCTCTATGAAATTGTGGTTGTTGATATTGAAAATTATTTGATAGAAATTGACTTGGAATTTGATTTCTATTCAAAGATTGAATTTGATTTTGCATTTGAAATTGATTTGGGTTTTGTTTGAAATGTTGGTTGTGATTATGTTGTTTTTAATGTTGGAAATTGTTTTTATGATGATTGTTTTCAAAATTGGAAGGTCTTTGTAAGTGTCGAATATTATTTTCGGGAATAATATATTGTCTGGCTTCAGCTAATGTGCTGGGTTTCATAGCTCAAATAGTAGAACCTAAGGGCTCTTTTAGTCCTGCTAAAAATATGTTCAAAGCGTGGGTGTTATAAAATGTCTTTTTAACTATTCTATTTTGAACAAGATTTTCGTGAATGTCAACATAGTTATGTAATGCGCTTAAATTGGACCTAACTCTTGTATAAAATTGTAAAGAAGGTTCATTTTGAAATTGTCTTAATTGATCTAAATCAAAAAGTAAACCATTCTCATCGCTCTGATCTCCAAAATGTACTATTAACGCGCTTTTGACAGTGTGCCAATCTTTAGCAATGCAAATACCGTAAACTTCTCTAGCTTTACCGATTAGTTTAGAATAAATGCCGTATATAATTGTTATGTTTTGTACGCTTTAGATATTTTCTGGGTTTGCATCCCAATACTGATTAATAATAGTATTAGCAGTATCAAGAAATGATCACAGTTCTAATGGGTTTCCATCGAATTGTGGAATTATTTGTAGTAACTTGGGTTCAAAAACTGTAACATTACCTGCTTGTCTGTTCGGATTCATATTTAAAATATTTGAATCGTTGATTGGACTATTTGAAATGTTTAAATCGGAAAATAATGTACTTAAATCAAATTTTGTTCTCTTAAATTTCATTTGTTTGCACTGACTCAGACAAATTCGAGGAGACAGACATAAACTGGGTAAATAATGTGAATATAAGGAAATAATATATATAAAACAAGAAAAGCAACTTTTTTTTCTACTCACAGTACCACGGAGAGGATCTTTATTGGATTTCTCTGGATCGTTGTGGATTTTCTTTTCTTCACTTGGATTTTTCTCTTTTTTTCGGAGTTCGGTTCAGTGAATCAACAGTTGGAAAACTGACGTTTTTCTCGAAGAAATTCGTTCAGATCCTACTGACTGCGCCAGTAACATTTTTGTTTTTCAAAAATAACTTACCATGCGGCTACTACATTCATTTCATCTTTTTCTCACGAACACTTCAAAACTTCACTTTTTATTCAACTTGTCACAATGATGCACAAATTCTAAAATTTTAGAATTAGGTAAGTAACATTTGTTTTGTTTTTGTCTCATCCTTGAAAAAGACCCTTATAAGTGTGGGCGAAACGTCGGAAAACTTTGTTTATATCCCGGTTTAGGTATATAAATAAACTAAGCAGAATCAGCAAGGGTAGAAAGAATTATATTTATACATGGTAGATAAAAAAATCTTAGAAAAAATGTGTAATGTAAGCAGTTAAGATATTTGAATTATCTTCTTGAGTTATAGTTTTGAAAAGGGTTGAAAAAGTGTTGGAAGCATTTATTTATAAAGTGTTGTTGAAATATACAATGGAGTGGAATTATAGTTTATAGGGTAGTTAAAAATGTTTAATATCCACAAGTAGTTACTTATATAGGATGGTTGAAAAATGTCGCGGAGTATAATTGAGTATAATTACAGTTATACAGGTGGGTTTTGAAAAATATTACAAAGAAATATTATGATCTACAAACTGGTGGTTGAAATATAAGTTGGAGTAGAATACTAAGAATAAAAGGTGGTACAAAAATGTTATATTTGATGGCCCATAAGTAGTTATATATACAAGGTATACTATAGGGTAGATTAGAATTATAATTATACAGGGTGGGTAAAAACTTGGTAGAAAAATTTTGTTTTATACGGTAGTATAGAATACTTGAAATATGGGATTAAGTAAAGTTATAGTTATAGAGTGCGATTCAAACAAATTTAGAAAAAGTTTCAAATGAAGGGTAGTTCAAAAAATATACGGATAAATTATGAAATAGCGCACCTCATAATCAGTTGCACATATAGGATAGTTGAAATATAGAATGAACTAGAAGTATAGTAAAGTATTTCAAAAACGGTATATTGGGTGTAAACAATAAGCAGCAGAATATACAGGGTGGTTGTAATACAGGTTGAAGTAGAGTTATAATACAAGGTGATACAAAAAAATTTTGAAAATTATTGTTATATAGGATGCCCCATAAGCAACTGCAATTTTGGTGAAATATATTGGGAATTGATGGATTTATAATTATATTATATTTTATAAAAGTTGTGGACCAAAGAATATTATACCGATAAGTAGTTGCAAATACAATGTATTTGAAATAGAGGAAGAAGCAGAGTTGTAGTTAAACAGAGTGGATAAAAAAAAATTCGAAAAATTTTGTAGGATAGAACATGAGCTGTTGCATATATGCAATATCTAAAATATAGCGCGAAGTCAAATTATAGTTATACAGTTTGATTAATACAATGTTAGAAAAAGTTACATATAAGAAGTGTTGGAAATAAAATGTGGAGACAAATTATACTTTCCAGGGTGTTTTAAAAGATATCAGAAAAATGATTACATTGCGTAGTCAATAAGCAGTTACATGTATAAGATAGTTGGAATATAGAGTGAAGTAGTAAGTATACTTAAGTGTTACAAAAAAATATATTTGGTGGTCCCTAAGCAGCAACATCCGGGGTAGTTGAAATAATTTGTAGAGTAAAATTATGGTTATACGGGATGGTTCAAAAACTGATAGACAAATAAGTTATAATGGTTGACTAATTGGCAACAGTATAAACATGATAGTTTTAATAAAGATGGTAGAGTTATAATTATGCAAGAAGGTTAAAAAATTGAATATATATAGGGTGGTTAATAAGTAGTTGCAGTTTTGGCGAATTATGTTGGGGACTGGTGAATTTATAGGTATACAGAGTGGGACAAAAAATGTTAAAATGGGTAGTTGTATATACAAGGTGGCTGAAATCGAGGACGGAATAGAATTATAGTTTTACAGCCTGAATAAAAAAATGTTAAAAAAATTATATAGGTTACATCATGAACAGTTGCATCATACTGTGTGGAATACCTAAAATATGGGGCGAAGCCAAATTATAGTTATACAGTGTGTTTAACACAATCTGAGAAAAAGTTACATATCAAGGGTAGTTAAAACCATAGGTGGCTCAAAATTTTTTAAAAACAATTATTATATAGCGTAGACCATAAGCAGTTGCATAACTGATCTATAGAGTGGGCTAAAAGTATAGTTGGTATTTAAAAAATGTTATATGTGGTGACAAATCAACACTAGGATATACAGGATGGTTGCACTAAAGCGTAGATTTACAGTTATACAAGAAGGTTAAAAAAATGTCGAATAATACCATTATATAGTGTGGCCCATAAGCACTTGCAGTTTGGGTGCAATATATTCGAGATTGGTTAATTTACTGTTACGTAGGGTGGTTCACAAATTAGAAAAGTTGTTATATATGATACTCCATGTTTCATAAGCTATTTCTTTTTGCACGAATTGTACATTCCATACGCTGGTGAAACCAAGGGTACCGGCTAGTACTATTATAAAATTGTAAGTTTGTCAGTTTGTTTGTTCGGGTATCACGTAAGAACTACTGAACTGATTTTGCTGAATCTTTTTTTGTTGCAAAGCCTATAATTTGACTTAAAATCTGGTAGATATTTTATCGCCCTAAGTTGACAGAAACGGTAGATATAGCGAATAAACTTCTACCATGTTGGATAATACAATTACTCTATTGGTTCCACCTCAAGCACCTAATATTAGATACTTGACTCAGCTTAGCCTTTATTCAAAATTCCGAATATACAATGCAAAATGTTTCGATTTTAAAAAAATCCACTGATTTATCAACCGTAGTTTTACAGGGTGTTCTATATATAGGAAACTTAGTGCAGAGTAGAATAACATGGATTTAAAAAATCTAAAAAACGTTATATTTGGTGTACGATAAGCAGCTGCATATACAGGGTGAGTTTTTTTTTTGATGATCAGTATGAGGATCTCGGAAACTAGTGGAGATAGAGCAATGGTTAAATTGGGAAAGATTTGCAGTTTTCCTGGCCCAATTTAATGACACTTTCGGATTTTTGTAAAAAGTCAAGGCTTAGACAAGATATTTTGAAAAAACGAAATTTTGTCGATTTAGTCAAATCCCTCTAGCTCCTTTGTTTTTGACAAAAAAGTGTAAATATCAAAATTGAAGGTATGCTGAATATGATCGTGTCCTCGTTTGCGTGACAGCTCTCGTTTTCGAGATATGACACAAACTTATCTTTTTTTGAATGGAAACCATAGTTGTTTATGACCTCAAAAAACGGACAATTTTAGAGCTTTTCAACGATATAATATTCGATATAGTTATTCATAAAAATAACGGAGTTATGGATGCTTTTCTATCTTATTTTCACTTTTAACGTAGGTAGCCATGAAAAAAATTCTTTTCACTTTGACGTTTCCTCATTTGAGAGTAATTTCATTAGTAGTGCTGAACTGACAGTCGATATTGACAAGTTTTCGTAATAAAATGAAATATTCTAACGAAGAAAAACTGAATATGGTGGAATGTTATATCACATGCCATAAAAAATCAGTTCGTGCAGCTGAAGAATACTTTCATAGATATTTTAATCATCGTCAACCTGCTCTATGTACATGTAAGAGGCTTTACGATAGTTTACGCAGATATGGATCTTTTACTAAACCACCAAAGGAACGTAATCAAATTAACGAAGCAACACAAATAAATGTTTTGGCAATGGTAAATCAAAATCCATCTACACCAACTCGTGAGATTGCGGCAGAAGCTGGCACATCTCAACAGATGTAGTTAAGGTAATGAAAGCGCACAAGTTCCATCCGTACGAACTTTCAGTTTCTCAAACTTCCATGCTGGTGACGAACATGGACGTATTTTGTTTTGTACATGGTTTAGAGACATGTGCCTTGACAATCCACAGTTTCCATTGAGGGTGTTACGGTCAGATGAAACTAGATTTACTAACTGCAGTATGTTCAATAGACACAATGAGCATATCTGGGCTAAAGAAAACCCTTTTCATATAGAACAAAGATGATCCCAGATAAAATTTGGTTTTAATGTTTGGTGTGGTATCATAGGGTTTACTATTCTGGGGCCTTTTATCTATAACGAATCACTTACTGGGGAGCGCTACTTGCTTTCTTGGAATACACTTTTCAAGACATGTTGCATAATTTGAATTTGAGAACTCGTTTAGAAATTGAGTGGTTCCAACATGATGGAGCACCTGCTCATAACTCGTTATTAGTAAAACAAAACTTAGATAATATCTATCCAAACTCTTGGATCGGATGAAATGACCCACGCGAATTGCCACCCCGGTCCCCGATTTGGCAGTTATAGGCTTCTATTTGTAGGGTGCACTAAAAAACAAAGTATACAAAAGAAAGTATGAGACATCTTAAAAAGATGCAATTTTTGTCTAAATAACAATGGTGGACTTTTCGAACATAAATTTTAACCATTATTATGTACTTTAATTTCTTAAGTTTTTAGTAAGTACTTACTTATTTAGTTTTTTCGTTATATCTGATATACATAATAAAAAAATCATTCAATGGTTTTAGGAATAGTTATTAATAAATCAATCTATTTCATGGCTAACTACGTTAGAAGTGAAAATAAGAGATAAAAGCATCCACAACTCTGTTATTTTTATGAATAACTATATCGAGTATTATATCGTTGAAAAGCTCTAAGAACGTCCGATTTTTTGAGGTCATAGCTAACTATGGTTTCCATTCAAAAAAGATAAGTTTGTATCATATCTCGAAAACGAGAGCTGTCACGCAAACGAGGACAATTATATTTGGGATGCAATTCCCTTCAATTTTGATATTAACACTTTTTTATAAAATCAAAAACAAAGGAGCTAAAGGGATTTGACTAAATCGACAGAATTTCGTTTTTTCAAAATATCTAGTAAGCCATGACTTTTTACAAAAATCAGAAAGTGTCATTAATTTGGGCCAGTAAAACTGCAAATCTTTCCCAATTTAACCATTGCTCTATCTCCGCTAGTTTATATAGTTATATTCAGTGGACCATAAATAGTTGCATATACCAGGTGGTTCATAAACGGGTGGAGTACAATTATATTTATATAGGCTGGATAACAAAATGATACATTGTTTGGCTCAGAAGTATAACTTATTTTTTTAACCAAGACGATGACGTCAGAGGGTCAATTTGACAGCGTTGCCGGTGTAATTTTTTTTTTTCGAGATTTAAAGAAAGCCTATACAGGGTGTTTGAATACAATTTACTGTAGTCATTAAGTTTATAATATTTTTTGTGTTTATTTATGTAATTTTAAAATAAGGCAGAAACTTATTAATGATTATAATAATTGAAATATGTCAGTTTGACGTAAGCGAAGAAAGTAAATTCGATTCATTTATTGGTTTAAAGAGTTGCTTCTAATAGAAAACAATATAAGAAGAATAAAAATAATCCAGATTAAGATAATTTAAATAATAGGTCTTTTCATATTCGAAAATTTTTTGTTGCCGTGCGTCATTTTTTTCGAGCAGTTGTCAGACCATTGGCATGTAAATACAATGTTTTTTTGCTCGAAAAAAATGACAGAAGTTGACGCTTGCCCACTATAAATTTTCGAATATGAAAAGGCCTATTAAGGGCACCTGTCATTGAGATTATTATTTAGGGACATTGAGTGGTATTTTGTATAAATTGTACGATTTGTTCACGATAGCAAATTTTCTCAAAAAATGAACTGCCAATGTTTCTATAATTACACTAATTTGTCAACTCCAGAACGAATAAATTCAATACGGGTGACTGCAACAAAAAAGATTCTTTAGAACCTTAGAGCATCTCTACTTCTTAGAGATAGCCTGCGGTGCATAAATATCGTGCCAAGGCTAGAAAGAGGGTAATAGAGAGGATAAGAGGTTATTTCACTCGATTAAGAACTGCATCAGTGTGACCATATTTAGTAGAAAACTACTTATTTGGTAGTTTTTAGATATATTTCTAGTACTTTTGGTAGAGAAGAAATGTTTAGTAGATTTTAGTAGTTATTTGTAATTTGTGATTTTGCCTCTTTTTGTAAATACGGCGCCACCCATTGGATAATAGCCATAAATCGTAGATCATTGGATGTCATCAAATTGGTGTCATTGTCGTTCTTAGAGTTTTACCTTCATGCTCTAAGTTGTCGTCAGGCTTTAAATCGTAGAGCATGTACAGTCTGGAGATAGCCTGCAATGCACAAAATCGTGGCAAGGCTAGAAAGAGAGGGAATCGAGAAAGTAACGGGCTATTTCACTTGGTGGGTGGAAGCAGCCAATGAACATGCTGATCGTGTTTCATTGGAAGCAACTCCAGCTCCCAAACGAGTGAAAAAGCTGTTGCCCTCTCTCTCATTGGTGTTACCACATTTGTGCACTGAAGAAGGTACAACATCTAAGTTTTAAATGGGGGTAGGTAGATTTTGTAGTATGTTCCTGCAAACGCATTGGTAGATTTTATGTTTTTTCTCATGTTGGCAGTAGTTTTTTTTGTGAAATATGGTCACACTGAACTACATTTAATGAACAATGAGCCCATTGTGCATTTCAGGCTACCTCCAGAAGGTATATACTCTAATAACACCTTGTGCTTTGAACGACCTAAACATAACCTATAACAACCGTAAACGGGCAAAACATAAATGATGAACTCTACTGTAAAATTGATATTCTGCTAAAATCGAAGTTAATCAATCAGAAAATACAATTTTGAACTCCATAATGACTATGAAGTTGATCCAGTAACATCAATAGAACTATTACTAAAACCGGGGAAAACGTTAATTGAAAATCAGAAACTTTTAACAGCTATGAAGTGAGAAGTCATTTAAAATGTGATTTCATATCTTGGCAAAAATGGACCCTGAAGTAATTCCTGCTGACACCAAAAGGGCTTCTAGTAATTACAACCATATAGTAAAGTAACAGCCAAGAAATTAAAACAGCTCCAGGACAAAATTTTGAACAGAAAACAAGTGTATTTTTAATCAAGACTTTAATATGAATCAAAGTAAACAATGCCAACATATTTATTAAAGAGATTTAAAAAATGTAATACTTATATGTGCTTTCAGTGTTACATTTAATTCAGATTTTAATGCCATTGAGAACAAAGTCAGATTAAGGCAAGGCGCAAATTGAGTCGCGTATAGCACGTGTGAGGTGACATGACACGTGTGGCGCGATCAGCACGTGTCACACACGTCGTGTGGTGATCCACATATTGAGACGCAGTTCATAGCCAATTACGTCAGAAAATATATGATTCATGAACGAATAAACGAAATTTACCAAAGCCGACCCTGTTTCATTTCAGTACGACAACGATCGCTTTGAGATAAAAAATGGTTCTCGAAAAGACTCGGCACCTGTAGGAGTGATGATGATTTTTGCGAGAATTTTCTATGCTGGTTTTATAAAGGAAGCAGGCCAGGATCGCGAGTTCAGTTGGTGGAGCGAAGAGCTTATATGTAAAATTGTTATTGTGATATTTGAATCAGCTATTGTATATTCGATGTAAATAAATGTTCTAGAAAAGTGAAAGTGAATATTAGTTTCATAATATTAAATTGAACCCACGGACTATATTGCATTTGGTGACCAGAAGTGAAGGATTAAGTGCAGTTAAAATCGTAATTTGATTTATAGAAACTCGTAGCATGGAAAAGATGGACGAAACTACCAAAAAATAGTCAAGCAGGTTACGGAGGGACTAGACGAAAAAATAGCAGAGATTCTAGAAAAAAGTGACAAGAAGGAGAAACAACATCAAGAAGAAATTCAACAAAGGTTAGTGAATTCTTTTCATGAAAAACGTAAAATAGAATTAGAAAATCTTGTGACTACAATGGAAGAAAAACAAAATAATTTAATTGAAGGATTGTTCTCGAAATTTGTAGAAAAGCAAGATCAAACTGAATTGACGAGACAAAATGAATTTAAGTCATTTGAAGAAAAACAAAGCAAAACGGAAGAAAAAATACAATTGCAATTTGAACAATTAATGCAAATAGTATCGCAAGTTAATGAAAGAATGCAAATAGTTGAATCAGACATAAAAGAAATAAACGACGACATAAAGATCCTAAAAAGTAATGTGGAGACTCTTGAAATCAAAGTAGATGACATCGATTCCATCCAGAGCCAGGTGAAATTTGAAAAGGTTCCTTTAAAAACACGGTACAAAGTGAAGTAAGTGAAGTACAAGATAAAATCAGTGCCATCCAAAACAAGGTAGAAACAGAAATCAAGAAAATACAACAGGACTTACAGCGAGGAAAATACCAGCACACCGTGAGTACCAAAGGTTAAGGTTACTTTAGTAAACTACCCACATTCGACGGTAGTTCATCTTGGCTTATGTATAAACGGCAATTTGAGGCCGTGGCTACAGCTAATAGATGGGATAATCAAGAAAAATCTACTTCTCTGGTAATTTCGTTAAGAGGTCCGGCCCTAGAACTCCTCCAAAGCATTCCAGTCGAGGAACAAGGCAATTTCGACAAGATCATCGCCATCCTGGATAAGCGATACGACAATCAATCCTTGAGTCAGGTATACCAAGTCCAACTGAGTGGAAAAACTCAAAAATCCGGTGGAAGCCTCCAAGAATTCGAAGCAGAGATTAGACGGTTAGTACACTTGTCCTACCCAGACCTGCCAGAGGAAACGAAAAACCAGTGAGCTACACAGAGTTTCATAAACGGCATCAGAGATGTGGAAGTACAAAAAAATTTAATGCTGAGTGGCGTCAAGAAGAGTAATGATCAAGTATTAAAGCCGTGGATTCTCGAAACCGGAAAGAAATTATTGCGTCACCAGAAAAGAATTTCCACAAATACCTCTATGGTCGTCATTTCTTAATCCGAACAGATCATGCCGCACTCAAATGGCTGCTGGACATGAAGACACCGGAAGGACAACTGGCCAGATGGATGGAGAAATAACAGCAATACGACTTCAAGGTGGAAAATCGTGCCGGGTTTGCAAATAATGCCGATGCACTATACAGAAGACCCTGTAGAGCGGAATGCGGACATTGTCTGAGGACGGAACAGCGAGAGGGTATCCCCATCAGGCAGATCCGAGTGCAGGCCAATGAAGACTGGACAACGGAACAGTGCATCCAGGACCAAATGGCTGATCCAGACATCGAACCAATCTTGTCACTCAAAACGAGAGGAGCACCCAGGCCACGATGGGACGAGGTAGCTAGATACTCGGGCTTGCTGAAATCGTTAAGGACTCAATGGGACTCTCTAAGAGTAGACAATGGAATGCTCAAGCGAGTTTGGGAAAGCGCTGATGGACGAGAAACCAAGTCCCAACTGATAGTTCAGAAGAAAAAGGTACCAGCCATCCTGACCGAAGTACATGATACGCGATACGACCTCAAGGCCAATTCAGTCGGGTTCCAGGAGAGGGACAAAGTCTGGCTGTACAACTCCCAACGGAGCAAGGGTAAATCCCCAAAGCTTACACCCGCCTGGGATAGTCCATACGAGGTGGTCAAGCCGACCCTGTTTCATTTCAGTGCGACAACGATCGCTTTGAGATAAAAAATGGTTCTCGAAAAGACTCAGCACCTGTAGGAGTGATGATGAGTTTTGCGAGAATTTTCTATGTTGGTTTTATAAAGGAAGCAGGCCACGATCGCGAGTTCAGTTGGTGGAGCGAAGAGCTTATATGTAAAATTGTTATTGTGATATTTAAATCAACTGTTGTATATTCGATGTAAATAAAAGTTCTAGAAAAGTGAAAGTGAATATTAGTTTTATAATTTTAAATTGAACCCACGGACTATATTGCAATATTTTAATTTTGTCTTTACATAATTAGTATATTTTGTATTGTAGCACCCTTTTTGATATCTTACCGCCTCTATTAACGTCTGATCTTACCATTTTTCAAAACACTTGACAATCTGTTTACACGCGCGACACGAGAAACTGTCTCTCAACCACAGCGCGACGCGACTGATAGTAGACGCGTGTCGTGTCTCGCGACACTTTGTTGCCAATTTGAGCTGTTTTATTCAATACTATACGTTACAAAAGTTCGCGCTGTGCTGTGTCATTTCACACCCGCTATACGCGTCTCAATGTGCGCCTTGTCTAAGACTGCAACGTCAGGATTTTTTGGAATATATAGCCTTCAGTCCTCAAGTGGTAATGTTGCCACAAATAATCTTCAGCCTTCACAGATAGATATTATACATTATTTAACATTGTAAAAAATATTTTTAATTGTCCAGAGTTTTTAAGTTTATGTTCAATAAAAGTTCTGCATAGAGGATGAGTTCACAAATTCTTTTTTAATTCCTTCTAACAAATTACAGCATGTATAGCCCCTTAATTAGACTGTACATTTGCAAGTTTTGTTGAGATTTTGATATTTACAGTACAAGTATGTGCTCTTTCATGCTAGCATTAGAAAGATTAGATTTGTATTTTGATAGCATCAACTATTTTGTTTTATTTTAATTTTGTATTGTTTGTTCTTGCCTAGCATTAGAAAGATTATATTTGTATTTTGATAGCATCAACTATTTTGATTTATTTTAATTTTGTATTGTTTGTTCCTGCAACACTTTTTTTATGTAATGAATACTTATTTCAGTAAGATTAATACTCAATGTGAAACTGTAAATAAAATATTAGTTCATTTAGTGTTGCTTTTAGTTTTTCACAGGGTAGCTGACTATAACAATTATTTAAATTCTGCAACTTTCCTGTAGTTCATCTAAATACAACAATAAAACAAATGTAAATTTACTTGAATTATTTTTGCAGCTTTGATAAAAATCCAATCATGATTGTTTGCTTTAAAGCATGGCTTTAAGTTTGTCATGCTTTTATTGATATTAAAGGAAAAACATTGTAGATAAATGAAAGTATTATGAACAAAGCTGATAGTATTGCCACTTATTTTAAAGAATTACATAAATGATTTATTTATCATTGTTTTGATATATTAATTATTAATATTCCTACACAGTATGAGGTACATAGTATAACAAATTAAAAAAAAACGGAATTCCTATGGATCATGTTTACTGTATATCTTCTTAACATATGCAAATTTATAAAGCTAATATAAATAAAAGTTTGGCATTTACAGATGTTCAACAAATTTTTATTTCCACAATACATGCCTTTCAAGATAATGCAAAATGTTATTTGATTGAGACTCAAAAATAGCTTCAGATTACCTAAATTTTATTAATCTGCTTCACTACTTTGATCTTCAAGGAAAATGATTATCATGATTAATTTCACTGCGATCAAAACTAAGTTCTGTGTGATACCATTTCTCTATATCCACTTCAGTGTAAAAGACAGTGTGCAAAATTCATGAGTAACCATTTCCAAAGTTAGTTTCACAGTTTTACTGTTTGTTGTACAGAATCTCTTCCTATGTTTGTTTTAGTAAAATTTTGCTATTTCCCACAATGACTATTTGGGTGAATATGGAATGGTCTGGAGGTAGCTATAGGATATGACTGACAAGTTTATCGTGACACATACAATGGATAGGTCTTCCCCCTAAAATTATTAGTTTATAACTTAATAAAGTAAAAGAAAATAGTGTTTGATTTCTGCTTATAAAAATTACTAATTACAATTAGTATATTTTAAATTATATGGAACAGTCTACTACACCACTATGTTACAATTATAAAAATACGAAATTTTGTGCCCTAACACTATACATAATTTACTACACTCAATGACAACTTGGCTGTTGGCATAACACTGAATGTAAAAAAATATTTTTTTTGATGTCAGAGTACAAAACTTTTGGATTTTTACATATGTGGCACACCAAAGGTGTTATATTCAGAATCTTCATAAAGGTAGAAAGATTTGTGTTTATAAATAAATGTAAGTACTAACAAAAGGTGTAAGTTGTTTAAATTTTCATAGAAAAACAATGATATTTTGGAGGTTCATTTGGGTTTTCACTCCTCACAATGGTTTCTGAAAAATACAGATAAGTTAAGTAACTTAAAAACAAGGTGTATCTAAGAGCAGTTTGTGAAAACTGCCTGGAACACTAGTTGCCTTCTTATAGAAAATAAAGAAACTAGGTCTACAGATTTGTCAACTAGTCTTCCTTTATAATATTTTTGGATATATTTTGTGTGATACTTATCTGTTTAATGTGACATTTCGATCAGGATTCACTGACAAACAATGATTATTTGAAACAACTTGCACAGTATTTGTATGCTTGAATTTTCTCACAATATGTATTGATGGATTAATTGATTTCGAAGTTCCTTTTTTAATGTTAATTTGTCACGAGCTATTGCCATGATGCCATAATCTCTACAGGGGGTGTCCCAATTTTTCTATAATAATTAATGGCGAAATTGAGGCACCCTTGATTATAAATATTGTAGAAATACCGATATCATTACAACAGCTCCTGACAAATGAACATCCAAAAGGACACTTCAAAGTCAATTTATCAATCAATTCACAAAGTCAAGCCAATGCATATTGTACAAATTGTTTAAAAAATCATTGTTCGAAAATGATTCCTGATAAATAATCAAAGTGTCACATCACACAAAATATATCCAACAATATTATACAGAAAGACTAGTTGACAAATTTGCAGACCTACTTTCTTTATTTTCTATAAGAAGGCAGCTAGTGTTTCTGGCAGTTTCCACAAACTGCTCTTAGGTACTACACTTTGATTTTCAATTACTTAACTTATCCATATTTCAGAAACCATTGTGAAACCAAAACAAATTGACCATATTAAAATATATTTACTTATTCACTAAATCCAGTAACTCTTTTTTAATGTGTTTTGTATCTTCTTTGATGTAATTGTAACAATTTGAACTTTCTTGGCAGGATTGACATATTATAGCTAGAATTATCCATAATTATTAGGACTGATCTCCCAATTTATATAACATCTGATGTTTGAACCAAAATAGAACATCTTGTAATGCATATTTCTGATTCGAGGGTTAGAAAATATTTCCAAAAATGTATCAAAGTTTAAATATTCGCCTGGAAAATAAACCTTAACCTTAATATCCTAAAAATAAATAATGCATTTTACTTACCTGAAGGCAACACAATTAATAAATGGCTATTATAAAGAAATGTTTGATCTGAATAAAAATTTTGGTAGATTCTCCATTCCATTCCCAATTTTGTTTGTGATTTTGTCGCTGTCATATCATATAATTATAACCACTGAATTCTTGGTGTCTCTTAGTTTTCTCTGTGTTTGGTGTTTAGACGACATTACACGACGTTCAGTATTAGCAACGAATATAGACTCTTAAGGTGGTAACAAATATCATCACGTCACATGAGCTCACATGTTATTACGGCATGTCACGGAACACTCGAAATATCTGCAATACGCATGCTTTTAAATCAGCTAGAAGTACACTATGAACACGTTACGTCACGTGGATTGACGTATTTTGAAATTGCTATGACATCACAGAACATAATATTTATAAAAATAGCAAAATAAGCATTTAGGTTCCTCGATTCTCCATTGGAGGAGTTAGCCAGTCTCACCAGTTTTCTAATCTCAAGAATAAATTTTCCGACTTAGATTCTGACAGACTAGCGCTCCTTATGAGAAAGGGAATATTCCCTTATGACTATATAGATTCTGATATTAACTTAAACAAAACTCAGTTACCTCCATTGGAAAAATTTTATAACAAATTATATGATTCAAATGTCAGTCAAGATGCTTATGATCCTGCTTAAACAATATGGCGTAAGTTCAATTGCAGAAATCTCAGGAATTACATGGAATTATATTTGAAAACCGATATTCTTCTCCCGACAAAAGTCTTTGTAAATTTCATAAAATATTTGGGCTCAATCTCGCTCACTATTATACAATCCCAAGTTACTCATGGGATGTATGCCTTATAAAACTCATGTTAAACTTGAAACAATTCAAGATTTTGATATGCTGATGTTCCTTGAGCGTGATATTCGTGGAGGTATTTCACAATGTTCCAACAGGTTTTCGGAGGCTAATAACAAGTATATGCCTAACTTTAATCCGAGCAAACCCTCCAAATTTATTCTACACGTGGACGCAAATAATTTATATGGGTGGTCCCAAGTCAACCCCTTCCTTATGGTAGCTTTCAATGAGTCGATCCCACTATTGACGTCACCTAAATTCCAGATAATTCTGAGGTTGGCTATTTCTTGGAAGTTGATCTTGAATATCCTCAACACTTTCATGACAAGCATAAAGACCGGCCTTTTTGTTCCGAACATCGAATTCCTCCAGGCTCCAAACTTCCGAAACTTCTGACCACCCTTCACAATAAAGAAAAATATATCATCCATTAACGCAATCTGAAACAAGCTCTCGAGAATAGATTAATTCTCAATTACAGATACATTTAAGCTGTTACTATTTAAATTATTTCAAAGACTGTCTGTGCAAAATAAATTTTAAAATTGTGTTTGACATAGTATATTCCAAACATTAGATTATCTATATTAATTTCACAAATTTTGCAAGTCTCAAAATTTACGCTCGGCCTCGCCATTTTATACGACCATTCCAATAATACCACAGGAGCGACTGTTCGCTCATCTATGCCATACCCGCCATACCAACAATCATATTAATATATGCATCAAATATTTTTATTCCTAGATCCCATATCCCGAATTTTATTTCGGAAATCCAATTTCCCGAATTTTCACATCAAATGAAATATTCCTATAAACAGCACTCAGATAGCCATCATTTAAAACACAACGTTATTCAAATGGCTTGCTGACGCATATAGCGGAAACGAACAACCCACACGAGCCGACACTCTTGATGAAATTAACTTGTTTAGTGGCTTTAGATTCGACATAATCCATGTGGAATTGGAATTTTGAATTAGAGTCGATATATACCCGGAGATTCTTAATTACGTCTACTTTCGCAAGATCAATGCCGTTTAAATTATAAATAAACTTATTAGGGGTGTCTTTTCCAAAAGTCATAACAAAGTATTTTACTGGGTTATATGTAAAACCGTTAAAAGAGCACCAATTTACAAGTGAGTCGAGATGATTTTGTAAAACAATTCTGTCTTTAGTTGAATTAATGCTTGTATATATTTAGTTTCGCATCACAGCAAATAAAGAAAATTCAGAATATTTGATCTCTTGCTTTTTAAAAAGTATGAATATAAGGGAACTAAGATGGGAGCTTTGGAGCGACTCCTGATGTGACATCAAAGGGTTCAGACATGAAATTTTTAATCTTAACAATTTAAATTCTATTTGTTAAAAAAATTCAAGCCAATGTAGTAATGGTTCATGAAAACCATAGGCCGAAAGCTTTCTAACAAGGAGACCGAAATTAACGACATCGGATGCTAGATGAAAAAGCTGCATAAAACTAGCAATGCCAAATCGGCGAAAATTAAAATATATATATATATATATATATATATATATATATATATATATCTCAGAATTTGTTGCTAATTAGTCGCTAACAAATCGATTTTGTTGCTCGAACCGATCTCGAGAAATTGACGATATTGCCAGCTTTACGTAAAAGTAGCATGAAAAATACCTAAATATGAGATAAACAAAAAAACAAATAAACCAATTTTTTGTTTCACAGGATTTTAGCCTGTAATTAAATACACATGTGTTACGCAATGATGTTTATTTACTAAAAATTGTTTTACATCATTCTGACTACATTATATGGATTTAAAGAAAAAAATACTAACTTTCTTGAAATTTGTTGATCGAAGTGAGTTCGAATTATATTTTTACAATAAAAAAAATAAATTTTTTAATATTGTTTTTTTTTCATAATAACAGACCAATCTTTTAGTTTACTAAAATGTCACTATCTAAAAAAACAATGGAACTTGTGACTTGAAAGTCACTCAATTTAAATACTTCTTTCAAAAACCGACGATAACAAATAGATGCTAATCGTTTACCCAGTTCCTCAGATGTCAATGAATTTCATATCCGCTGCTGATTCTTAAAGGGTGAGAATAATTGCAAAAATAGCAACACAATAAATCGCTCGTGGCAGATTAAAGTGGATTCCGGTCAGAAACTCATCCGATTTTATGTTATATATTTTGTTGCTGACTCTCAAGGTATTAATAATCAGTACTGAGACGACCGAGCGCAGCTCGTGAATTCGAATTTCAGCAACTTTAATATATACACATTATTGATGAGATGATTTTGTACTGCCCGGACTAACCATTTTTCTATGTTACTAATAGTTTCATATTTTGATTTTCAGAAAAATGAAGGGAAGCTGAAGCTGGCGGCCAACAAACTCAGCGGCTAGCGCTTAGAACCAGGGACGCTCTCTAACGGCGAACATTAAGCTATATTTTTCGTAGAGAATTAGAAAATTCGAGATTATGAACCTGAACCATTTGCGAATTTATTAAATGCATTGAAATCTGATATGCTTATTAACTTATGTTTCTTATGCAAGATTTTACACTGTGTACTTTTTCGTTGCAATGATTCATTATATCTGCTGGCCAAATCAAATCGCTGATTAGAGCCATTCGCGACTTATTTCGCTTCATTGAAAACGTTGTATCTTCGGTCTGCAATTTATCTGAATATTATCTTTTTACAAAATGTTGAATTAGTCTTCTGAACGAGAAAAGTCAAAAGTCTAAGCTGTTTGCCCATTATTTGCGAATTAAAGGATGTTCGAAAGCGCTCTCGAGAAGAAGACCACAAACGAGGTCACGCTATACTTTAACATGGGAATTTAAAATTAGCACCAACCTGGAAAACTTTAAAAATGCCAACCCCCATTCATAAAAATACAAATGCAATATCGCAAATCTTCTTTTCTTTCTAATTGCACCCAAACACCTGGTATTAATGCTCAAAGAGCCCCTCAAGATTGTAAAAATTACGCAGATATAAAGGTAAATTGAAATACGATTATCAAAATGTGTATTACTGAAAAATGGTAAAAAACCAACAACAGCCTCCTTTGAAACAAATATAATATGCGGGATAAGGTCTAGACCCGGCGTATTGTTGAATTTGAGGAGAATATCTTTTAAGTTGATAGTGCACCAATATCAAAAAATAATGTATGCTAATAGAATTTTCAAGGAAGAAATAGAGGGAAATGTACATGTGATTAAACGTGTCATTTTCGCCATGATTTTTTTTATATTTAATAAATACTAGTAGTTATATGTTTATAACTATGATTAATTAAAATCGTTAAATGTGTTATTAAACAAAAATTATCAACAATGATTTGATACTAGTTACTGTAATATTAAATACTTTACTTTTTTAATTAATAATTTAATATAAATGCCCAAAGCATTTATATTAAACTAGCCGTTACCCGCGGTTTTACCCGCGTACGGAGTGTACAGTCTTTGCAAAAAGAAATAACTTATGAAACATATGGGTTATCATATATAACAATTTTTTAAAACACCCTACTTAACTATAAATGCACCAATCCCGAATATATTTCACCCAAACTGCAAGTGCTTATAAGGCACCCTATAGAACAATTTTATTCGACATTTTTCACTTTCTATAATTGTAACTCTACTTACCCTATAGTGCAATCATCCTGTATATGCTGCTGTTTATTTTGTCACCCAATAAAACTTTTTTTAACACCTGTTTACAACTCTACTCCACCCTATATTCCAGCTATGCCACTGCTTATGGTTTACGCTATATATCAATTATTTCTGTAATCACAACTCACACTCACAACACTCAAAACTGCTTGTGTTGTTGAACGATTTTTCCTAAATCCATACTGGGAATTATCTAGAAAATTATTTTTCTCAAAATAAGAAACTAAACGATGCTTGATTAATGTTTCTATTATTTTGCTGAAAGTAGATGTAACTGATATTGGCCGGTAGTTATCTACCAAAGCAGTGTCACCTTTCTTATGTAAAGGAATCACTTTTGAAAATTTAAAGGAGTCGGGAAAAATCCCAGTGATAAAGATAGAGTTTATCAAGTTGGTCAATGGTTTTAATATGATATGAAACCTCTCCTTAATAATGATACTACTGATTTCATTCGAATCCAGACAACCAGACTTTTTCAAACCACGGATTGTGTTGGCAACTTCTTCGTTTGTGACTGGTGTTAAGTAAAAAGAGTGACTAGGACAAAGAAAATTTCTGAAATGCAATAAATCATGATCCGATATGGCGGATAAAGACTTTATTATATTTTCAGCAATACTAACAAAAAAATCAGAAAATTGTTCTGGTGAAAGCGAACTATCAAGTGAGGCATTTTTATTAATTTCTCTGTTTTTATTCCTTTCGTGATTTATTATATTCCAGCAAGCTTTTACTTTATTATTTGATGAAGAAATAAATTCATTATAAGCAATTTTTTTACAAATTTGCAATTCATGTTTGTATGGTTTTTTATAATTATGATAATTAGTAACGAACACTTGTTCATTTCTGACTTCTGAAATAACTTTTAAGGTGGCTAACGTTATTCTCATATTTCTAAGTGAATCATTAAACCAATTTACAGGACAATTTTTCGGGTTAATTGGTGCTTTCTTCATGCGAAAATTACTACATATTAAATTGGAATAAGTGTTTGTTAGGAACGATGCTAGTACATTGACATTCTCATTTTTTTCAAAAAAATCCCAAGTTACATTTAATAACGAGTCTTTTAATTTACGAAGTCCTGATTTTGTTATGATTCTTTTTTTGGATGAGTTGTATTCGATATCTGTTTGCAAAACGTCAAAAATTATATATTGTGCACGATGATCTGAAAATCCAGGTTCAAACACACCCGCTCTAAATAATTTTGTATCTAAATTTGTAAAGATATTATCGATGCAAGTGTAATCGATTTAAAATCAAAAGAATTAATCAATAATTTCAAAACAATTCCCTTACACAATGTAGAACACAGTCTAAATAATACCGACCCTTCCAAACTCAACCCCGATAAATGACAAAGTCAAAAACGAAACCAAATATCCATCGAACCCCGTACAGAAAAAAATTTCAAATTTAAAGGTGATTTAAAAAATACTGATGCTATCTTACGAACCCAATAAAGAGCAAAGGAAGTCTTCCTAATGCCCTTGTACACGTCAATTCGAATGGAGAATTCTTAACCTCCGTTATAAATGCAAATGCAATTCTCAAAGATAATTGATTTTTCCGATCTGCGTTTAGAACCTTTTAATGAATCACATTCCGTTTTGAATTCAAACATACAAGACTACCATCCCAAGTCAGAATATCTTGATAGAAATACTACTATCAAAGCCCAAATTCGAACTGATCACCTAAATGAAGAAGAGAAAGAGCTAATAACTAATCTCTGTTTAGATTTCCAAGATATATTTTACCTTGAAGGTGATGTTTTAAGTTTTACAAATGAAGTCAAACACGCTATCGACACCAACAACGCAAACCCCATCTATACAAAATCTTATAGATACTCACAAATAAACAAGGAAGTAAAAAATCAAATCGGAAAAATACTAGGTCAAGGCATCATAAGACACTCTTCATCCCCCTGTTCTTCACCCGTGTGGATCGTCCCAAAGAAGTTTGATGCTTCTGGAAAACAAAAATGGCGAGTAGTCATCGACTATCGAAAATTAAATGAAGTCACCATTGATGACAAATACCCTTTACCAAACATTTCAGATCTTCTCGCGTCTGGGTTCTATCAGTTAGAAATTTCAGAAGAGGATATTCCCAAAACAGGATTTTCTATAGAAAATGGCCACTATGAATTCATTCCAATGCCATTCGGGTTAAAAAAAGAGCAATGGATAATATTCTGTTAGGCATCCAGAATGAACGCTGTTTAGTATACATGGATGACATTATCGTATATTCCGCAACTATCCATGAACATATTTCTCGATTAACCGAAGTTTTCACCCGACTCAGAAATTCAAATCTTAAAATCCAGCCAGACAAATGAGAATTTTTACGCCAAGAAGTCTCTTATTTCGGACACATTATCACTCCAGAAGGTGTAAAACGTAATCCAACAAAAATTGAATGTATTCAAAAATTTAAATAGCAATAAACATGAGATGCATGCCATTATTCAACACATGTGTTGAAGTAAACTAAAGCGGAGAAAAATTTGAGGGGTAAACTGGGTAGATATAGGGGAAAATACCACATAGACAAATAGAGACTTTTTCTCAGTTTATTAAAGGTATTCTAGAATAATCCAAGAAAATTCTAGACGATTCTATAGTTGCAATAAAAATCTACATAGGAAAATAACCATATTTTCGGAGTTTTCTCTGAATAACACTTATTAAATACTCTCGCTCCCTTATGAATAGCTATCTATTTGATATCAAAGGTATTCTAGAATATTTTAAGAAAATTCTAGACGATTCTATCGTTGCAATAAAAATCTACATAGGAAAATAATCATGTTTTCGGAGTTTTCTCTGAATAACACTTATTAAATACTCTCGCTCACTTAAAAACATTCTAGAATAACTCTTAAAAATTCTGTCGTTGCAATAAAGATTTACATTGAAAAATAACCACTGTAAGTAAATCAGTAACCATTTCAATTATTATTACTTTGCAAATTCTATACGTGTTCTCTCAATAAATATGTATATCATTTACTAATTAATTACTTTTAAAATTTATATCTTACAAACGAAAATGATTTATTAATATTATTATCTTTAACACCATGGTGAACCAATTTTTTTTTTAAATATATTATTATCATGATAACGTGTCTTGCTCTACAATTATTGCTATTCTACTAATGTTCCAAATACTAACATCTAAAAACTACTGAATAAAATATAATAATTTAATGTTCTGAATAATTATTATGCACTTTATTTTATAACTATTTTAATCATTGGTAGCAGTGGGTATTGAGTGTAACGATTCTCTAATCATGGATCAATTCCTTCTTCCATTAATAAAAAATTTCCATACAGTATTTTAAAGTCGACCAATAGCCTCTTGGTGGTGTTCTTGTAACCGAAAATCTGTATTTCCTTATTTTCAGTTTTCCTGCATCGGCTAGGTCTATAAAATTATACAGCATAGTTTTCTGCTTGCCCATTTTTTAACTTTACCATCATTCTATTTGTCATCATTGCATTTCTTATCCGCTGTATTCCAAAGTATTCGAGTTATACCTTTTCGATCGTAAGGCAAGTCTTCTTGGCTTGAACACTACCGATTGGCATATTATATAGATCCACAGACACATGTATTCCACAATTATACCCATTGTTTTGTTTAGGCGTATCCATTTGGCAATGTATTTTCCACTCAATATCGTGTATATGGGAATATTGCAACAAGCTTCCATCAGATAGAGTACGCTATTGACATAGTGGCGTTTTATTGCGCGATGAAAATAATCAAAGTAGACAATGTATTTTTTAGAAGTCAACGATTTGTATGTTGATATTGTCTCCTTTTGTGAAATTCAACAATTATAGTATTTTACTAAATCTTGCTCGTGAATATGGTGTCGGGTAGAAAAATTTGAACACCTTTTGCCAGCGTGGAATATGTTATAACAGCTCTAAGACAGTCGCTTATGTTACGCATAACCACAATGTAGCTCCAAGTGTTTTAAAGTCGTAAGCCTCAATGATAAATCGGGCTATTCTGGTCGTAATCTTCAGAAATTCTGCTGGACAATCATGTTCTTAACAAATGATAGATCTTCATTGAACTTAGTATATACATTGTCTGCATTACTGTCATCGAGTGATAACTTTGTATCCACCCCTTCATCATATAACTTGAATCGCTTGATGTAACTGATTTGTCATCGTTGTTTTCAGCAAATGTACGTTAGGTTACTGAATCTAAGACTGTAGATGAAGTACTGCTATTGATTTTTTTTATATTTTTCTTTGGTTTTGCCATTGTTCTTCAGTCTTTCGCTCGTTAGATTAGTTATTCCTTGTTTAATGCTCTAGCACGCTTTCGTGGCCTGAAATCAATCTTGAATGCTATAGTCAGTTCCAAGTAGTATAGCTAATGTTTAACAATTTTTTATTGAAGGATCAGAATCTCACGATCTTTTAATCGTTCTGCGAATCAAATTGGAGCTAAACGTATCCAACAATAACTAGCAAACTGAAGATTGAGGATGAGTATTTTTCCCTTACATACTTTTATTTTTCCTTTTTATTTGTTTGAGAAACGTTAGAATTAATTAATCTTTTCACAGTTCAATCGAAGCAATTTGCTCTTCGATTGCAAAAATCCGTGCATTTGCTTCTGTCAGATAAAAGGAAGAACTACAGTTGGCTGTGTGCCTAAATTTGAGAATATTGTGTGCTTATGTTATTAAATCTATTTAGATCACCAAAAGATTCGTGTGCAAGTTCTTTAGAAGATCTTCTTTCTCATTCTTATAAACCGGATAAAATTCTGACCTCACTATATTACAAGCAGGAAATCCGAAAAGTTTTCAGACTGTTTCAAATATGTCTAAAACTTTTTCCTTAGATTTGGAGTGAATTATAACTATCAAAATTACCTTAGCAATGTTAGTGTAAACAGTTGGTAATAACTTCATTTGACGAATACCAGTTTTAATCAGGTGCGATGAAGAAACATGGAGAATTGTCATCACATCTTCCGCTTACTTCCTGTATATAATAAATTTAAGTAATTTATTGGAGTTTCTTTGTTGAAAGTGAGATACTGCTTGTAGTAAGTTTTACTAAAATCAGTTTCAATTTTGTCAATCAAAATTCGTTCTGCTTCTATTTGATATTTGTTTAGCCCAGTAATGAACTAAACTCAAAAAATATCCAACATCTGGCACTGAATGAACTATCTTATAATTTCGGCAACTGGAAAAGTGTCAACACTATTACCAGTGTTTATTGGCGTACCAGGAAAAAGCTCTGTATAGTAATGTAATATGGATTTTCTATCTTTGTTTGGTTTTCTAACGAACTTTATAGTTGAATACTTTTGAATTAGCAAGGCGCACCGACTTCAAAAATATACTAGATTGGTAGGTAATTAATTTGTACAGAATGAGCACCTTTTCATGTTTACATTTTTTACTTCCTGGATAGGTACCTAACAACATTGAATGTGTTATTTATTTGCTAGAGATGTATTTTGTTATAATTACTTTTAGCTTTTTAGTTATAGGTTATATTTTTTTAAAAAATGTTTTATTTTCAACTTTTTAGTATTTTTGAATTTAGTTAGTTTTCATTCTTTATTTTTTATTTTGTATGTATAACCTTAATAGACAGAACCAGGTGACATAGAAAGCCTCAACATTACACAATGATACTTTCCCATTTAAATTGACAGGTAAATCTTTACGAACAAATGTACTAGTACGCGTTGACTTAATAAGCCCAAAATATATTTATGCCTTATGGACTACGCCATGTAACCTTTTTTCAACTTTTTTTGACAACCCTGTATAACTATAGATAATTCCACTCCAACCTATGTACCAACCAGCCTCTACATACGACTGCCCACGCACAAGCATAAATTTGTTAGCTGCCTTCTATAGGACGGAGTAGAATCCATCCCATATTTACGGAGTCAAATCCGTCCTATATTTCAACCATAGTATATAACTCCTTGTGGGCTAGCCCATAAATTAGTTCATTTTTTACATTTTATATTATCGTCCTGTTTAACATTAATTCATCTCCACACTTTATGCAACTTCTTATGGGCTATAAAAGAAATAATTTTTTAATCACACTGTATAAATACAATTCAACTGCAGCATATATTTCAACCATCCTGTATATGATTTGCTTATGTCCACATAATATAACAGTTTTTTAATTACCCTATATAATTTTAAATTTCACATTTTTTTCAACATTTTTATACCACCAAACGTCCAGTCCACCCTATATTTTTTTTAAAATGTTTTATTTTCAACTTTTAGTATTTTTGAATTCAGGTAGTTTTCATTCTTTATTTTTTATTTTGTATGTATAACCTTAATAGACAGAACCAGGTAACATAGAAAGCCTCAACATTACACAATGATACTTTCCCATTTAAATTAACAGATAAATCTTTACGAACAAATGTACTAGTACGCGTTGACTTAATAAGCCCAAAATATATTTATGCCTTATGTACTACGCCATGTAACTTTTTTCAACTTTTTTAACAACCCTGTATAACTATAGATAATTCCACTCCAACCTATGTACGAACCATCCTGTACATACGACTGCCCACGAACAAGCATAAATTTGTTAGCTGCCTTCTATAGGACGGACTAGAATCCATCCCATATTTACGGAGTCAAATCCGTCCTATATTTCAACCATAGTATATAAATCCTTGTGGGCTAGCCCATAAATTAGTTCATTTTTTACATTTTATATTATCGTCATGTGTAACATTAATTCATCTCCACAATATGCAACTTCTTATGGGCTATAAAAGAAATAATTTTTTAATCACACTGTATAAATACAATTCAACTGTAGCATATATTTCAACCACTTTCTACTGTCACTGTCAAGGTGTCCGGACGTGTTTTTAATCTGTTAAGTGCTGTGTTAAGCATTTCTAGGTAATAATCTAGTATTCGTATTTAAAACTAGTAGTGTGAGTGCAAGTCAGTGAAAAAATACCAGCAAGTTCTCCTGCTTCTAAGTGCATTTTGTTACCGACAACTTAATAGTGGAACTATAATTATCAGTGGCTACGCATTAGTACAGCGACATTAATCTAATATAATTTGCCGCTGTTTTGTACTTATATATTATCTGAAATGTTGGAGACGTCGTATCTTTAATCAGTCCCAGTACATTATATCAAAGGACCAGGAAGTTGCCTTAACATTCTCTTTGAAATGCATTTGAGTTCCATTTCACTCTAAAAACTGCATAAGGTAAAATTTTATTTCAATTTTCTTGTGCTATGACGAACTAACACAGTATAAAACAAAAACATCAACATTTACAACATTTAACAAAAACCTAAAAAAAAAGAAATTTAAAAGCAATGTAGTTTGCTCTTTCTTACAATTCATCACCAGAAAATGAAATATATACTTCACTAAATTATTACTAACAAAACCAGTATTTCACCCGGAATATAATATCGAAATAATACTTCAGCTTGACAGATTTCTTTCTTTATTGGAAATAAATATAACTGGAGTGATTGCGCACGCATTAACATATATTGCCATATATCGGCTACCTGAGAGCAACCATTTTATTCGCAATCCCAATTTATTGCATCTTTTTTAAATTGGCCGCAGCATTAAATCGGCCAAAGCAGACAAATAAGGCAACTGCAGACGAACCACTTGAGAGTTGCTTTAAAACAAGCAGAAATTACCAGCATAGGAATCTACCGATCGCCTATATGGGGCACCTACCAAGAGGGTGAAATCACGCTAGTGTACGGTGTTGAAAGTTGGAAGGTATTGTGCCATGTTTTATTTTAAATACTTCTTTATCCTGTGAATTTTATTTTATTGACTTGTGTGTTTGTAAAAATTTATAAATATAAACTACTACTGTATCGTGAGAAATTATCGATCGTTTTAAGAATTAAAAGGGAAATAATTTTAAATTTTAATTTGGTTATATATCTGTATGTGACTTATTAGTTTATGTGGTTTATGAATATTTAATTCACATTCAGTACTATGGGCGATGAACGTGATAAAGTAAGCGCTGTCGCGATAAGTTGCAAACATTGCAAAAAAAGTATTGAAAAATCTCATGTCTCGTGCGTAAAATGTGGAGGGTCGTTTCATCCTTCATGTGCTCTAAGAGTAAAAGGTCTCCTGGTTATAGGGGGACGAAAAAGTGAGGTGAACTGTTGCTCTCACCAATCTGACCCTGAAAGTAGGGCCAATATTATTGACGAAAAATCTACATCTTCAGAGCTTGTTTCGGTCGATAAAGATATTTTTAATGAACTTTTGAGAAGTAAAGACATCATTATTGAAGAATTAAAGGACAAAGAACTCATTCTACAGAAAATAATTGGGCTATTGGAGGGCAAAGTACATAAATTGACCATTTCATCAGCTAAACAAACAAACGGCGTGGCAACCCCGTTTCTATCCTCCCCATCGTCATCTTCGACACTAAGAGGCCGTAGAACAAATGCAGCCCTTTCAGAGTACGGAATCTACCTTCAAAATTGACGAAAGTAACACAAATCGCCTTGAGTCAACAAGTAGGCGTAGCAAGAAGCAGATCCAGCGAGCTTCCATTGAAAATGACAACTTTACTTTACAAGAAGATGATGTAAATAAATTAATTCAAAATAACTCTGAATTGCAAGGAACTGACAATAACAGTGCAGATGAACTTCCTAGTGCTGCTATACCTAATAAAGCAAATTTATCTCCATCCAAATCTGATCTGGTTGATGAAGATAACTGGCAGCAGGTAAGGGCAAAGGGACGGAGAAACCGCTCTCTTCGTCATACCTCAGCAACGACCCAACGGCCCGCTCCAATTAGGGGCATGAATGAAAATGAAACTGGACTAGAAATTGCTCAGAAATTCCACTGGATTTTTGTTACTGGACTATCCAGGAAAATCGATGAAAAGGACATTCTCAGTTATCTAGAATCCAAATCGCAAGACAAAAACATCATTACTTGTGAAAAAATGCGGACAACCAGACAACAAGTAAGCTCATTCAAACTCGGGGTACCACAAAACTTAAAAGAAGATTTTCTTGACCCTAACTTCTGGCCAAATGGGGTTATTGTGAACCATTTCCTGAATCTTCAACGCCTGCGGAATCCATCCAATCACCAAATAAGGAACGGAGTCGCAAGGGTCTAATTATCAATAAAAACTTTAAATTATTTTATGCCAATGTACAGGGTATTAGGGACAAAATATCTGACTTTGAATTGCTTCTTAATGAATCAAAGGTAGATTGCTTTTGCTCCAATGAGCACTGGCTTCAATCAGATGAATTCTTTGAGTTAAAAATAAAGGGTTTTACAGCTATAACTAGCTTTTGTAGATCGGATAAAGTGCATGGGGGTGTGAGTATTTATATATGAGAGAATTTAGAATGTCAAGAACTTAACCTGTCAAAACTTTCGAAAGAGTTGCAGTGTGAGGTAGCTGGAATCTATATTTCCTCTATACACACCCAAATAGTAACAGTATATAGATCTCCTAAAGGCGATCTGGATAGATATCTAGAGGTCATGTCTCTGATTCTGGAAAAAATTGATCATACAGAGAACATTATAGACATTGGCGACTTCAATGTGCATTATGAACGGCGGAACTGCAAGGAGGTTGACTATCTCAACTTTTTAATTCCTATGATTTGTTTCCAACAGTTAACTTCAAAACAAGAGGTGAATCAACTTTGGATAATATCTATGTTAACTTCAGCAAGTCCAATCTAGACATCATTCCCGTTGCTCTAGAGGGCATCTCTGATCATTCCGGATTACTGTTCAATACACCACTCAAACTCTCATATAATCATAGCACTAGAATTACTTTCAGACCAATCACTGATGAAGATCTTTCTTCTCTGTATAATCAACTACAACTATATAACTGGAAATCAATCACGGAAGGTACCAAAAGTGTGGAGGATCAGTTCTGCAGTTTTTTTAAAGTCGTAACTAACGCTTTACATAAAAGTCTACCACAAAAAACGAAAATGGTTCGGAAAGTCAAACAAGGCCCTAAAATTAACTGGTTTAATGACAACCTTAGAGACATGAGGGGGAGACTTCAAACTCTCAGTCTCCTTCATAAGCAAAATCCAATTTTGGTACCCAAAAACATGGTCAGGTATTACAAAAAACTGTATCGGACAGAGATAGCAAATTCTAAAAAAGCTACCCATGACAATTTCATTGCTAATGCATCAAACAAGGTGTCAGCCATGTGGAGTATAATAAAATCTCATAGGAACTCCGCTCCAGCACCGAAAGTCAGTCACCTCAATGCCCAGGTTTTCAATGATTTCTTTGTGTCAATTGCAGACGAGCTGATTAAAAATCTTTCTTCTTCTAATAGCTCCTTCAATGAGTATTTATCAAATCAATACATTGGAGATAGCTTCAAATTTTACTCAGTATCAGAAAAAATGGTTTCAGATAAAATTTCCGACATTAACTCTAGAATCCTTAAATATCTCACAGATATAGTTAGCAAACCCCTGACTCACTTGTTTAATCTCTGCATCCGAGAAAGCATATTTCCTTCTGTTCTCAAACTGGCAAAAGTTATACCTGTTTTTAAAAATAAAGGAGATCCTGAAGATGTAACTAATTACAGGCCTATATCTCTATTGCCACTTATCTCAAAAATGCTTGAATCTTTATTGAAAGACCAAATGATTAACTACTTTGAAGTAAATCATATCTTTACACCAAATCAATTTGGTTTTCGTAACAACAAGAGCACAACTCTGGCTATTAATCGACTAAGTGAGTTTGTGGCAGAGGGCTTTGAAAATAAGCATAATACATATGGTACATTCCTGGACTTAACAAAGGCATTCGATTGTATAAGTTTTGAAATTCTTTACAAAAAGCTCACTACAACTTTGATTCGAGCAGTATTACCCTTATACAGTCATATTTAGAAGCAAGAGAACAGTATGTTCTTTTTGAGACTCAGCAGTCCGCGAATCGCAGGATTCAGCATGGCGTACCTCAGGGCTCTGTGTTGGGTCCTCCGTTATTTCTCATATACATAAATGACTTGCCAAACTTTAACAATCTGAAGGTTGATAGCGCAGCAATGTTGTGGTATCATCAGCAAACAGGATTATCAGGTGATTCAATAAACAATCTATTGAATCACCTGATAATCCTGTTTACTGATGATACCACAACATTGCTGCGCTATCAACCTTCAGACCCAATATTGCAGTGGACTCAAATCAAACAGCGTGAAATAGAGAATTGGTTTTTAGCCAATAGGCTTAGTCTCAACATTAGTAAGACCCAGAACATTAATTTTACATTACAATCTTCACCATCGACTCTAGAGAGTGATGGACCAGTGAAGTTCTTAGGGGTCTACCTTGATCCTGGGTTGACCTGGGAAGCCCATGTTAATTTCCTTAGCTCCAAATTATGTAAAATAACTTTCCTTATAAGGAGCCTGTCAAAAAATGTATCTAGGGGCACATTACTGACAGCGTATCATGGATACTTTAGCTCCAATATGTCCTACGCGATTTTAAATTGGGGGCATTCACCGTGCTCTGCTCAAATTTTTAAGTTACAACGCCGTTGTGTTAGAATTATTGCAGGCTTAAAATACTGCGAGTGTTGTAAAGATATCTTTGTGGGGCTAAAACTACTTACCCTACCTTGCACTTTTATCCTTCAGTGTCTTGTCTATATGAAACAAAACCAAAACAGCTACAGAACACACAACGATATTCACTCCTATTCAACAAGGAAAGGAGGAGAATTAGTTCTCAGCTACCACAGATTGCAACGAACGAGAATGGGTACTGACTATTATGGCATTAAATTTTTCAATGCACTGCCAGCAGAAATAAAAAATTTAAACGTACATCATTTTAAAACAAGAGTAAAAAATTATCTTTTAAAACACGCCTTTTATTCTTTTGAGGAGTACTTAGGAAGTGATTTCAATGTGTAAATTTTTAATGTGTTTGTCTCTATAATGTACACTGTTGTCTATATATTAGTACATAGGACATTTTATTATCTTACCATTTTAATAACATTTTATATAGGCTTTTGTATACATATTTAATACATTTCATGCTTGTGTACCTTTGACTTGTAAAAACACAGTTGTAATACTTTACCAATAAATAAACTAAACTAAACTAAACATCCTGTATATGATTTGCTTATGTCCTCATAATATAACAGTTTTTTAATCACCCTATATAATTTTAATTTCACATTTTTTTCAACATTTTTATACCACCAAATGTCCAGTCCACCCTATATTCCAACCATCCTGTATATACGGCTGCCTACGGACCACTATCATTCTAGTCCATCCTATATTTCAATCTTCATATAAATGCAACTCATTCTATCACTTTACTTTGTGATCTTGTTTGCTATAAGTAAACACCCTGTCTATAAACGTACCTAGTAGCAATTTAAAGTTTGACATGTGTTGTCACTGAATTTTCGATTAGGCCCGGAGAATGTGCCAACCAAAAGCATTGTCTTCGCAAAATGGAAAAATTTGCATTTAAATAGGTATTTGCCTGGTATACAAACAAAACGAGCTTGGTACTAATTGATTTAAGGAGCCGAAAATACTATGCTTTACTACCTATATGCTTGAGATGTACATAGAAAATTTTCAAATTCGCAATTAAAACTTCCAGTGTCTAAAATTACCGCACTATTACGTTGGAATTAAAAATATTTATGAGGAAATGTCCGTTATGTTATTTCAATGAAATTTTGGAATTTTCGGCGATTTTCTGCAAAACTGCAAGTTGCACGTCGCAGATAAGTATATGAGGTCACCTAAGGATCTTCCTTAATAGATTAAACGTTAAAAAACTATACACATCCATTTCCATGCACGCATGTGTTCAGTCACAAATTTTATCACTTTACCAATAGAATTCTTTTCCAAAATTTGAAGTTTCACCAATCCGGATATATACTCTATTAAACAAGACCATATTCATTCAAAAAGGTGCACCAAAGGAGAAGAAATCAGGTAACATACATACAAAAAAAGCAAAAAAATATGCGACGAATTGATAACCTCCTCCTTTTTGGAAGTCGGTTCAAAACGATTTTTGTCATAAGATATCAGATGCACGTGTCGATTTTATAAACAAGGGAGAAAATCTGCCATTTTCATATAATAAAATGACTAGATGGTATTAACGATAATAGTTATGAAACAAATAATAATGTGCTCATTGAAGAAAACAAACCAGAAGTGCGAAGAAACATTAAACATATGTTAACAAAAAAATACAAGCATAAAGGCATAAGTTTTAATATACCGCCATCATTTTGGGAGCAAAATTTGACCAAACAAAACACACTGAGGCAATACAGTTGGACGATGAACTTTAACTCAGTATTTATCAAGTATTATAAAATCTGTGTTTTGGTTATTAAAAATGGAAGAGTTAATTACAATAAAAGAAAAGATCAATTTACTTTTGACGCGACTGGTAAATGTAAACATTCAAGTTGTACCCATTTTAAATTTTATTGCAAATTCCGAAGAAACATCCATGACTCTGATCGCGTTGATGTTTACCAAACATCAAAGATCGATCATTCCGCAAAGGAAGTTCACTTTCGACCTTGTACAGGCCAAGAAAGAAAAGACATGTCAACAGAACTACGATCAACTTCAGCGGTCAAAAAAAAGTACGAATTGCTTGACAAAGCTGACATATATAAACTGGAATATGGCAATTTGAATCAAGTCTTTGACTTACAACGCTTACACAAAATTCGCAGTGAAGACAGAGCGAGAAATGACTTGGAAAAGGATCCTGATATTTTCATGAAATTGTTAGAAAAACAATATGAAAGAAAATGGAAGGGTTCTCAATTCAACAATTTCATTCGCGAATACAGTTACAAACCGTACTATACCATATTATTTACTGAAGCTCAGTTAGAAGTGCTTCTTTCTAATGCAAAAGGAAAAACTTTTTGTCACCTAGATTCAACAGGAAAGTTAGTGAGAGAACCAAATGAAGAGAGCAAATGCATTTATTACTATGCAATGCTCTTACCTGGTATGTAAATGAAAAACGGTAACAGTGTTGGCCCTTTTCCGGTTGCCGAATTTATCAGCAACGCTCAGTACCAGATGTTTTTTGAGTTCAGTTCATTACTGGGCTCAAAAAGTATCAAATGGAAGCAGAACGCCTTTGATAGACAAAAATGAAACCGATTTTAGTAAAACTTTACTACAAGCAATATGTCTCAGTTTTAACAAAACAACTCTAATAGATTACGTAAATTTAGTATATTCAGACAGCAAGCGGTTAGATGTGATGACAATTCTCCATGTTTTATCCTCACACATGATTAAAACTGGTATTCGTCATATGAAGTTATTACCAACTGTTCACGCTAACATTGCTAAAAGAATTTTGGTGCTTATGATTCCCTCAACATCTAAAGAAAATTTTTTGATATATTTGAAACGTTCTGGAAACTTTTTGGAGTCACTGCTTGCAGTAAAGTACGGTCAGATTGTTTGCATTATTTGTGAGAGTTTGATCCAGTTAACGATAATGAAAAAGGCAAACTTGCAAACGAATCTTTTGGTGACCTAAGTTATTTTATTAACGAAACCATACATGATCCGCAAATTTGGTCAGAGACGGCCAAATGGACCTCTTCCTTTTACCTAGCAGAAGCAAATAAACGAATATCTGCAATCGAAGAGAAATTTTCTTCGATAGATCTGAGAAAAGTTAAACCTAAATCTAATAGAAAACATCAAAATAGAGAAAACATACCTGAAACAAATAAAAAAGGCAAAGAAAAACTATGTAAGAAAGAAATATTAATAGTTAATCGTATAGTATATTCGTTATCACTGGATACCTGTAGCTCCAATTTGGACAGCAGAGAGATTAAAACATCTTGGTCGTACACGAGACATCAATGCTTCAATAGAGAATTGGCAGAAAATTATAAAGCATTATCTATACGACTTGAAACTGAAAATGTCGCTTCCAAGATTTGTTTCAGGCCAGGAACGCTTGCTAAAGGGTAGAATTAAAGAAAGAACGTATGATCTTACCAGTGAAAGGCGGAAGAGCAATGTCAAAAGCAAATTGGACATTAATGATGACTGAAGAAGTATGGAAGCCTAAGAAAAAATATTTAAAGACTGGTAATCTATATTTCAAAATCCCAAAAAATATCAGTACCAGTACGTCATCTACAGTCTTAAATACATGCGATTTTTGTCAGTTACTTGATGAAGTGGGGGATGACAATAATGTAGAAAATGTATATACTCATACCAATGAAATATTAATTATTTCTAAAGAACATGACTATCCAGCACAATTTCCGAATATTAAGACCACTATAGGACGATTTATTGTTGACGCTCATGACTTCAAAACTCTTGCAGCTACAATGTGGTTATGTGATAACATAATCGACTGTTTTGGGGTTGTTATGACATATTCTGCGGTAACAAGGGTGCTCAATTTTTTTATTCGATACCATATTCACGAGCAATATAATGGAAAATAATTTAAATGATGGATTTCACAAAAGGCTGCAGAAGGAGTAAATATCAGCATATAAATGCTGGTTACTTCCAGCATTGGACACTTTTAGTAGTTGACTTTTACAAAAAAGTCATAGTCTATTTTGATTCTTTTCACCGCGAAATAAAACGCCACTATGTCGATAGTGTACTCCATCTGATTGAAGTTTGTTGTGATATTCCCATAGACAAAACATTAAGTGGGTGGAAAATGCATTGCCCAGTGGATACGCCCAAACAAAGTGTACATGTATGTCTGTGGATATATATAATATGTCAATCAAAATCATTAATGTTCACCCAGGAAGACATGCCGTATGCTCGGAAAGGTATAACTCGAATACTTTGGAATACAGCTGATAAGAAAGGTAATAATAACAAATACAACGATGAAACATGGGCAAACAGAGAAACACTGCTGCAGAATTTTTTAGAACTAACAGATGAAGGAAAACTGAAAACAAGAAAATACAGATTTTCGGTTGAAAGAACACCACCAAGAGGCTATTCGTCAACTTTAAAATACTGTGTGGAAATTTTCGATTTATGGAGAAAAGAAGTGACCATGATTTAAAAATTGGTCACGCTTAATACTCACTGGTACCAAAAAACAAATAATAATAATGTAAAGGGCACAATTATTATTCAGAATGTTAAATTATTTTATTTTATTCAGTAATTATTAGATGTTAATATTTGGAACAATAGTAGTATAGGGATTATTGCAGAGTAAGAGACGTTATTAGTGTAATAATATCCTTCTCATATTTTTAGTTCACCATGGTGTTAAAGTTTAATGAATCATTTTCGTTCATAAGTTAAAAAAATAATATGTAACAATATCTTCTGAAACCCTGGAAAGAGATATCACATATACAATTAGAAAATACATGTTAATAAAATAGTTATTGATCTACTTATTGTTCGATTGTAATTTTTGGGGACATTCTAGAATATCTCCAAAAGTAGTTGTAAGTCGAAGTAAACTAGTAGTAGAGCATATTTTCATAGCAACGATAGAATCGTCTAGAATTTTCTTGGATTATTATAGAATACCTTTAATATCAAATAGATAGCTATTCATAAGGGAGCGAGAGTATTTAATAAGTGTTATTCAGGGAAAACTCCGAAAATATGGTTATTTTCCTATGAAGATTTTTCTTGCAACGATGGAATCGTCTAGAATTTTCTTGAAATATTCTAGAATACCTTTAATATCAAATAGATAGCCATTCATAAGGGAGCGGGAGTATTTAAATGTGTTATTCAGAGAAAACTCCGAAAATATGGTTATTTTCCTATGTAGATTTTTATTGCAACGATAGAAACTTCTAGAATATTCTTAAAATATTCTAGAATACTTTTAATATCAAATAGATAGCTATTCATAGATTTGGATTGCAACGATTGAATCGTCTAGAAAAAGATTCTAGAATACCTTTAATATCAAATAGATATTTATAAGGGAGCGAGAGTATTTAATAATTGTTATTCAGAGAAAACTCCGAAAATATGGTTATTTTCCTATGTAGATTTTTATTGCAACGATAGAATCGTCTAGAAATTACTTGAAATATTCTACAATACCGTTAAAATCAAATAGATAGCTATTCATAAGGGAGTGAGAGTATTTATTAATTGTTATTCAGAGAAAACTCAGAAAAAGTGGCTATTTGTCTATGTGGTATTTTCCCCTATATCTACCCAGTTTACCCCTTAAGTTTTTCTCCGCTTTAGTTTAGTTCAACACATGTGTTGAATAATGGAATGCATCTCCTGTTTATTGCTATTTAAAGTTGGCTTCAAATAAATATAAATATTTTTTCGTTATTGTTTATTCTGACTTGCTGCTCAGAATTTGCTGCTAAGAATTTGCTGCTAATTTCAGCCTCATAAAAATTCCCACAACCTTAAAACATTCCTTGGTCTTGCCGGATACTACAGAAGATTCATTCCGAACTTCGCAAAAATTTCAAAACCCTTAACCAAACTAATTCAAAATGATGTTAAATTTATTTTTGATTCAGATTGTAAAATATCTTTCGACTAATTGAAAAAAAGGGCTTTTTTCAATTACTGAAATTACTGAATTACTGACCCAATATTGAGATATCTGAATTTCGAAGAGCCATTTATGATGCTAGCGCTTTCGCTATAGGAGCTGTACTTTCTCAAGGCCCTGTAGGAAAAGATTTACCAATTGCATATGCTTCCCGAACCCTTGGCGCAGCAGAAACTCGTTATTCCACTATTGAACGAGAGCTACTTGCTATCGTTTGGGCAGTAAAGGTATTTAGGCCTTATATTTTTGGACGAAAGTTTACAATACTCGTTGACGACCGCACACTCATTTGGCTTTTCTCCATTAAGGACCCTGGCAGTCGTCTAGCCAGATGGCGATAAAAATTGGGAGAATACAATTATAACATCGAATACAAACCAGGAAAGAAAAACATAAATGCAGACGCCCTTTCTCGTATAAAGGTAAATCATTTTAAAGAGTGCACAACCTTCCAATCAAAAATCCAAATATTTGCCAACAATGAAACTGAGAGTCATCATAACCCTGACGAACTTGAAAGCAATCAACCTCAAGACCTTAACGACGAACAAATGACAGCCGAATTTAATAGATTCGTTAATCTAGACAAAACTAAATCAATCATTGATTATTCCAAAATCGAATTCTCAAACACTCAGTTACTAGACAGATCCCATAAAAATATAGTTAGCTTTTTCTGGCAAAACAAACTCAACGAACTTCACGACAAAATTATCGATGACATTTTTGAAGAAAATCCTCAATTCAGCACCGAAACCTTAAACACACTTGCAAGTAAAACTGTCAAAAATAGGAAATATACGATCATACCGATACTCTTCGACCCCGAGAAGGTTGTTTCTCATCTTTTCTACATTCTATATAAAAACCAAAATGAATTTAATAACTCTGAAACCTATTACATTGAAAATAACGTCGAACTCCCAATTTTTGAAATCTTATCATTCATATTAGCCGATACAGAAGTAAAACCATAAATTTGTCAAAACATCCAAATAACACCCACTATGATAAAATTCCTAACATCTTACAACAATATCATTGTGGTAAAAATAACTTACACCGTGGTATAAAGGAGACAATCAGACGTATCAAAGAAAAATACAATTGGCTCGGATTAACAAAAACCGTTGAAAAATTTATCAACTCATATGAAACCTGTCAAAAAGTTAAATTTTGTAGAAAAAACTTAACGATCCCTTTTGTAATAACAGAAACCCCGAAAACGGATAAACATAGACATTTTTGAATAGCCTACGAAAAACTATGCACTAAAATCAGAAATAAACTGACCAAATTCACCCAAGCCTACCCCATAAATGACAAAACGGCTTCAACAATTGTAAACAAACTACTAGTTTTCTTTCAACACTATGGAACCCCGCTTCGTATCCACTGTGATTACGGAAAAGAATTCGACAACAAAATAATGAATTATACGATATCAAATTAACTTTTTCTAGTGTACAACACCCCGAATCAAATGATAAAAGCAAACAATGCCGAAAATCCTACCGTACAAACACCCTTTCAATGTTTGCCCTATGTCATAATCTGTTATAACAATACTAAAAATAAAACCCATGGGTTCACGCCTTATGAGCTTATTGTCTTCTAAACGTTGTTTGTGGCATATTCTTGATTACTTTTATGTTTTTTTTTTTGGGCAATAACACCACAATCGAAATAAAACGAGGTATATTGAAGGAGCTTATATTTGGACACACCTCTAGTAGACCCCCCGAGACCTTATATAACCAAGAAAAATTAATTTCTAATTACGTTCGAGATCTTAACAGTAGAATGGAATATTTCTACCAACTCGCACGTTCAAAATCGGACAGACAGAAAGAAAAATCTAAAGAACGATACGACCAACACGCATCAGACAAAATCCCTGATTATAATGTAGGAGATAAGGTATACGTTAAAGAAGGTCAAATAAAAAATAAATCAGAAAACAAATTTAATGGATGATTTCAAATTACTGCAATATTTAAAAATTCTGCAACTGTCATAAACCTACAAACAAATCAAATAAGCAGAATAAATTTCGATCGACTAAATCCTTATATTGAATAAGATTATTTCTTTTCAGATTCTTGGTACTAATCCCGCTAGTCATTTCCCAATATACACTGACACCTATCAATAATACCATAGTAATCTTTTTCCACGAAGAAGGCTATCTGAAAATATCCAACGACAAATGGACCCTTCTGGTGTATAAAGACATGTATCCTTTTTCAAAAGCAAAAGATCATAACGAGAAAATTCTAGACGAATTATTAGAAACCTTGGATGACAATACCCCTCGAATGATATCGTTCAAATCGGTACCTCAAACACATGTAAGCCTTTTAAAACAAATAGCAAATTCTGTAGATTTAAAATATAAAGAAATCTTCGCTGAAACAAATCCGTAGTTATCAAACAGGAAGAAACGCGGATTAATTAACGGCTAAGGATCAATATTTAAATCAATCTCAGGCAATTTAGATGCCTCTGATGGTGAATATTTCAATGAATGCATTGATAAACTATCTCCTGACGAACATCAAATAGAAAACTTATTAAAGAACCAAATTTCTGTCACAACCTCTGTAATCGAAAATTTCAACTCGACAATTCAAAAACTCCAAGTTGATGAGCAGACCTTCAACCAAGATATAGAGGAACTAAAAAAATCAATCATGTCCCTCTCAGACGATCTTGCTTATTACGAAGCCCAAGTTAAAATCTTATTAAAAATACTTCACAGTTCAATAATTACCCCTGCTGATCTACTTGAATCTTTACAATCTCACAATTATTACAGAAAAATAATTTGCCTTTGCCAATATATAGTTCCAGTATTGCTCAATATGTCAATATTATTGAACTAGAAGCCTTTCAGATAGATACTAAAATTGTATTTGTATTGAAAATTCCACTTGTGAATCCTGAAAGCTATACCCTCTACCGGCTTTATCCCATCCCTTTACCAGATGAAAGAACAAAGTTGTTTCATATTCTTCCAACTATAAAAAGGTACATCGTGACAAACGATGAGTCAGTGCTCTACATATCTTTTCAAAATATGGAAACTTGCAAGTCTCTAAGCAAACGACAACAGATTTGTTCAGACACATATCCATACCCCATCGACAGCGACTCGATTTGTGAGGCACAACTCCTTAAGCAGCAGACGTTCCTGCCGAGAACTTGCCAGACAACCCTACTACTAGCCCAAGGATACAATATCCAACAAATTGAAACCAACCACTGGCTCATCACAGTTTCAGAAACGCTACCAGTTACCATAAAATGTTCAAGCAAAGATATCACCACGAAACTAATAAATCGAAATTCCTTGCTACACCCAAATTGCAACGCCTTCGTTGGAAGTACCCAACTTCATGCAAGAAAACTGATAGATACCTATCAAAACGTGACACACCGAAGTCACCCAGTGATATTTCCCTACAACTGTCGTGAACAAATTCCCTCCGAAAACTACATCCCAAATTTGAAACCGCTGAAACTGAATAAACTTGATATAGAAAACCTGAACATCGCCCAACACAAATTGAACGAATACTCCGAAGAATTGGACAAAATCATCAATCAGCCCTTCGTAGAAAAACACATGTCATGGTTCACCATTACAACAATTGTGTCAACAATATTATTAATTTTGTTTTTAGTATGTTACAAATGTAAAAGAAGATCTTCAAGAGTAATGGTCATCACAGCCACAGATGATGATGATCCACCCTCACCCGCGAGAACTTCCAACCGCAACTTCTACAGAAATTGGAACCGAATACTTGTACGTCGACGCCCAAGCATCCACCTTGGAGAACCTGTCGAAGAAGAAGTAGAACTTTAAGACTCAGTTTAAAAGTTAACGACCTAGCCTCAACTTTTGAAACAAAGGGAAGTTGTTATATCAAATAATAACTATAAACCATTGTGTGAAACATTGTATGTATAAACAATTACTTTTTCATAAGTCACACGTGCATTTCCATTAATTCAGCATCCTGTAGTAACAATTGACCATTGTGTGAAACATTGTAGGTATAAACAATTACTTATTCATAAATCACACGTGTATTTCTAATAATTCAGCATCCTATGTAAGTGACAATTGCAGTCAATCATTATGAATAACAAAAGAAACTGCAAATGCCACATTGACCAACATTATAAAAGTTCAAATTTGTAGCTCAAACATTATTCTAATTTCATTCCAGTTAGAGTCAACATCATAAGTTTTAAGTTTATTGTAAAGTCTTAATTTCTTTTAACAAATAGATTTTTTTAAAAGTTATATTTGAAACCAACGATATAACATATATGTAGTAAAAGTTCTTTTTTTGTAGTTTTATTAGTTACTGAGAAAACTTCATTGATGATGTTTAAACTAACGAAATATTAGTAATAATACGCTGAACGGTTTTGGAATAAGTTCTAAATTAATTGTAGTTTATTGTAGTAACAACAAAATATTACTTTGTTTTATATTCTTTTTAAGTAAAGCTGGATTGCTATACTAACAAGATTGCTTTAAATACATTTATATATTTTTTTAAAGCCTATTTTGTCTACAAACGATACTAATATATGTAGTAAAGTTCATTTCTTAGGGTTCCGTATATACAATATACGGATACCCTTATACTATCACTCAGGATTTCTGCCTCTGTCACATCACAGCCATTTTCTCCTAAACTACTGGACGGAAGAAGTTGAAATTTGGTATCAATGTATAGTTTGGTGACCCCTGATCTCCGAAACTACTGAGCCTAAAAATTTTGAAAAAAATAGGAAATATAGAGAGTTGCCCGAACTTTACAGGAAAATTAAGGAGAAACCATTAATATTAATTTTGGAGGGCAAATTATAGAATTAAATAAAAATTTCAAAATCAAAAAATTTCAAACGCATCATGTAATATATCAAATAAAAGGTCTCATTCTGAGGAACACAAATATATTTTTTTCATATTTAAAAAAAATTATTTAAAAAGATATTAACGAAAATATACCAAAATTTACCCATCCCCCCCTCCCCCTTATCTCCGAAACTATAAAACGTAAAGTTTTGAAAAAAAAATAAATGTATAGGTTCTGACCTGAAAAATAAGGAGAATCCTCTACTTTTAATTTTGGGGGGCCAATTACAGAATTAAATGGAAAATATAAAATTAAAAATTGTTTCTAACCTATCATGTTATATATCAAATGAAAGGGCTAATTCCGCCGAAAACAAATATATTTTTTTCATAGTTTTAAAATAATAAATTAATTAAAAGATATTAACAAAAATATAAAAACAAATTACCCATTCCCCTCCCTTATCTCCGAAACCATAAGTTGGAAAATTTTGAAAAAAAAATGGAGGTATAGCCCCTTACCTGAACTTTACTGAAAAAATAAGGAAAACCCCCTAATATTTTTTTGGGGGGCAAATTATAGGATTAAATGGAAAATATAAAATTAAAATTGTTTCTAACCCAGCACGTTATATATCAAATAAAAGGGCTCATGATGAAGAAAACAAATATTTTTTTTCATATTTATAAAATAAATTAATTAAAAGATATTAACAAAAATATAAAAAATTTTACTCATTCCCCCCCTTATCTCCGAAACCATGAGCTGAAAAATTTTGAAAAACTGGAAGTATAGACCCTCACCTGAACTTTACTGGAAAAATAAGAAGAAACCCCTAATAGTCATTTTGGGGGGCAAATTATAGAATTAAATGGAAAATAAAAAATTATAATTGTTTCTAACGGGTCATGTAATATATCAAATCCCAGGGCTCATTATAACGAATACTAATATATTTTTTTTTTAAATGAATATTTTAAAATATATTAAAAAAATAATTTAAAAAAAATTACCCATTCTCCCCGTTATTCCCCAAACTCTAAGACCTCATTTTTTTTGTTTTTAGGGAAAATATGAAAAAAAATCCCTAATTCTATTATTTGGTCTCCAAATAATAGAATTGCACGGAAAATAAATTATTGGAAAACCCCCATAGTAGTTTTAGGGACAAATTATACAATTAAATGGAAAATAAAGATTCAATTTTCAAACGCATCATGTAATATATCAGATAAAAGGCTCATTATGTGAATTACAAATATATCATATTTTTAAATCATTTGTATAAAAGATATTAACAATAATATTAAACATCGACTTAATTTCCACTTTAGAAACTACACTATTTAAAATTTGAAAAATACATTTTATTTATATTTTTAAATAATTTGAATAACAGATTTAATAATTTATAATTTAAACTTTGACCTATTTTGCCGTTTTTCTTCCAATCTACAGAGCCTCAAAACTCAGACAGTAGATTATAAAAGGCATCTCTGAAAGTTTATTAGTAAAATAAAACTCTAATGTTACTTTTTGGGGGCCAAATTAGAAAATTAAATATATATGTATTGTGATAAAAATTAAGCGAATCCTATGTGTGGAAAATCAAAGTGTATATTTTTTATAAATTTAAAACGCTTCCTTTAAAAGATATAAGGGTAAATATAAGAAAATGCACTTATTCCCTGCTTGCCTGAAACTGGAATATTCGAATCTTGAAGGTGGTACGGAACCTTAAGTATGCGAGTCCAACTCGAACTTGACCAAATTATTATTTGTAGTTTTGTTAGTTACTGAGAAAACTTCATTGATAGTGTTTAAACTAAGAAATATTAGTAATAATATGCTGAATGGTTTTTGAATAAGTTCAAAATTGTTATTGGGTGGCCCATAAGTATGTAGTTGTATATATATGGTGGTAGAGATCGGGACTTAGTAGAATTATAGTTTTACAATGTGGATTAAAAAATGTTTAAAAAAATTTTGTTATATAAGGTAGACCAGGAACAATTGCATCTTGCTATATGAAATACCTGAAATATGGTGCGAAGGAAAATAATATTTATATATTGTGTTTAATACATTGTTAGAAAAAGTTGCGTATAAAGGCGGGTGGAGTAGAACTATAGTTAGCTAAGTAAAAAGTTTTATATTGGGTGACAAATAAACAGCAGCATATACAGGATGGTTGCACTATATTGTGAAGCAGTTACAGTTATACTGTCTGGTTCCTATAAATGTTGAATAAAATTGTTATATAATGTGGCCCATAAGCACTGCAGATTGGGTGAAATGTATTCGGGATTGGTAGATTTATAGTTATGTTAGGTAGTTCAAGAAAGTTATAAAAAAAATTATATTGGATGGCCCATATGTTTCATAAGCTATTTCTTTTTGCAACGAATTCTACATTCCATACGCGGGTGAAACCGCGGGTAACGGCTAGTATATAATAAAAACCTTGAATTTAGTCAACCATTGCTGTTTTTATAGATGTGTCCACAGCTTTTGATACAGTGAATCATAACACACTCATTAAAAATCAAAAATATGTGGAATAAGCATTTTGGCTAACAATATTTTGGCTGGATATTTCAACATTTGGAAAAATCTAGAGATTATATATGTAAATAGGTCTGGATATATCTAATTAACCTTATCAGGTCTAGATGTTTAAAAATTGTAGAAAAAATAATTGTCTTACTGATTAATTAATTAATTTTACAATGTTAAGGAATCGGTAACAATGTAAATGTTTTTTATATTTAAAATTTTAAATGCCAAATATCAATACAAGGGCATAACTAATTAATAATTAACATTGTTATTCTTAATTTATACATACAAATCCACATTGCATTTAAAATAACTATTATTAGCCCAGGTTATTTACGAAATAATTTGGTCAAGTGCGAGTTGGACTCGCATTGTAAGGGTTCAGTACCACCTTCAAGATTCGCTGTATTTAGTTTTCTAATTTGGCCCCCAAAAATTAACATTAGAGTTTTATTTTACTAATAAACTTTCAGGGAAGCCTTTTATAATCTATTGTCTGAATTTTGAGGCTCTATAGATTGGAAGATAAAGGACACAATAGGTCAAGTTTTAAATTATAAATTATTAAATCTGTTATTCAAATTATTTAAAAATACAAATAAAAATAGTATAGTTTCTAAAATGGGAATTAAGTCGATGTTTAATATCTTTGCTAAACAAATGATTTAAAAATATGATATATTTGTAATTCACATAATGAGTCTTTTATTTGATATATTACATGATTCGTTTGAAAATTGAATTTTTATTATCCATTTAATTGTATAATTTGTCCCTAAAATTACCATGGAGGTTTTCTAATAATTTTTCTTATAAATTTCAAGTGAGCCCCAGTACCCCCAATTATTTTCAAAATTTTAGGTAGTATGGTTTCGGAAATAAAGCGAGAAATGAGAATTTTTTATATCTTTATGTTAATATCTTGTAAACAATTAATTTTAAAAATATATATTTGTATTTCTCATAACGAGCCCCTTCATTTGATATATTGCATGACACGTTAAAAAAATATTTTTTATTTTCCGTTTATTTCTATAAATTGCCCCCCCCCATTATTAATATTAAAAACTTCTTCGTATTTTTCCTATAAATAAAAAAAATAGGTCTTATAGTTTGGGGAATAAAGGGGGCAATGGGTATTTTTTAATATATTTTTTTAATATATTTTAAAATATTTATTTAAAAAAAATAAAAAATATATATTTGTATTAGTCATAATGAGCCCTGTGATTTGATATATTACATGATACGTTAGAAACAAGTTTAATTTTTTATTTTCCATTTAATTCTATAATTTGCACCCCAAAATGAATATTAGGGGTTTCTCTTTATTTTTCCAGTACAGCTTATGGTTTCGGAGATAAGGGGGGGGAATGGGTAAAATTTTTTATATTTTTGTTAATAACTTTTAATTAATTTATTTTAAAAATATGAAAAAAATATATTTGTTTTCGTCATAATGAGCCCTTTTATTTGATATATAACATGATGGGTTAGAAATAATTTTAATTTTATATTTTCCATTTAATTCTATAATTTGCCCCCCAAAATAAATATTAGGGGTTTCTCCTTAATTTTCCAGTAAAGTTCAGGTGAGGGGCTATAACTCAATTTTTTTTCAAAATTTTCCAGCTTATGGTTTCGGAGATAAGGGGGGGGGAATGGGTAATTTTTTAAATATTTTTGTTAATATCTTTTAATTTATTTATTTTAAAAATATGAAAAAAATATGTTTATTTTCGTCGTAATGAGCCCTTTCATCTGATATATAACATGATGGGTTAGAAACAATTTTAATTTTATATTTTCCATTTAATTCTGTAATTTGCCCCCCAAAATGAAAAGTAGATGTTTCTCCTTATTTTTCCAGTAAACTTCAGGTCAGAACCTATAAAAGTATTTTTTTTCAAAACTTTACGTTTTATAGTTTCGGAGATAAGGTGGGGGAATGGGTAAATTTTGGTATATTTTCTTTAATATCTTTTTAATTAATTTTTATTTAAATATGAAAAAAATATATTTGTGTTCCTCAGAATGAGACCTTTCATTTGATATATTACATGATGAGTTTGAATTTTTTTTATTTTTAAATTTTTATTAAATTCTATAATTTGCCCCCCAAAATTAATATTAATGGTTTCTCCTTATTTTTCCTGTAAAGTTCGGGCAACGTTCTATATTTTCTATTTTTTTCAAAATTTTAGGTTCAGTAGTTTCGGAGATCAGGGGGGGAACGGTCGATTTTTTAGTTTTCCCCCCAGAAGTACCCCTTAAATCAAAATTTCTTCTTTTGCGATACGTGCTCCTGATCAAGTCACCAAACTATACCTTCATACCAAATTTCAACCTCTTCCGTCCAGTAGTTTAGGAGAAAATTGCTGTGATGTGACAGAGGCAGAAATCCTGAGTGATATTATAAGGGTATCCGTATACTGTATATACGGAACCCTAAAAACGTGACAAAATTAATAGTAGAAGAAAACGGACATAAACTTTTTCTAATGATAAAGCATAACTAATTGACATAAAATTCAACATTTTTATCGATTCGTTTTTGTTTTATAACAAATAAACCGCGTTTTACACAAAAAAAAACACCAATGAAACCGTGTTTGCTACTATGGGCAATGTTACAGAGAAATGAAAAAATAAATAATCCTATATATATATATATATATATATATATATATATATATATATATATATATATATATATATACTCGAATACTAAGGATCAGTTATCAACTACGCGGATGAATTCCCAGAAACCAACTAAAACATATATATATATATATATATATATATATATATATATATATATATATATATATATAGACCTATATTCATCACATAAGAGTCCCGTTTAAACATGTGCAAGATACTAAAGCTTGTATTTGAGAATGGCTTTCCATTCTTAGTTCGATAAAAAACCATTTTTTTGTTTGGCTCACAAGTGATGTGCATATTGCGACTTATACGGTTTATGGTTCATCAAAACTTGAACTAGGGGTCGCGTCAGTCCTTCTCTATATACCTTACATTAACTATGCGAGGCCTCCGTATATGCACTGATTTTATAGGGTTATTGCATGGCAACAATGTTGTTGAGACCTCGATCGTTTGGTATTCACATCAGATATTGAACTAAATACAAATTGGAAGGGCGACTGCCATCTCATGTCATTAAAACCGCTGTTTCAGGGCAACAGAAAGAGAACGTATGAGCGTGAGATATTTCTTTGTCTTTTCACGGCATTATTATTAATGGTGTTTACCTGGTATTTGGTAATTTAAAAATAAATAAATTTTTGTACTTATTTTATAGCGTAGTGTTTCATTGCATTAAGTGAATATTACGAAACTCAAATATCTAAAATTATGGTTAATTGGGTAGTTTCGGGTACAAAAAAAATTCAATCAATAAATATCTCAATGGATTTTTATGCTTGGTAATTAGAAACATATTTTAGTTATTGCTTAGGGTCGAAAAATGCTTAACTTAAAGATAATATAGTGCATTAAAATCTAAATCAGGAGTATGTTTTAAATTTAAATTGTTTGTTAGGGCATCACGTAAGAACTTATTTTGCTTAATCTTTTTTTTACAAAGCCTATATATGGTTTGATTTAAAATCTGGTATAGATTTTATGTCTCTATATTGACACAAACGGTAGATATAGCGAAAAAACTTCTACCATGTTGGGTAACACAATTATTCACTAAATGTTAGATACTTGCATCAGCTTAGCTTTTATTCAAAATTCGGAATGTGCCAATGTAACATGTTTCGATAAAAAAAAATCGACTGATAGATGAAACGTACAGGGTGTTCCATATATAGCATAGGTGAAACATAGAGCGGAATAGATTTACATGGGTTTAAAAAATCTTTTTGAATAAGTGATAGGTGGACCTTAAACAGCTGCATATATACAATGTGGTTGAAATAAGAGGGTAGTGGAATTAATTATCCGGGGTGGTTCAAAAGAGTTGAACTGGGTAGGCCATAAATAGTTGTATATACCAGGCAGTTGAAAAACGGATGGAGAAAAATTTTATTTATACAGGGTGGATAACAAAATGTTATAATTTTTGGCTCATAAATAAATAAGGGTAGAAAATATTACATTTATACGGGGTGTATAATTTTTTTTGTTTTTAGAAAAAATGTGTTATGTAAACAGTTAGGATATTGGAATTTTCTTCTTGAGTAATAGTTATGAAACGGGTTGAAAAGCAGTTGTTTCTAAAGTGTTGTTGAATTATGTGATGGATTAGAATTATAGTTTATAGGGTGGTTAAAAATTGTTTAATATCCACAAGTAGTTGCTTATACAGGATGGTTGAAATATGTATGGGAGTATAATTACAGTTATACAGGAGGGTTTAGAAAATATCATATCATATCATATGTTATGATCTGCAAGCTGTTTTATATATAGGATGGTTAAAATATAGGGTGGAGTAGAATTCCAAGTATAAAGGGTGGTGCAAAATTGTTATATTGTGTGGCCCATAATTTTAATTATACAGGGTGGGTAGAACAATTTAAAAAATTATTTTATGGAGTAGAACATGAGCAGTTGGGGCAAAGTAAAATATGAGAAAAAAATGTGAATTAGCTTAGCCCATGTTAGTCTGAAGCTGGTAGTGTAACTCGTTCCTCGAAGTTTCCTTGGACTTCCATCGTCTTGAAATGATTGATCTCACAACGTTTCAAGACGATGGAACGCCAAGAAAACTTCGAGGAGCTTAGCCCATAATCAGTTGCACAGATAGGATAGTTGAAAAATAGGGTGGAGTAGCGGTATAGTGAATTATTTAAAATATGCTATATTAAGAAAACAATAAGCACATGCATATACAGGGTGGTTGAAATATTTAGTAAAGTAAAATTAAAGGTTATAGGGGATGGTTAAAAAACTGATAGGCAAATAAGTTATAATGGTTGACTAATTGGCAGCTGTATAAACAGGATGGTTTAAATATAGATGAAAGCCGCCCTGTACTTTCATCTATATTCATATCATATCATATTCATTCAATAAAAAATTTGAACAAAATTGTTATATTGAGTGGCCAATAAGCAATTGCAGTTTGGGTGAAATACGTTGGGAATTGGTGCATATAAATCCATTTAAGTTATACAGGGTGATACAAAAATGTTATACAGCGTGGCCTATTAGAAGCTTCGTATACAATAGTTGAAATAGAAGGAGGAGGAAAATTATAGTTAAATAGTGTAATTAAAACAATGTTAGAAAAACTTTCATATAAGGGGGGTTAAAATATAAGGTGGAGACATATAGGTTATTATTGTTGATTATTTGGCAGCAGTATAAACATACTGATTTGGATATAGAAGCAAGTAGAGATATAATTATAAAAGGCGGTTCAAACAAATGTATTAAAATAGTTATATGGGGTAGTCAATAAGTAGTTACAGTTTAGGAAAAATATGTTGGAGATTGGTGAATTTATAATTTTACAGAGTGGTACAAAAAATGTTATAATAGGTAGTTGTATATACAAGGTGGTTGAAATCAAGAGTAGAGTAAAACTACAGTTTTACAGCGTGGATCAAAAATGTAAAAAATATATATAGGGTAGACCATGAACAGTTGCATCCTACTATGTGGGTGGTGTATATGAACGAAGCAAAATTATAGTTATACAGTTTCTGTAAAACAATATTAGAAAAAGTTGCATCTAAGGAGTGGTTAAAATATAGGGTATAGAGAAATTATACTTTACAAGGTGGCTCAAAAATTTTCAGAAATAATTGTTACACAACGTAGATCATAAGCAGTTGCATAGCTGATATATAGGGTGTAGTAAAGTTATAGTTAGGAGTTTAAGAAATGTTTTGTGTTGTGACAAATAAACAGCACTTTATTCAGGATAGTTGCGTTAAAGCGAGAAGTAGAGTTACAGTTATACAAGGTGGTTAAAAAAAATGTTGAATAAAACTTTTACATAGGGTGGCTTATAAGCACTTGCAGTTTGGATGAAATATATTCGGGATTAGTTAATTAATTCTTATGTTGGGTGGTGTTTCATAATGTATTTCTTTTTGCACAGAATTGTACATTCCATACGCGGGTAAAATCAAGGAAAACGGTTAGTATATTATAAAATTATTCTTATAAAATTTGAAATATCCGTTCTTTAATCTGTCATTAATCGCAATAAGTAAGACTGAGATGGAAATCCAGCTGAATAGTAGGTTGCATAAATTTTCATTTTGCCTCACTATATGAAGATCCGGATTGTATTCATTTCAATGATATCACAGTAAGGAATGTGACTGAACCTATCAGCCGCTGATGATATTATAGGCCGAAGTAGAAATGTTATAATTGAAGTAAACACAATATCAAGATTGTTTAGTTCTGCAGATTTAGTGAAAACAACAATTTCATTAGAAGTAGAAATCTATTCTTAGACTTCTTGAAGTAAAATAAAATTTAATTTAGAAATCTAACAGAAATTATGCTTTTTAGAATTGCGTTTGCATGTGAAGCCATTTTTCCGATTCAAGATAGTGTAGTATCTGGAACTATGTATTTTCTAAGAAGAACTATCCCAGGGTCTAGTGAATTAATTTAAGAAAACTTAAAATAATTCACATTTTCGTACAACTCCGTTTGAGTGTGAAGACAATGTTTTTCCGATTCAAGATAAGATAGTGTCTAAAACTCTGACTTTTCCAGGTAAAATAGAATGCACCAGAAGTACGAACTAGAAAGTTTAAAATAAATTAGTTTTTTACAATTCCGTTTGCGTGTGATGCCAATTTTTCCGAATCAAGATGAGATAATACCTGGAACTGTGACTTTGTAACAAAGGGAAATGCGCCAAAAGTGAGATCTAATCCAGGGTCTACTAAAGGAATTTTGAAAAATTTTAATAAATCACACTTTTATAACTCCTTCGGCAAAGTTGTAAAAAAGTACCATTTGTGGAGCATTTTATTTAACTTGGAGAAGTCAGAGTTCAAGAAACTCACCCAACTTGAGTCGAAAAAAATTGACTTCGCAGTTGTGAAAAATGAACTTTATTTTAAGTTTTCTAAAACTACATAATTGTGAATCAAAAATAAATCAAAAATTGTCTTCACACATAAACTGAATAATAACAATTCGACTCCAGTCCCCAATATGTAATTTCGAAATGATTGTTAAAGAGCTCTCTAACAGATAAATATTTTAAAATTCAGAAACAGACTGTAGTAGGAGCAACTTCGAATAGTTATTTGACAGGAAATCACAGATGTTCTAAAACAAAGAAATAATTCAGCATTTGAACCATACAAGAAATAATAAATATATACAGTAATTGACAATGACTCCAGACTTGTAGCTGAAACGTCTTCACAACAGATACAATATACAGGGCTTTCATTTCAAGAGTACCACTCTAAATATGTTTAAAAGAATAAGACAAAAAAACACATTAATTTATATTAACAGGGGAGCACATTTTACACCTCTTTTTGCCAATCTTTTGACACATCATTTTTTTAAAGAGTACTTAGTAACTATGAAACCGTAAAAAAATATATTTTTTAAAATAATTGCTAATTACACCAAAATTGGTTAAGGGCAGCTTTTAGGGTATCTGATCACGAATCCGAGGTCAGATTTGCAAAATTCAAAATGGCGCAACCAAGATGGCGAATGAAAATGTAAAAAATCAGCCGTTTTTCACCAAACTTCTTATAAGGGTTTTTTTGGGTTAGTTGATCAGGAATCAAAATCAAAATTTAAGATGGGGGATCCAATATGGACGATGAAAATAACCCACGAGACGAAAATTTCGCCCGCCATCTTGAATTTTATAAGTTCCGGGCTCATAATCAGAAACCCCAAAAAACCTTATATACCAATTTTGGCGTATATCGGTTGATCTTGGATCGGCCATTTTGAACGCTATAGTAGTGCCGTCGTGTGACGTCATGCTTTCATAATTCGTTTTGACAGTTTGAATGTTAATCACTACATGTTTATTGTGAGACATTATTTTAATTATTTTCTGCGATAATCATGAATGCTAATGTGTATCGATGGGCCGTTCCTCAATGTAATAATACCTCGGTAAAAACTCCTAACAAGCTGTTTATTAACTTTCCAATAAAAAAAAAGTTAGAAATACGTGGCTAAATCTTGCAAGACGTGGCCCATCAGCTGTTTCCTGAAATTCGGTAATTTATTTCTGCGAAGACCATTTTGATGTAAGTATTTACTTTATTTACTTTACCTTTATAATGTTTGAAGTATAAAGTAAACATAATATCGGGATTAATAGTAGATTGTTAATAACATTGATTACAAATTTAAAATTAGGTTACATTTGTTTTGTTAATTGTTTTCATATCACTGTCTCTGTATATGAGTACGTAAAAACTTTATTATTGTTCCAGTTACCAAGTGATATGGAAAATTATATTCGATATCTTGTGATGAGTTCAGTTTCACAAGTATGTATGAAATCAGGGTGTATTCCCACAAGATTTGAATGTCAACCGTACATAAGAGAAAGAGCTTCTAATACAACAGAACAACAATATGCTATAAAAAATAGCGGAAAATATTAATTGAAGATATTGAAAAAGATTTAGCAGAGGAAAGGATACCTATAAAATCTTTAAAACCACCTGCAGTTCATCAGAAAGTTCAGGTATGTCCCCAATTCTTTTTTTCCATTATTGTCAATAAGTTACTACTTGTTTGGTTCAAGGATAAAGATTTCCCATTTATATGTTATGTTATTCGTCTTAATAATGTTAACATAATTTATCTGTGTGCTTAGCTTTTGCAGAAAATTATAGGTAGTTCTGATTTAAAACCATTTGTGTATACAATATAGTCTGTTGCAAAAAATAGTGCAACCATAATACCTATATAATAATATATACTTGCTAATAGTTTATTTTTATATTTTTAGATGTGCATAAATTAGAAGGTACCTACCCAAAATTGGCTGACAAATCTGTACAAGTACATATAATACCCAAATTTAGAAGTACAGCAGTCCATACTGAAAGTAATGTAGTAAGCCTAATGACATCACCTATGAAACCTTATTGCTCTTCTGTTTCTACTTCTCCATTAAAAATTGAAAGTTGTAGTACAACAAAATCAAGGACATCAAGCCTATTTAATAAAAGAACCTTAGAAAATAAATCTGACAGTGATAATTCATCTGTCACTCAACAAGACTCATTACCATCAATACAATCTCTTCAGGTGGAAACCACTTCAGACTCCAGTGAATTATCTGAAGAGGCATCAAACATCCTGAAATACACATTACTGAAAATTATGAGAAACCCATGTTGTTACATAGGTCTTCCTAAAAGCTGTTGTTTTTTATTGGATTTAATTGAAGAAAATACAAAAATGGCTATTAATCATATATTGCTTTGTTTAAAAAAATAAGACTACATAGTCCCTTTAGGCAGATTGCTGATGATTTTTCTATACACCCTACATACACAAGTAAAACATTTTTTAAAAATATACCAATTATAGCCAGTGTAATGCAACCTTTTTTTGTCTCATTAGAGAAAGATTTAACAAAACACACATTGCCCATGACTTTCAGACACAAATCTCATCATGTAAGTTGTATAATATACTGCTTGGAAATTGACAGTTTTTCTCACTTCATTTTCTAATATTCTACCACGTATCATAGCAGGTGTGTCTGGACCACTCCCTCCCATTATCAGTGCTATAAGAGTTCCATCATTCATTTTACTCCGACTAAATTCATAAGCTCTAGATGCTGTGATTCTGTCATATCGCAGTTCAAACCAAAGATGGTTTTGATGCTGTTCTCTAGTCTCAACCTCTATTTTAGTAATAACTTCAGTAGAGAGTATTAACGTTTCCAAAAATCTGGTGCAGGATTTCTCCTTATATTTCAGAACAAGTTGGTGCATTGATAAACTTTGAGTACTATTACAAATATAACTAGACTGAAATTTTAATAGCTCACAATTATCAAGTTTTCTTTTTTTCCCATATCCAAGAACTTATCAAGACCACTACTATTTGATGGTAAGCTAGGTCCACCATTTGAGATTTCCTTTGCTGTCATAGTCTTGCGGCTAGTTCCAATCCTGGATAGTTTGGGTTTCTTCCAGTAGCACGCTAAAGCTGTACAGGGTGGTTTTTCATGCCTTCTGTGGATCCACATAAGGAATGCTATTGAGTGCTTGCAGCCTCCTTTAGAAGGGAGACAATCCACTACTACTACTACTGAGACAGTGTATAACTTTGCTTGTACCTTATGTTCTGGGCAAATTTTAGCCTTCACTATACAAATCTTTCCATCGCGCTTAAGCTGTACATAGCTCACAGCGTCATCCCCATATGATGGTCCTGAGGATCTGAAATAAAAAAATAATAGTATTACTTTCTTTTATTATATATTGAAAGGTTGTAATACCTAACCGCGTAATTCGGATAAAATCCGTATTTTTGTAGAAATTTGAATTCTACATTGTGTCTTAGTTAATAAATATAGGCGATACTTACATTGAAGTTTAACATTTCGACATTCGGCTAACAGAAGTCATTGTTGGATGCAAAAAATCCTCCCAACATCAACAAGTCGATTCTTGACAAATTTGCACTATTTGCCTTAATAAATCCCTGTTCCATATAACACTTATTTTCGGATTTTTTGGTAGCACAAAACTGTTTTTCTTACTACGAAATATCCGATATTTGGCACAAGTAATAACGAAATCGCCAAAAGAATACAAGTTTGAAATATATACAAAATATCAAAATGACGTGACATGACGTCACGCGCATCTGATTGGCGTTTAACATAATATATATATATATATATATATATATATATATATATATATATATATATATATATATAATCTAAAAATAAGTCATTTTTTAGAATCTCTCCAACCTACATTATTAAAATAAATTACAATTTTAGTGATTTTTTGCTAGTGTCATCATGTGTATTCAAATATCCTAACTGCTTATATAACAAATTTTTGATACACCCTGAATTGCAATAATTTTACCCTACCCTTATTTCAAAGACCTTGTCTAAGCAACTGCTTATGCTCCAAACTATATAACTGTTTTAAACCGCCCTGTATAATTATACTCGACCTTATATTTCAACCATCCTGTATATTCAACTGCTTCTGACCATTTTTAAAGCCGTCCGTCCTATAACGCTTTTATAACTATATATAGTTTTGCTCCACTCTTATTTCAACCACCTTGTATATGCAGCTATTTTAGTGCCACCCAATACAATTTTTTTAGAATCACCCTTTATTCAATTCAATTCCAACTTATATTTCAACCATCAATGTATGCAACCGCTTATGTACCACCTAATATAAACGTACAATACAATTTATAATATTCAAATTGCGTGAGCAGTTTTAGAGAAAACGGTGACGATTCATTGAAAACTAGTCCTTTATTTATTTATTTATTTATTTTTCTGATTTTCTAGAAAACCGTAAATCTCATGTTATAGACAATTATATGGGACCTTTCTGTAAAGTTCCTTAATAAAATGTAGTTTAAATCATCAAAATTGCTCAAGCCATTTTTGAATAATTGCTCGTCATACATAAAAGAAAAGTTGTAGACGAATTGATAACTCCTCGTTTTTGGAAGTCCGTTAAAAATAAATTATTTGTTGACAAGATGAACTTACATTGCCAGCCATAAACTAACAAATATCACATTATCAAACAAAATAAAATAATTGTAAAATGTCAAAATTCGATATGTAAAGGCCGAACGCATCGAGCAAATCAAGGGTATAGAGCGTTAGTGTTGCCTGATAAAAACAATCTGTCGGGCTACGACTGACACCCCATAGGCATATCGTGGCAACGTTGCCGGGGCTCGGTAATACATTGAAAAATATTTTATATACAGAAGGCCTCGCATGTGTGTTAATATTGACGAATGGACTCGAATGTACATGACATAAAAATATTTTATTTTTGTTAATATCTTACCCCTCAAAAGGGATTACAATTAAACTTTTTAAAAATACTCCAAAACAACAAAATATATTATTCGAAAACTATCCCTTCATGTATATATATATATATATATATATATATATATATATATATATATATATATATATATATGTTGTTTATAAGGTTTCGCGGGCACTAAATGTATTAGATGGTTTCCGGGAATTCATCCGCGTAGTTGATAACTGATCCCTGCCGGGATGGATGGTAAATTGACGACGTTTCGGCAGAGTCACATCTGCCCTCTTCAGGTCGGTTCGCATAATTTTCGTAGCCTTCTGCTTTCGCTTCTAGTTACTCGAATACTAAGATTTTCAGAAGCGCTCGCGCTGTTATATAGTCGCGGCTCGGCGCCTATTGGTTGGCACCGTGAACGGCTGCGTGTGATTGGCCCTAAGCGCTCAGTGGGCACGCCTCCCGCCTGCTGATTTGTTATTTCCGGTTGAGTTGTTATTGGACGGGTCCGGGCCGGTACGGTGTTTAATAGAATTTTCCAACAATTCGATAAGTTCTGAATTTCATTGCGTGCGTTTAGACTGTGAGGCCTCTTCGCTTTTTCAATTGCCTCTCTTACGAGTCTTGATTTCGGGTGTTCTATATTTGCCAGTACTCTGGTGTTCTCAAAGTCTATTCGGTGTGACGTCGTGGTGACGTGTTCCGCAATGGATGTTGTTTTTTCCTGCTTTCTAATAGCATTCTGGTGTTCATCACGTCTAGCTTGAATTCTTCTGTTACTTTGTCCCACATAGGTTGTATGACAGTCTGCACATGGAATCTCGTACACTCCCTGTTGTTCTAAAGGGATCATCGTCTTCCGAGTCCTCAACACTGTGCTTATTTTTCTGTCTATATTGAAAATAGTATCAATATTGTGTCTCCGTAGAATTCTTGCAATACTGTCCGTGGTACTCTTGACATATGGTAAATAAGTGTGTGGTGTCTCTCATTGGCAACCCATAGAATTTCGGACATCTCGATAACTTTTAACGCGGAATGAGTTGCAGTTGGAGATTTTTGTCGATCCTACTTGCTTGGATTATGGCCTTGGTTGTTTTCTCCAGATAAGTTGTTGGGTCAGTAGTAATTTGTTTATATGCTGGATCTTGTAGCAATGTTTGAATTTTGTTTGAATAATCCGCTGTATCTAAAATTACAGTCGCATTTCCTTTATCAGCAGGTAGAATGACAATGTCCTTGTTGAGGCAAAGTTGTTCAAGGCCTCATTTTCTTCTTTAGATAGGTTCCTTTTGGGAGGTTTAGACTTTCTTAGAAAATGTGACACATCTTGTCTAATTATTTCAGCGCATCTAATTTTGAAACTGCTGTTTCCACGCCACATATTATGCTCTCTGTTGGTATATGAGAGGGAGCAATAGCGTAATTGAATCCCTTAGCCTTAGTCTGATGAACACCTATTTTGTTTACGAGAAACAACGATACAAACAGGTGGAAGGAGGTCCAATGGGATCGCCACTCTCACCAGTTAAAGCGAACCTTTTTATGGACAGCTTTGAGGAGTTGGTACGAAGAACAGCAACTCTTAAACCCAGTTTATGGTTGCGATATGTGGATGATACTTTTGTGATTTGGCCTCATGGGAGGGAACACCTCAACACATTTTTAGACCACCTAAAAAAAATAAAATTCACCATGGAGGTTGAAGCCAATAATCAACTGCCATTCCTTGATGTTCTCATAAATAGGAAGAAAGATGGAACCCTTGGCCATACAGTATATAGGAAAGCAACTCACACCAACAGATACCTTCATGCTAATTCTCATCACCACCCAGCCCAACTACAAGCTGTCGTCAAAACTTTAGTAACCAGATCACAAAGACTAGCTGACTAGGACAACATCAAACAGGAAATGGACAGTTTAAAAACAGCTCTGAGACAAAACGGATTTACAGACCGAAATATTCAAAGAGTCCTAAAGTCAAAACCGAGACGAACAGACGAGGAGCATGAGACACCAATAACCAAGGCTTATTTACCATATGTCAAGGGTACCACGGACAGTATTGCAAGAATTCTACGGAGACACAATATCGATACTATTTTCAATACAGACAGAAAAATAAGCACAGTGTTGAGGACTCTGAAGACGATGATCCCTTTAGAACAACAGGGAGTGTACGAGATTCCATGTGCCGACTGTCATACAACCTATATGGGGCAAACTAACAGAAGAATTCAAGCTAGACGTGATGAACACCAGAATGCTATAAGAAAGCAGGAAAAATTCCGCCACCACGACGTCACACCGAATAGACTTTGAGAACACCAGAGTACTGGCAAATGTAGAACACCCGAAATCAAGACTCGTAAGAGAGGCAATTGAAATAGCGAAGAGGCCTCACAGTCTAAACGCACGCAATGACATCCAGAACTTATCGAATTCTATTAAACACCGTACCGGCCCGAACCAGTCCTATAACAACTCAACCGGACATAACTATAATCACCAAGCGGGAGGCGTGGCCAGTGAGCACCAAGGGCCAATCACACTCAGCCGTTCAAGGTGCCAACCGATAGGCGCCGAGCCGCGACTATATAACACCGTGCGCGCTCCTGAAAATCTCAGTATTCGAGTAACTAGAAGCGAAAGCAGAAGGCTACGAGAATTATGCGAACCGACCTGAAGAGGGCAGATGTGACTCTGCCAAAACGTTGTCATTTTACCATCGATCCCGGCAGGGATCAGTTATCAACTACGCGGATGAATTCCCGGAAACCACCTAAAACATTTAGTGCCCGCGAAAACTTAAAAACATATATATATATATATATATATATATATATATATATATATATATTATAGCTAAAACATTTTTATTAACTGACGCGATAGATCTTCTCTTACCTAATTCATGTTCTAAAAATAAATACTGTAGCCCCGGTTGCTTTTGCAAAATTTCAGTCAATCCTATGGAAGACATATCTTTTTGAAAGGTCATGTTACCTCACCAGATGACCCTATCATTATGAATAAACCACCGTTGGAAAGTAGAAGAGTTGATCTCGAGACCTCTCATCTCACTTTCACAAAATTTAAAGTATACATACAGATAAGTATTGAAAACATTTGGCCATTCTGTATGAATTTTTCTAATGAGTCCATTCGAATAGCTAAGGGGTGGTAACTGTAGAACTATATCCTTATAATAAATAATCTAAATGCAAATTTTAATTTTAAGCAGACACATATTTATATTTCTTGGTTAATATGGATTTATGTAATAAATTTAGCAAAATAGAATACCTAAATTCCATTTAGCCACAAATGATAATAACGGAGCAATCATAATATGCAAAATGCGAAGGCTGTTGCAAGTAATTTTTCCATTTGTAAATGTTTCAATAACAGATCAAAACATATGAATCTAAAGAAATTTGGCTTCGCATTAATTAGTATTTATTAATAAAAAAAAAACTTAAAAGGAATCTGAAATGAACAACATAAAAATTATGTTGTTAACTAATTGAAGAATACCTTTTTTTTTCTATTATTAACTATTATCAATTTGTATCAGCGTTTCATTTTAAATAATAATAAAATATAAAATGTACTGAAAGTGTAAACAAAAGAATAGTAGCTTCATTTAAATGTGTCTGCTTAAAATTAAAACTTGCATTAAGATTATTTATTATAAGGATATAGTTACACAGGTACCATCCCCGTGCAAGTTTTATGATTCTGTATAGGTAGCATTTTTTACATAGTTGGGTGTGTAATATGTATCAACATAGAATTTGATGTTTGTTTTAATTATAAAGTGCTAAAGCAGAGAATTTATTTTAATGCTTTTAACACTTTATTAAAATGCTGTGAGTAATGCTACACAATTTAGTACACTGTTTTAACAAAGTACTTCATTGATACAATTCCCTGAACCTGAATGCACCCATTAATTTATTTCTAATAAAAATTGGCTGATTACAAACCAAAAAACTCTGAATGTCAGCAAATCTGTTTATTTAATTTCTAACTACAATTACATTAATATTACAAGTTCAAGTAAAATTAAAATAGGCTAATTTTTCCCACCCGTATGAATATGAATTGGCTTTCAAACCACCTACCAATTTACAAAAAACATTCTTTAAACAATCAGTAATTAACAACAATGACTGCAGTATATTAATTATTTATCAAAACTATAACTTTAAAACCATACTGCATCATTTTGAAGTTTTCAACGGTAATTTTATCAGACAAAATAATCTTCACAAGACATAGATATATTATAAAACCTAAAGGAGTTTTAGTAACAGTTAAAAACGCCTTTAAATAATGCTATTGATGTTGCAATGAACTACCAAACCATCTTACAATATAAAGTCTAACCTGTCAAAAAATGAATTTAAAACAATAACTGTTACAAGACCATACTTTAAATTTTACGTTCAGGTAATCAGTTTCTTCTAGTTTGTATTTTCTCAGTTTACTACCATACTTGCAGCTGGATACAGTTTTGTCACATTACTATTATATTTACATTTAATATGGAACATTGAACTTTGTATCTCTTAAAAAATGCTCAGTGAAGATAACTCTTTAATTACTTGCGAAATTATGCCACTCTTTATTAAATTAAATTTACTTACTTGCTAAAACAGAAATCACACCTTTCTGTTCGAAATTTTGAACTCAAAGTGTATACAAATGGTTTTTCTTCGAGTATTAAATTTCCTTGTGATATTTCCTTTTTTATAATGGGCATATTTTCTTTTTTGGTAGCTAGTAGTAGTACTCAAATACAAATAATGATATTTAGAATTCCAATGCTAAAATAGAAATTGCGCATTCACCTAGAAATTTTTTGAAACAAAATCGGCACAGATTATACAAAATCCTCTATTTGGCGTCTTAGATAATTTACCATCTGGGGCCTGTTTCATAATCTACTTGTGACTTGTAGTTTTGTAACTTGTAGAATTAAATGTCAAAATTATTTTATAAGTGACAACTTGTAAAATCCAAAATATTGGGTGAGTTCAGCAGATACAAACTGTTGTGAACGTTTGCTAACGTTTCATGTTTTGTGCTGCAAGTTTCATGTTTTGTGCAGCACAAAACATGAAACGTAAGCAAACGTTGACAACAGTTTGTATCTGCTGAACGCACCCATTAGTATTCGAAATGTGCACGAGAATAGCAGAGAACACAGATCATGCAAAAAATAGAGAGTAGCGCCACCTAACATGCGCAATTATTGGCGAATATGTCAAATAATGATGTTTATACAAAGAGAATAAATAATAAATAATGTTTTTAGATGAAGTTAAAAATGCTACACAGAAAAACGGAAATAAATACAGGTTTTGAAAATATGAAACGGAAAGTTTCCAACCTTAAATTGTAATGTGAAATAAATAAGTTTTAACACGTCATAAATGTTGAAGAGCTAAGAAATAATGAAAATAGTTATTTAATAGGATCACACATCACTCCTTAAATACAGGTGACATATACACCATATAAATTTTAATTATTACAGGTTAATGATTCTTGTATTGTCACAGGAGTAAAATGCAATGGTGTTTATAACCAGATGCAAATGCATGTGGCTACTTTAATATATCTTTCAAAAATAAGCAATGACAACAAGGAGGAACATTCCTTGATCAAATATTCAAAATGAAGTTCATTCAAGATGTTTTCATCAGTATCCAAGACTGAATTTTGTCAAACATGATCAATAACTCATAATGAATTATTGCAAGAGTCTTAAAACAAGTATTAGAGGCAGACACAATACTTAAGTTTAATTGCAGAAGTAATTCCTGAAATGTTTAAAAGATGAATTACACTTGCATGTATTTCTCAGTCTCCAGTCCGAAAAAAGAAGACTAAATATTTGTTTCTGCTACTTTGTGGCTTTATATTTTAATTTAAAAAAAAAAGTTGAATATGTTTCTTTCTGATAGAATATTTTATTTGAATAGCAATATTACCTGTTTCAATGTTAAGCAGTGTAGATTGCATTTAGGCATATCCTTGTGAATCTGCATGTGTTTGGTTGTGCATACTTAAAATAAATGTGTATTTAAAATATTTAAGCACATTTGTAATATATTTATTTACTTAGGAAATCTGTTTTGTATAACTATTTAATTTAAACAAGTATCTAGAATTTCTTCCAAACATTTTGAAGACAGAATGAAACTGATGGAAGCAGTGAAACATTATGAATATCATGAACAATTTTTGTTTCATAACTGATGAAAATATCAAACAATTTTAAGGTAATAACTACTGTTTCTTTAGTTACAAACCCAAAAACATGTTGCAATCCTTACAAGCCAAATTCCTCCACAAAATGTGATAAAACTAAAACAAAATGTTCAAGTATTCTTTGATAAATATCTTGAGTATTTAACAAATGGTTTGATTATCATGAAAACATCAGGTTCTGAAATATACAGAAATAAAAGTACATTTCATTTGATTAATGGGACAGTAAGTTTATAAGAACATCTATGAGCAAAATACTTTACCAATACATATACCAAAAATTATTTAAAAATGCAAGAAGTGTGAAAAAATGTGTGGCAATCACAGTAATATTCCATTTCCATGAACAATATAATTTCTTGTTCATTTTGTGTAATACCTTTGACAATGGGGTCTGATTTAGACCTTGAAATGTTTGGACTTTTGAAATATACAAACTTTCAAGTTCATGTGGTGTTATTCCCAAAGAACTCAGAAAAAATAAAAACCAGAGATGCTACAATTATCATCCAAAAAACAACATGGTTCCCATAATATGGTTTTAGAATTTCTCCTAGTGTGTAATCACTTTGTTATAATTAAAATTCACTTTGGATTAGGTATAAAAAAATCAAACATGCGTCTTCAAATGCAAATGTATTTCAACTTTTAAACATTTCAGGAATTACTTCTGCAATTAAACTTAAATATTGTGTCTGCCTCTAAAACTTGTTTTAAGAGTCTTGGAATAATTCATTATGAGTTATTGATTATCTTTGACAAGATTCACTTGGACACTGATGAAAACATCTTAAATGAACTTCGTTTTGAATATTTGACCAATGAATGTTACTCATTGTTGTTCATTGCTTATTTTTTAAAGATATATTAAAGCAGCAACATGCATTTGCCTCTGGTTATAAACAACACTGCATTTTACTCCTGTAACAATACAAGAATCATTAACCTGTAATAAATAAATTAAGATGTAAAATTTACCAATACTAATGTGTGTTTCATGAGATTTAAGGTTATGAGATTACTTACCTTTAAATTTGTTTTATACGCTAGTCCCTGTGTTCCGTAATTGGCATCGGTTTTCATAAATAACAATTTCAGGTTGGCAGTTCTGCTTACTTAACTAACGGACGAACGTTCCAGTAACACCGGTTACGGTTAACCCCATTCAAGGTCATTCAGCAAAATGTGTCAATGTTACCTTCAAAGTGAAATGTTAGTCAAAGTATACTATTTCATACTTTGACGTCCTATGTTTTAAAGTGTGAAAATTTGAAATTGTATAGATTTACTAGTAAAAGTTTTATATTAATAAGCACTTATATTATGGGTATAAATTATCTAATTTCTTGTTTATCATGTATAGTATACTGAATATAATGAGTGTTTATTTATTTTTCATCTTTATTGATCATAAAAAGAGCTCTACGACAAATTGCATTGTTGTCTTATATGTCTCTATGAATTGTAATACTTTCGTCAGGTGACAATTCGGATAACCTCAAAATATTTCACTAAGTTAACAACATACAGGAAAATAAATATTTTAATAATTTTGTTTAAATGCATAATGTGGAACATTTGAAAAACAAATTTATTATTCTGGAGATTTTTTGAAAGGTATTAAAGGTAAAATTAATGTTACATTATCTATATTTTATATTTCTTTTAGCTATATCCATTATTTTTGTAATACAGATGTCCAATCCAACCTTTATGAAAAGTATCAAGAGGAATGAAGAATTTATAATTTCAAAATATTGCAATATACCTATATGCTAAAATATTATTCGGTGTTTTTATGGGATAATAACAAAAGTGGAAAAACTTCACCAAATTGTGGCAAAACAGCCTGGAAGACTGCAATGAATCAATTATAGAAAATTACAGAAATTAATAGATCAAGAAATAGAAGTATACTTAGATCTGGGCAGTATTGAAGAAGTGAAATTTGTTAATACCAGAAAATGTGTGTTAGATTGCCAGCAGAAAAAGTCTATTGTAATAAAATCATCCAACTATTATTATTTATTAAAATGATGTGTTGGGAGAGTTTTGATGGTCAATATTCAATTTTCTTTGTGTATGATATATCACAGGTTATAAATTGCATAAAGAAGACAACTATGAATTCATTAAGAATTTACAAACATTTTTAGAAATAATGTTTACTCAGAAATGAAGATTAGAAGTAATATAATATATAATAGGTAATAATTTTATAATAATACAATACATTTTAAATATTTTATTTTGTTTTTAAGAGACAAAATTATTCGACACATATATTAATATTACATTTATCTGGGGTTGATATATTATTAAGAAGGTATAATATCATTGCTTTTGGAATCGGTATTGTTTTCCATATATTCTGGGTCTGTAAATTTTAAATGGGGATAACAAATGGGTTGACAAATCATTTGTGCTATATTATCTCCACGCTTAAATTGACACTTCACATCTGAATGATTATACAATAAAATTCCCAAGTTATCTCGATAATCCTCATCAATAACTCCACCACCAATTTCAATACCAAATTTCTGAGAGTTGGTTTCAATACTTGAAATCCTTCCATAACAGCCTTGTGGTAAACAAATACCAAGATCCAACATTACCAGAAGTCTGTCCTTTGCCTTTATTGTAATGTCAATAGGAGTTCTTAATAAAAATCCAGCTGAGTGTGATTTTACAGATTTTTCAATATTGAGAGCATGTTCAGAAAATTTCCAATATTTTAAAACATTGGTGTATTCTTTTTGTGTGACAATGGTATTCTCTACTTGTGTAGATGCCATTTTCACAGAAAAATAAGTGTGCTGTTTAATTTCCTTGATTAGAATAACATGAAATTGTTATTGATGAAAATATTTATTAAATTTGTAGATATCACCCCACCCATATTACACATCATACCCTCTCTCTAAAGTATATAATACAAGCATCCACTTGTTTATTTGTCATTTTTATAGATCCCACATAACAAGTTTGTAGTAAATAAATTTGAGGTTGCTGATACAAAAATAATTCAGGTTTTTGCTTGAAATTACTAAAAATAAATATTTAACAGTTTTTAAGTAAAAACATTTAAACATAATAAAAAATTGTAAGTTTTACACAAAGTCATTTTTAATCAATGACCTGAAATGCCATTTACTAGAGGGCAAATTAGTGATATTAAAATAATAGTTAAAGAAACTACAAGTGAATTATTTAATGATGAAAAATTTACCACCTTTATTTGTAGTCAAAAGGAAGAAAAATTTGACGTTGAGCAAATCAAACAACAAATGGATGAAATAATGCAAGAATTAAAAGCCCAAAAACAGATTAATGAGCAGTTCAAGTGTAAAATAGAAAAATTGAATCAGCACATAAAAAGAAATTCCATTAGATTATGTGGTTTACGAGAAGATCCAAATGAAAACTTGCCTGATAAAATTATATGGTTATTGAAAAACAAGCTAGGAATAAATGTTTCAGAAATTGATTTTGAAAATTGTTATAGAATTGGATCAAGTCAAAATGGTAAACCGAGACCGGTACTTGTGACAACAATGCAACACATGACCAAATTGGCAATCTTACAAAATAGAAAAAAATTAAAAGGATCTTCCATAGTAATATTTGAAGATATGACCATATCCAAATATATCTTACTCAAGGAGGCAAAAACAAAACTGGGTAAAAAGAATGTATGGTACTGTGGGTGTCGCGTTAAGGCTAATATTCGAGGTACAATACATACTATAGAAAATTTGGAAGATCTTGATAATCTAACGCATTGATTTTTTATTTTCTTTTTGTTTAATAACTGATTAATATTGTTTAACATTTATAGCTGGAACTTTATAAGAATAATAAAGGTATAAACAAGTATTTGTTGTCTGTCATTAAATTAATTGGACATGATAATTAAATATTTTTGTTATTTGAATTGCTTTCAATATTCAGGGAGAAAATAAAATTTGAAAAATCTATTAATTTTGTATCATAAGAATAAACATTCTTATGATACAAATAATGGATGGAAAATATAAAATTGAAAAATAGCATTGTTTATTATTTACATTTATGACAAAATTAGGAACACAATATTCTTGAATGGCGTAAATCAACAAGTGAATTTCATTTAATGAATCAATCATGATAATTAAATATTTTTGTTATTTGAAATGTTTCCAATATTCAGGGAGGGAATAAAATTTGATAAACTCATTACTTTTGTATGATGCAGTTTATAAAATTGACAAGATACATAAAATATAAAATTAAAAAATGTAGTTATTTACATTTAATGCAAAACAGGAACACATTTCTTCAAGTGATTTAAAAAATATTTTTTGAATCTTTTAAAACTAAATGTTTTTAAATTTTTTATTTTATTTTTACATAAATAAGTTTATTATATATGTATTAAAATGATATGATTCTATAAAAACTTATTCAGATTTCTCATATGTGTTTTTTTGGGTTTGATAAGAAGATCCAAAACCATCGCTACCGCGCTCACTATTGTTTTCCATGGCTGCTATGTCTGTAAATTGCAAACTGGGGTAAAAAATAGGATGACATATTAATTGAGCTATAACGTCTTCACGTTTAAATTGACGTTCTGCATTTGAATGATTATATAATAAAATTCCCTAGTTGCCTCGATAATCTTCATCAATAACTCCACCACCAATTTCGATACCAAATTTTCGAGAATTTGTTTCGATACTTGATATCCTTCCATAACACCCCTGTGGTAAACAGATACCGAGATCTAAGGTTACCAAAAATCTGTCCTTTGCCTTCAATATAATATCAATAGGAGTTCTTAATAAAAATCCAACGGAATATGATTTTATGGGTTTTTCAATATCGTATGCCTGATCGGATAATTTCCAATATTTCAAAACATTAGTACATTCTCTTGATATGGCATCAATTTTTTCTATTTGTGGGGATGTCATTTTCTCAAAAATTAACTGAGCTATTTGATCTCCTTGATGAAAGTAACAATCTGTACTGGAAAAATTATAGATTACAACCTTTATTGTGTCTTCTTTATCAATATAACAACTGCCAATTTCGATACCACAACGTAGTGATATGCCCGATTTGGAAGCAAGTCGTCCACAATAATTATGGGGTAGTTCACACTGAATTGCTAAATCAACTACCATATATTCTCCCGCTTGAAGATAATAACTAATGGGAGCTCGTAAATCTATTCCCGCTGCTCTAGATGTAGCTTGGAGTGGTTTATAATCTGAATACAATATCAACTGAATAGGTCTAATTGCAGTTGTCATTATTATAAACAAATACTACTATATATTGCCAGGCTTGAAGATAACAGCTAGTGGGAACTGGTAAATAAATTCCCGCTGACCTAGATGAGGTTGTAATAGTTTATAATATGAATACTTTAAGTTGTTATAAACATAGTAGACACCGTTATTTATATATATATCGCCCATTAGTATCCATCCCCCCCCTTATATAAATTATATATATATTAGTTTTCTTCTTTAAATTTAAGTTTTGTGATTTTACATCCAACGTTTATAACTTTGGTTATATACAAATTTTGATATCATATATTCATACTGAAACACATTTTGGACAATTCACATTTATTGCCGGTTCTTCTTCAGAATCAAATGTTTGAGAAATTTCAAGAAATAAAACGGAAAAGATTTAATTAAAATTAAAAACTTAATAAGTTTTAGGGGCGGGAAAGCGTTTCGTTAAAAAGTGTCTTACACCCATTAGAGTAATTTATAATTGGGTGATCCAATATGCCAGTCACTAGAAGGCAAACTAGTGACATTAAAATGATAACTATAGACACCTTAAACGAATTATTTAATGATGAAAAATTTATCCTTTCAATTTCCAGTCAAGTTGGACAAAATATCAGCGATCAAATAATGAATCAGATAATGGCTGTGGTGGACGCTCAAAAAAACATAAATGCCCATTTAGTGGATGAAATAGTAAAATTAAATCAGAACATTAAAAGAAAATCCTCTCGGATACACGATATGAAAGAAGACTTGGTTGATAAAATTGTTCAAATGTTTAAAGACAATCTAAAGGTAAATGTTACACAGGAAGGTGTCGAAATCTGCTATAAAATTGAAACATATCAAAATGGTGAACCGGAACAAGAAACGAAAATGGAAATTTTACAAAATAAAAAAACCCTAGAGAAAGTTTCATAACAGTCGGCGACATGGTGACTTCTGAACATCTCTTGGTTAAAAAGGCAAACAAAAAGGCGACTAAGAGAAAAGTATGGCATTATGGGCTAAAATATTATTCGCACTTTTTGAATAAACATAATTGAGTATTACTATTTAACATGCATCTAAAACTTTCCTTAAATATATCAATTTATACATTTAATTTTAAATAAGTATAGTAATTATGCTTTCAAACAAAGCTAAACAGCTAGTAATTTCTTTATATATATTTTTTAATTGAATATGAAAGTTATTAAATTAATAATTGTTTATTTTGGTAGTAATTCCCAAGTTAAATATATGTACCATATACATAATTTCTAAATTAAATATTATACCCATTTTTCTTGTAATTCTTTATTTTAATATACCTACCTACATAATTAATAAATATATAATAATAAATTAAGGTAAAAAAGAAACAAATTTAATTCTTTGATGAGTGTAGGGAATTATTAAATAAAATTCTAAGTTTTAAAATTATTATTTATTTTAACCAAACATTGTATTATTTAACAAAATTATACAATATGTCATAAGTTGTTTTATCCACAGGAACCTTTGCTTTTTCAAATATTTTTTTAACAATTGTATTCGGATCCTTTTCAAATTCTTCAAAATTTTGTATTACCAATTTATCGGTTTTTAATTCATTATAATAATATTTTAAAGCTTTGTGCGTTCTTATCATTCGAAAAGCCAACTTAATATGTGGCTTGTCTGTTATTAATCCATCTATAGTCTTTTTTACTGATAGCTCCTCATTCAGTAAAAGAACAGCACCCTCTATTTCGATATCGTGATTTAAATGTGATTTTTGACTTATAAATTTTAAATCGTCCCATTGTTCCGTTAATTCTACCAAAATCGGTACCGTATCCATTTTAAGGTTTTTGCAAATTTCTTCAACTTCTTTTCTTGTTGCCCACCAATCTTTATCTTTATGCACAACAATACCTATGGTTCTAAACTGTGGATTGCATTTGTAATGGTTGTTATCAATCCACTCGGTAATTAATGAAAACTTTCCAAAATTTTCAAAAGCCATTTTCCAAATTTCCCAATCCATATTTAAAAATTTTTCCAGAGCTCCATTGTTTGTGTTGAACGGTGTCAAAATTGTATGTTTTGATGATAGCAAAAGCACATCATCACCTTTATATGTATAGGTTACGATTTCTTGTAGAAGTTCATCTGGTTTGTTGGAAAACGACACACTACTTGAAGAGAAATTATTTAAATAATTGAAAAATTTTTGCAATGGTTGAGTATAAATGATCAATTTCGGTCCGGTTAATTTAACCACACTGTTTTTTATTTCCTGAATTAATAAATTTACATCACCAGGGGAAAAAAATGTGAAAACGGTATTAACACCTTTTAATTTTTCTGTTACACAATACCGTCTGTTAAAAAGAGATATATTAGGTAATATAATCTTCTTTGGGCATGTTGTTAATGAACCCCGTGAATTTCATGGTTTTTTATGGTTTTATCTTTTCTGGTAACAAAACACTAATTATATGTCATGGATACCAGGCTTTTATAGTATTTACCCACCCCACTCGTCAAATATAAGAATGGTCACGTGATCGATATCCCAAATAACGAATCTAAATTTACATTTAAATGTCGAATGAGAAATGCGCAATTTACCTCCGCGCTTCTAAATAATTTGATATAAATAAACCATCGTAAATATATTTCTCCAGTTTACAGCAATTACGTTACCTACACAACTGCTTATTGACCTAAACAATGGTGATTTACAGTTAGAAAATCTTAGTGATTTAGATCTTGTTAACATACCATCGAAGGTTTTGAAAGAGTATATAAAAGACAATGTTGGTGCCACAGAATTGCAAAATATATGGCACAAATTGCCTCCAGAATGTACTCAAGATTATTACATTCAAATCCTATTGCCCTGTTTTATTCACCGTAATCAGTTTGGAACCGAATTTGACAAACCGCCAAAAAAAATGTTGCGCTTGTAAAGAAAGTAAGAATTGGATAAAAACCACGACCATACCAAAAATACTAAGTGAGTCGGATCTTGCTAATATACCGTTAGAGGTTTTGGAAGAGCATATAAAAGACAATGTTAGTGCCACAGATCTGTTGGAAATATGGCACAAATTGCCCCCGGAATGTACCCAAGATTATTACATTCAAATTCTTTTGCCGTGTTTTGTTCACCATAATGGAACCAATTTTAACGAACCACCCACTTCACAAAAAAGATGTCCTTCATGCAAAACAATTCAGAGAAAAATAGCTAGAGGGTTTGTTGATAAGACCACATAGAAACACATCTTAAAGAGATTATTTGAAATATAAAGACTAAAATTTTCTTTAAAAATTATTTTTAAATCTATCCTTATACAATCAAAATACTTGATTTGGTGTTGAATCATAACTTACCGTTTTGTATATGCTTTATTCAAATCCAAATTTACATTAGTATCTTTTAGTTAGAAAACATGAAACCTAAATCCCCACCCCTCCTTAAGACATATAAATAATCGTCATATTTAGTTTAACGTAATCATGTCAGATAGAGCATATAATCAACTACTTACCGACCTGGTGGGTGATCAATTAAATTTGGACAATATTCAGTCAACTATTTTGAAAAAATATATAAAAAACAATGTTAATGCTACTAATTTGTTAGCTATGTGGCACAAACTGCCCAAAGAATGTACTCAAGATTATAACATTCAAATTCAGTTGCCGTGTTTTTATCACCACAGCAAACCATATGGAACTCAATTTGATGGACCCCCTAGTTCACAAGAAAAATGTACCTTTTGCAAATTGTGGAAATGTACTGATAAAGCAATACAAAAATGAATGTTTACTAGATGAGTAATATATAATACTTTTGAAATTATTTTCCATACTTAATCCTTATCATTTATTACCCAATATAAAATTATATATTTAATAATACTAACACGAGTGTGAATTAAATAAAAACCAATAATGTACATACACTTTACCATACTGGAATAAACATTTAACCGTTACTTGATGAGTAATATATAATACTTTTGAAATTATTTTCCATACTTAATCCTTATTATTTATTACCCAATATAATATTATATATTTAATAATACTAACACGAGTGTGAATTAAATAAAAACCAATAATGTACACACACTTTACCATACTGGAATAAACATTTAACCGAGAAGCTTTGTTTTATTTCCACTCAAACTACTTTGATAGACCAAAAAAGCTTTTAATTTTTCTTTCTATCAAGTTTACAACTAAATAATACTTAATTTTTTATATTTTAAGTTTAACAAATTTACATAATAATATATCATATGTCCTTACATTTATAGGGACTTGTGATTTTTCAAATACTTTTTTAACAGTTAAATTAGGATTTTTTCTAAATTCTGTAAAACTCTGTAATACTAGTTGATCAATTTTTAATTCATCATAATAATATTTTAGAGCTTGAAAATTTCTTCTCATTTTAATAGCTAATTTAACATTAGAATTATTTACAGTTAACCCATTTTTGGTCATTATAACAGGTACGTTCTCGTCCAGCAGAAAAACAACACCCTCTATAGCAGTATTGTTATTTAAATTTGACTTCATATTTATAAATTTTAAATCATCCCATTTCTCATTTAACTCATTCACTATAGGAACCATTTCCATTTGTATGCTGTGACAAATTATTTCAACTTGTGATCGCGTTGCCCATATATCTTGCTTTTTATGCACAATAATTCCTATACATCTAAAATGCGGCTTACATTTATAATCTATTTGATGTTTAACCATCCATTCGGCAAATAAAGAAAATTTTCCATTTTTTTCAATGGCGGATTTCCAAATTTCCCAATTCATATTTAAAAAATGGTCCAAAGCTCCATTATTTGTATGAAATGGTGTTAAAATTATATGTTTTGAAGAAATTAAAAACACATCATCGCCCTCGTATGTGTAATTTAAAATTTCTTTTAGAAAGTCATCAAGATTTTCAGAGAAAAGTGTAACCTCACTAGCAAAAATATTTAAATGATGAAAAATTTTTGCAATAGTTCAAAATGAACCAATAATTTCGGTTTTGATAATTTTTCTATGCAGTATTTAATTTCGTTAATTAATCACTAGAAATGAAATATGTAAAAACAGTATTACTGCCATGTAATTTTTCCGTTATGCAATATTTTTTGTTTAATATATTATCTTCTATGGGAATTTCTTTAATGAATATCATGTTTTTCTTCTGATGTTAACTTTACTAAAGCTCTAAGTATACTGGACATTTATAATACAATATAAAGCTTTAAATTATTTAACTCCCTTAATCATATTTATTAAAATAAAAATCAATGGAAATTTACATTTAAAAGTCATTAATAATTTTAAGACAAGCTTACAACAACAATTCTGTATAACGCACAAATAAAAAAATACAAATTTTCATATTATATCGCATTTATTTTTACCGTTTTATTAAAAACTACAAAACTTTCAGTGAGACTTTCTTCAAAAGATTTTTTTATATAAGTCACTATGATGGCATCGGCGTGCTGTTCTGTTAACTGTAATATTTTTTCCATTATTGATGAGCAAATATTTAAAAAACACAATGTTAAATTTATACCAAGTTCAAAACCAATATTTAATTTTAAAAGAATAATACATGAACTAGATTTTATTATGTCCAAAAATAAAATTATTTCAGAGACTGATGCTCAAAAATCTAAATAATATGTTCTGGTATCATTGGCTGTTCAAATGTCAACATAATATTGAAAATATGACTATAGAGGATATAAAAAATTTAAAAAAATTTATCGAAAAAGATTCCTTTGTTCAAACACCTCGAATAGAATCTTATGCTGCTACTATTTCAAATATACCCAATGCATTTAAAAAACTCTTAATAAACCGTCAATATACGTTAATGGAACCAGCTCATTCTCCGTGGAGTGTTTTCATATTTATTGGTGTCTTTTTAATTATAATGCCTTTACTTGTAAGTCTTGAAAAGAATAACTCTAGGATATCTAAAGTAGAATTAAATAATTCCAAAAACTTTATTAATCAAAACATGTAACAGGAATGTTTTTACTTGTTTATAATTGATAATTAAATTATAATAGTATTTCAAATTAACAACTATGCAAAACAATTACACTATACGAAAAAAAATCAGTTCATTCGCCACGAATACGTCTTGCCAATTGTAGGTCATGGGGAGTAATTGTCACTCGTTTGGCATGAATAGCACACAAATTGGTATCTTGGAAAAGACCAATCAAGTAGGCTTCACTAGCTTCTTGTAAAGCCATTATTGCCACACTTTGAAATTTTAAGTCACATTTAAAATTTTGCGCAATTTCCCAAACGAGTCGTTGGAATGAAAGTTTTTTTATTAACAAATCGGTACTTTTCTGATAATGACGAATTTCACGAATAGCCTTTGTACCGGGTCTGTGATGATATGGCTTTTTCACACCACTCGAGGCGGGTGCATTTTTACGTATCAGATTTGTTGGCAATTGTTTCCTAAATACTTTATCACCGCCGGTTGATTTACGTGGAGTATGCTTGTACGAACCATTCCGAGTACGATTCACGCTGACAATGAGATATCAAATGGTATTTTGGATGGTCGTCACTTGTGTTTTTCACCTCCATGATTCTGAAAAGATAAGTTTTAATCAAGAATATCTCCTAGCAGGCCATGTGGTTTAGATTGTATGGACAGTAGTAAGGTGCGAATCCACAATGAGAATATTTTATGAGATTTTTGTCTCATGAAATAATAATCTCGGGAAAATTTTTATTTCATTGTGGAAACAGGCATGAGATACGTGATATACAAGAGATAATCTCGTGAAACAATGTCTCATGAGAGTTTAGTTACCAGAACAAGTTTCAACGTGTAAACATGATATACTGTGCATCTCGCATGAGACATTTATCTCACCTGCTGCACGTGACTGTCATTGTTGTTTCGTGAGATAAAAATTTGTTTTTTCCCAATACTGAGTGAAACTATTGAAAAAGGACGTTTAAAAAGAAAAGAGTGTAATTTTAAGTGGACCAACAAATATCCTTCTATCATTTTTTTGCTTTTTTGTTGGCATCTTTTTATGAAATCACTCCACAAGTCACAATAATTTTATCAATAATATATTTTTGAAAAATTAATTTCATTTGCCTCTTCTAAATTACAGAACATACCGTGGAAACACCACATTCAGAAACACTTAGTCTCATGAGAGTAAAATTTCATAAGTTACATAAATTCAAATGTTTCAAATAAATATCTCATGTTCTATGGAAACATATCTGAGATAAATATATCATGAGACTAAAATCTCACGAGATTTTAGTCTCCTTGTGGATACCGGCCTTTAAAGAATGAAAATCAATCGATAATTGTTAAAGTGGGGATTATCATATAAATATCAACTCTCGAATGTAATTCATTCTTATACATATTTTCAAACAAGTTAGCATTTGCGGTATTCAATTCCAAGGGAATATTTGCTTATTATAATTATAGATACACAATCTCGTTAGCATTATGGAATGTTTGAAAAATAAAAATGTAATTTGTCCATACGATTCAAATCACGAGATACGGCAATCACGTTTACCAATACATTTATCAAAATGCAAGAAAAATCACCCCAATATTTGTCTTGAAACGTGTGACTTCAATGCGTTTCACAAAATACCGAAACATGAACTGGAAATGCATCATAATAATTGCCCAGATAAAAGAGACATTGAAAGGGCATTATTTCGGGGAGAAGATGAACCAACAAATAAATTTCCCATTTTCAATATGCATGTACCGACTACAGAATCGTGGGATGATTGTAATTACACTAGTTACGATCCCACAAAATTCATTGAAAATAAACCAGTGTTGCGAAAATATGTAAATCTGTCAAAAAGCAAACGACGTCAATTTAGGAATATGGAACGAATAAGATTGCAAAATTAGAAACCAACAACAAACAACTGCAAAACAACAATGAAAGTTCTGAAGATATCAAGAAATTATTAAGACAAATACATATAGGAAAAAATACAGCATATATTCCAAAATATTAAATGAATAAAATTGTAAGTGTAAATAATAAAACATGTAATTTGTATTTATAAATTTCTGAATGCTTGTGATTTTTAAAAATAAATGAAGTATGGAAAAAAATAATGTTTTATTTATATATTTAGTATACAAACAGTATGCTTATAAATAATTTGACAATTGTTGGTGATGCAAAATGGAGTGCCTGAAAATATGAAAAATTGAATATTGTAGAAGTTAGCTAGTTAATTCTAAGAAAAATTATTTTACAGAAATGATTTTTGATTCCAGTTTTTATTTTAAAATATAGATCAAAAAAATTGTTGAATAAATTAATTCAAAAATTTATAGTAATTTAAGTTTTTGTGCTAAACTTGACTTAAATATAAATTTACAATTATTGATCAACTTGAAACGTTGATGAATTATAATTAAGAACAAATACACAGTAAAAATAGAGAAATAACTTAATGTAGATTTACATGTAATAATCAATGTTCGGCATTTCGTGTATATAAAGAAGGACTCGCTTCTAATTATTCAAAGTATTACTTTACTGTACACATAATCATGCAATCAAAAGAAAAGGATCGTGAAATATGTCCCTATAATGCATGTGGTAATAAAAAAACTTATTGGAAGACATATTTTAGAATATGGAAAAAATTATCCGCATCTAAAAAGATGTCAATTCAATACGAGACATGTAATTGTCCGGAAGACAAACTGGAAGAACATCATCAAAATTGGCTGGAGAAAAGGGACGATGTATTGTATTTATTAAATCAAAGCAGATATCCATTGTCAAGAAACGAAGATGAGCAACCAACAAGATACCCGATTTATAATATACACGTACCAACAACAGAATCGTGGGATGATTGAAGAAGCAATTGAAATATGTTAACAAAAAAACTCTGTATTATTTAAATATTGTATTTTCTTGTATATATTTATTTAATTTAAATTAACACAAATAAAATATGTATTATAAGATATTTCGGTTTTTATTTCTATAGTGTTTAAAGTTTTGCAATTTAAAAACGAAATCTAGTTCCAATAATTTAAACGTTTAAAAAATTATTTGTGAATCAACAAGCTTTTTCTAAGTTGGTTGTGTAAACATTCAATTCATGGATTTTTTAAAAGATAATAATAATCTCACCAAAAGATTTACAGACTAAAAAAAATGAAACATAAAGCTTGATTAAAAATTCTAATTGAGATTCATATAAAAAATTGTGCTCTAAGTTTTGTAATTAAAATGAAGGAAAAGCAAACGACTTAAAAAATTGAAATCTATATTTTGATTCAAATATAAATTTTATAATTGATGAATGTAAATAAAATTTAAAATTGAATATTGTAGAAGATAGCTAGTTAATTTTAAGATTATGAAAAATTATTTTACAGAAATGATCTTTCAGTTTTTATTTTAAAATATGGATCAAAAAAAAAGTTGAATAAATTAATTCAAGATTTTATTTTATGGTAATTAAAGTTTTTGTGCTAAACTTAACTTAAATGTAAATTTACAAGTATTGATCGACTTGAAACGTTGATGAATTATAATTAAGAAAAAATACATAATAAAAATGGAGAAATAACTCAATGTAGATTTGCATGTAATAATCAATGTACTAATTAATATTTTTAGGGGGGGGGTATGAGAAAGAACTCAGCACTTTGTGTATATAAAGAAGGACTCGCTTCTAATTCTTCAAAGTATTACTTTACTATACACATAATCATGCAATCAATAAAAGATGATCGTGAAAAATGTCCCTATAATGCAGATCATGTGGTAACAAAAGAACGTATTGGAAGACATATTTTTGAATGTGGAAAAAATTATCCGCATCTAAAAAGATGTCAATTCAATATGAGACATGTAATTCCGAAAGACAAACTGGAAGAACATCATCAAAATTGCCCGGAGAAAAGGGACGATGTATTGTATTTATTAAATCAAAGCAGATATCCACTATCAAGAAACGAAGATGAGCAACAAACAAGATACCCGATTTACAATAGGCACATACCGACAACAGAATCGTGGGATGATTGTAATTACAATAGCTACGATCCCACGGAATTTATTGAAAATAAGCCCGTTTTGCGAAAATATACAAATTTAACAAAAACCAAACGACGCGAATTCAGAAATATGGAAAGAATAAGATTTGCAAATTTGGACACAAAAAATAAACAAAAAGCTGCAATCAATAAAGAAAGTCAAGAAGACATTAATTATTTATTAAAAGAAATAGAAGATATAAGATTTCAGAATAGTGAATGGGTTTAATTTTGCTATGTTATAATAATTTTTATATTGTTTTGTGTTTAAAAAAAATAAATTAATTTAGAAAAAAAATCTTTTATTTATATATTTAGTACCACATTGAAGTAAAACTAAAGTTTATTGTAAATTCTAATTATTATATCTCATTAAATAACTCCAGCTAGTTGATGTATTAAAAAAAGACTCGATTTCAACAATGATTATGAGTATTTCATGGTCGACATTCGAGACCGTCAAATTGAAATTTAATTGAAATCACTTTCTATGCTGCGCTCAGTTTTTAAATCTTAGTTTTAATGAATTCTAATTTTTAAATATTGTCAAATGTTTTTATATTCAATTGAAAATTTCTTTTAAAATTTTTTTGTTAAACAGACCGAAACTTCTCATGTATTAAATTTTATTTGCATTCATCAATTATTAAATTCATATCTATCAGAATTTAGAATAAAAATTTCAAATTGTAAATTATTTGGCCAGATATTTCAAAATAAAATATTGAGCACGACTTGAAAAAATATACACCAAGCAAACTTGGCATAGTAGACATATAAAACTGAAATTCGCGACATTTTTTTGTCGTACTATTTAGAATCAAATGCGTTTCGTTTATTCGAATTGTAAAACTTTGAGCACAATAAAAATACAAACATGCATTGTTGTGTGATTCGCAAATTGGTTTTTCGTAATTTACAAAGTACGTTGTAGATAGACCGCGTGAACTAATGAAAGTTAACAAACACAATTTTTTTAAGCTTAAATATTTATTTAAACCACAATTAGAATTTTGAATCGAGATATTTTAAAAAGTTTGCGTTTCGACAATTCAAATTATAAATCTTTTAAGAATAAAATATTGAACGTGATGCTCGTTTTAAAAATTATTCATGATTCAAATGTTTATACAAGCAACTTCTGAAAACATTGATACATAAATATATTTTTCAAATCGTTGAAATTATTGAACATAGTCTCCGCGGTTTTATTTCTATCTACGCAAATTTGCAATCTTAGTTTTTTAGTTTTACAAATATAAATTACAAAATTTACAGCACACGGTAGAAATAAAAACTGGAGCAGAAATAAAATATATTGGAAATATATATATATATATATATATATATATATATATATATATATATATATATATATGTTTATATTATAATAGACGAACTTCGCATCATCCTCTCTAACTTCTTTATTAAAGATATATTTATGGATAAGAAGTGAGTCGCGCGCGAAGGATATATTGTTTATATAGTAATTTCTGTACCACATGATCGACAATAACCCATTTCATTGGTCCGAGCACCCGAAAGCTTCCCTTTCCACCAAAAATTAGACGAAAATCATGGTAGAAGGGGTAATTTTACGTTCAAATGAATATCGAAGTTCGGATAGAGGAGTCGTTTGAGGTTATGTTCAAAAGGTTACAATTGTTTTAATAAACAAATATGCAAGTAATAACCATTGAATCGTAAGATGATTGTAATTACATTAATTATAAAATTCATTTAAAATAAACAGTGATTAAATTACAATTGTAAATGAAAAAATAAAACATTTATTATTGTTAAACTGTTTTAATAATAAAAAATATGTAATTTAACAGTGATTATTAATGTTTTAATGGATTAATATGTAAAATTACTTGTCTTGTCAATTTTCGTTTCATGATATTTAATGGAAGGGGAAACAAGTAAGTACTTTCACACATGAAATTAGTAGATATTGAACGCGTGGTATTAAAATCAATATATAAACAAATATTCTATCGCGCGCGATTCACTTCTTATCCATAAACGTATCTTTAAAGAAGAAATGTGGAAAGTGATAGAGAGTTCATGAATTATATAAAATATCAATTAACTCTCAATATTTGATTTAATTTTCTTTAATGTGTTTTTTCGTATATTCACATTGAGTTGTTTGTCGTCTGCAAAATGCTTAACTGCTCTATTAATATTTTTGCAACATATACATTGAAAAAAATATACAAGTTGGTAATTTTTTTCAAATAATACAACACTTCCGGGTTCTTGATAATCCTTTGAAGATCTTATATTTACGAAATAGATACTTTTTTTATTATCGAATATATAACGAATATTTAATTGGTTGAATATTAATAAAACTCTTGAGACTGTCTCTGTTATTTTATCTGCCACTACAATACCATAAGACAAAAATATAATATTTTGATGTATGAGAATAAATGGTTCGACAAAATTGCAAATAATATCTAAATAAACATCTGAAGAATTGATTCCGTTCAGAAAATTGAGTTCATTTGTTAAAATTTGTCGAGGTACGTTTCCTGAATTTACAAGAATACTATCAAGAAATGCTATATAAATATATTTTTTTATATGTTGCCTTTTACAATAGTTTTTTCCACAAACTTCGTATCGAGTAATTTGAATTTTTCTACACTTTTCACTTTGTTGAGTATCGGGTGATTTATAATTTATCAAGTCGAAAACGTGCACTTTCGCGTTGTCTATACATGCGATTTTTTGTCCTATGGCAAAATAGTTGTCTGGTTCGATTGAAGGAGTTGGTGTTTGAAATTCAAAAATTTCTGAAGAATCTGTTAAGAATTTAACAGTATACATATTATTGTCTTATATGAAAACATAATATGGAAAAATTTGAGTCTGAATATACAATACTGTTAATAATAGATGCTGAAGCATTTCACACGGCATCACAATATTTTTTAGAAAAATACACGAATCAATTCAATTATGAATCTGTTATTCGTTATAACGACAAAACATTAAATAGGATAGAAATTCTCAAACAGAACAATGATGAAACGTCGTACAAAAATATATATAGAGTTATAATTAAAAACGACGTGCCCATAAATCCACAACTGTTTGAAGAATTCATTATACCAGAACAAAAAGAGGAAGAATTTTCTTTGATTAAAAAATTTACTGAAAATATTATGTATAAAAAAAAACAAACTTTACAGCAAGTAACCGACGTCGTGCCATTCATATTAGACAGTAAAAAGAGTATTTTGATTCAGTGCTCGTGGAAATATAGTAAAGAAACCAACTTATCTGAAAATGATTTTCGTACGGTGGTTTTAAATAACGTAAACGATACAGATAAATCTTTTGTACCAACTTTTTGTCAAACTCGTATATGTGTTTACGATATAGAACATACAGGCATTCGTCTATCGATAGGTAAGGGATTTAATTTTGGTGGAACCCAGGAAGGACGTCGTCCGATTAATCAACATTATTATATAGAATTTGAAAAGGAAGGAATAAGTAAAAATTGTGGACAGTCTACATATGAAATAAAAAAATTTACACAATCTGCATTAACTACTACCATCATTGCTATTGGAAAAACTCATAACTAGTACCGGAAAATTCTGTGTCGACTATGGAAATCGATTGCGACAAATATTTTGGGATGATTTTATCAGAGAATTTACGAATAATTTTACAAGGTTTCTATCACTAAGTATTACAAATAAAAATACTGGATCACTGGAAAACGTATATATAGCTCCTAAATGGAATGGCATTAGAGGTATTGGCATCTGGGATAATAATAATGTACTTATAAAAACATCTAAGTGTTTACGAGAATTCTTTGTCCCTTCTCAATGTTTACAACCCCTAATCGTCCAAGTAGAAATGTTCTCGTCAAGTTCGAATAAAATTACTGACGATAAAATTATAATAACAGAAATAATGGGAGTAGCAATGTGCACAAAAAAACAATTATATAGCTCACAAACGACCAACGATGTTCCTATTAAGTATAAATTTTATGTCAATAATTTAACTTCAGAAGAAAATAATGTATTTGTTTTCTTGAACCCTTTATATTCAATGGAACTAATGGCAAATTTTCATACGTATGACCCTGCAAATTTCACATTTTATATAAAATGGCAGAGCATTGAACAACTAAAACAATTATTTTTTTGAAAAAACCTATCTCAAACACAATGGAAAAATATATTACTAGAGAACACGGATGGATATTTAGCAATTGTTGTGTACGATGAGGGGAAACAAAGTAGTTATCTTAAAATAAAACCATATCAAACTATAGAATTGGAATACGATTTGGTAGAAAAAACACTATGTTCGTTCGAAAAAGACATAAATTGGTTATTGCAATTAAACATACATATTGAAATGCTTGATACGAACGAGTTGTATTGGTACAATACGTGTTTGGATTCTAATAAAATTATTCTTGAATTTGAAATTCATGCAAACAAAGGAATTGAAAATGTTACCACAGATAATGATGATATTATGTTTTTATTACAATACGTAACATTAATATTTAAAAAAGTAAGATATGATAAATTTGTAGCTGATAATACAACAAAAATAAAAAATATTTTGTTGAATGTTTTAAAATAAACATTGTACTACTAATCAAATAACTAGATATAGATAATAGATTTTTATTTATAAAATTAATATTTATAGCACAGTTTAAATATAACAAATTCAATAAAAATTTACATTTATTATTTTCCTGTTGTGAGCATTTTAAAATGCATTTTTTGTTTATATATTTATAAAATAAATATATTTTTGGCTTCAAGTTTGTTGCGAATCACGTCACAATAAATTGGATATTTCTTCACCAATTCTATGTCAAGACTGTGGTACCGTTTCCAATTAAAATATGTTTCATTTTCCAGACTTTGAATTATACAATTATATAATGTTGCCGATTCTTTTTGCATCTCTTTTAATTCATTTTTACATTCTTGGGCATATTCACTTGTTAAATTGGAACAAACGAAACATAGGTTGCTAAGGCAATGTTCCAGAAGACAATATTTCTCTAATAATTTTCGTTTATTTATCTCTTTTGAATTGTTCAGTTGCACATCAATGTAATGTAACGGTATTAAATTATTATTGTCTAAAATATGATTTGAAGCTCCATAATCCAAAAGTAATTTAACTGTATTAATGTTGATTTTAAAACATATTGCCACATGTAAAACTGTTCGACCTCTATTGTCACGTGCGTTAATATGTGCCCCACATTTTAAAAATTCCTCTATAACTGTCGGATTATCAAAATAATGTATGATTTCCATGAGAGGTATATGGCCGTAATGGTTTTTTTCATTAAGTAATGCTCCATGGCTATGAAGCATTTGAATAATTTTTATACAATTTTCCGTTACTTTTTTATTATCATTATTATGGGTGCGCATATAATAAACAACACTATGTAATGGTGTATCGAGCGATCTATATGCCCTTCCATTAATATCAGCACCGGCTCCTAACAATAATTCAGTTATTTCGACGTGTCCTCTTTGTATAGCTAAATGCAGAGGTGCATCAGAACACGAATTTCTTGAAAAAACAGATGCACGATGTAATAATAATTCCTGCACGATTTTTACACAATTATTTTCTATGGCTATGTGTAATGCCGTTTGCTTTCTATCCAGACAGTTGTCTTTTGCCACAGCAAAATGTAAAGACGTTTCACCAAATATATTTTTAGTATTAACATTAAAGCCTAGCTCAATTAATTTACCAACGAGCTTAACATATTTTTCGTGTTGTACGGCAAAATGTAAAATACTGTTTCGGTTGTTTGTCATTTCATAAAGAAAAGCACCATGTTTTATTAGCAAGTTAATTAATTTTATTCCTTTCCCTAATCTAATAACATGATGTAATAGTGTCAATCCTTGTCTGTCTTTGTGCTTTACCACTGCTTTATTTATATTTAATACTTTTTCGATAGATTTAAGACGCTTGTTTTCTAATGCATTTTTACCATAAACAAGATATTGCATATTTTTTACAATAGTTAATATATAATTAAAATCTTTTTCTTCCATTTTGTAAATGTAAACGCTACGAACCAACTATTGTCTATATCTACACGAACAAACACCAGACAACGGTTAGACGAACGGTAGGACAATGTAATAAATACACGATTTTCCACTCCCCTTCCCCTACAGCGTTAGCAGTTATATAAAATAGTTGTTGAGTGAACAAAATTTGTTTGTCCGGTGACCATGGCGTATAATTTAGCTGCATTAAACAAATTTAAATCATTATCACCGGTACAAGAAAAACAACACTTGCTTGTTAATGTATTAAATAGTAATGCCAAATTTAATTATAACCTTCAGGAAAATAGAATTCATTTGATAGTGTCACAAGAATATAACACCAGAAAGGTTTTTGGGCATAATGATTTTCAAAATCTAGTTAATGAATTAATACACCCCCATGGATTTTCCGTTTGTTTGACTTATGAATTGGTACATAAACTCGTATTTGATTTTGACTGTCTTGGATGCAAAGAACTACAAAAAATGATAAAAACGTATTGTGTAACAAAAAAATTAATTTATCTATATTTGCATATTTGGAAAAAATTATTAAAACAACCTTGGGGATAAATACTGTTGGTAAAGTAACAATTACTCAAGGCAAAACACATGGCATCCACGTTATTTATAATGACGTAAACCGAATTGAGAAACTTATTAAATAATACGGTAATTAGTTTGGACGAGGGGTGTACATCATTTGTTTTGCCATTTGGGCGAAATCACATCAATATTTGTCAATACACAAATGATTATACAAAGGCGCGACAAATCACTAAAGCTCAAATAATAGTAAGCGATTTATCACCAATACCAGACAAAATATATCCGTTTTACTCTTTAAAGTATGGCATTGGAAATGAACAAAACGTCGAATTACAATCTTGCGAAATGTTTACAACATTGAATAATAATCAAATTGAAAATTTAAAAATGAAAAATTTACCAAATTTGAAAAGTTACTTTTATGTAAATGACAGACGTCTCATTCACGATACAAATTCATTAGAATATTATAAGAATGATTTGAACGATAGTATTATACCGTGGGCGATGCTAAAAATGGAAAAAACGTATGGTATGTGGGTATATCATACAGATTTAAATTCACCTCAAATACCAAGTCGAGTTCTTAATGCACCACCACCCTTGGAAAAATATCATGGGAATTCAAAACAAAATTCTCGATTTCAATATTTCGATAAAGAAACAGACATAAATAATGCCAATATTGGATTTATTGATAATGATGTAGTCGAAAATTATGAATATTATAAAGTAATGGGTGGTTCTTTTGTTCGATACAATAATGATGGAAAGGAAACCACAAATAGAAAATATATTATAATCGAAAACCTAAACAATGTGCGAAAAGTTATTTATCAGAATGACATAATTCCCAATGATATTTGGGAATTAATTTTAGTGGATTATTTTGATTCAGAAATTGAAGAAAATAAGTTTGTCATTGCATTAATAGGCTACATAACAACAAACTCTAGTTTTGGGGAAAAATATTACCACAAAGATGAAAAAATTCAAATTATGCAACAAATTATAAAAAATTGTGTTGCTTATGATTTTTTCACTGGCGTTATTAACGATATTTTTAGAACATTTAAAAAAATTATTACGAAAATATCAGACACGTCAATAATTGTAACAAGTAATATTATAAATGGTGAACCAAGTACAGAAAAATTAAGCAATTTAATGTTTTATGGGACTGAAACGGATTTTTCGAAATATGATAGCTTAAAAACACAAAATTATAGTATTTTTTCGTTTTGTGCTTCATTGATTTATTATCACGGGCAATATATGTCTGAAAGCGCAATATGTAATTATTTATACTATTATAATTATGTAAATGAAGATACGATAAACAAAATTATTTCTGAATTCGTGGACAGTAATATAATGATATCGTTAATTTTTCAAATAGCTTGTGCAAAATTTTGTAAAGAAGAAAAGATTATATTAACCACTCCTGCTGAAATGTTTAAAACTTTATTTAGATCTATAACTTATGAATCAGAAATTGAAGATGTCGAAAATTCAGATGCAGACGATGTAGACAATAGTAGCGAAGGATTAACTTGGGGAGATTTTCCCGACCCGCATACCAAACGAAAGCGTTCTTCATCTGGCAATCTAGGAAAATCAAAAAGAAGTAAAAAAAATAAGAAAATTGTAAGTCGAGAACTAATTAAGACTCTAAAAAAATATTTTTGGAGACCCTTTACATTGAATGGTGTACCGTATATGTATAATGGAAATGAATACGAAAATGCAACCTCAACGTACAAAATGATTTGTGACACGTTGAAATGTAATCATGCAACATTTCAAGATATATTCAATGCAAAAAAATTTGAACAACAACATGGAAGAAATTTTCTTTACAAGACAAACTTTTATTATTCCTCCATAAAAGTTCCGGCAGTATTAAACGTTGTTTTAAAATTGCGAGAAACAGTATGCGGGGTATAAATTCACTTTTAAACAGGACATATCAATGTACTGAAGGCGCGGTAAGAAGTGATACCAATATTTACAATATTGTGGTTGATGGTCTAAATGCTCTGGAAGATATGGAAAACGATATAAATAAATCGTCGTTTAGATTTGTATTGATTCAACCAGTCGTGCCTTTAGTAATCGAAGAAGATGTAAACGTTAAAAAAAATTTTTGAGCAAAAAGAATATGGCTTCATATCATTGAATAGTAAAGACTATAATATGTGCGTCGATATCCTGGAAAAATCAAAAGATAGTAAAACGATTGAAACTATATTAAATCAGATAATTTTTGCGCAAAAAAATAAAACGCCAAACTGGGCCTGTCATTTTTCGATTATAAATTGTTTCGTCCAAATAATGATTGTAAGTATCATAAATAACGTAAATATTCATGAAGATTGTTTAGACGTGCAAGAAATTTTAAACGTGTTATTTGGTAAAGACGGGATTGCTCAAATTGGTTGGAGAACATTCGATAAAAGCACCGTAACAATGGATAAACCGAATTTATCGATGACAAAACAACATCAAATGATATTGTCAAGTTTTTCGATTTGAATAATAACGATTTAAAAAACGTTATCGATTTAAAGACTCGAATACGATGGATATTTAGTCGCCAAAGAAAAGTTGTGCATAATTCAGAGCTAATTACTAATGTGGAAAATCCAGCAATAGATAATGTAGTTTATTGCTTAAGTAAGCAATTTTCAAAGTGTTTGGGTGGTAGAAAACAAGACGATAACAGCGAATCCAAAGAAAATGAATGTTGTGATGAGAAACAATTTCTATATAATGCCAATAAAGATACATTACCACAATTAAATATACGATTAACGGATAAAACACAAAAGACTCAAATGAAGTATAAAATGAACATGCTTACGGTATATTCTACGATTCAAAAACAATTTTTGTCAATAATAAAATATTTTGAAACTGATGAAAAAATTGAAATTATTAGGGAAAGAGCGAAAGAAAATGTAGAAAAAAATATACCATTCCGAATAAAATTAATGAGTTTTCTCATCACTATGCATTTTTATAAACGTCAACCCCATTGGACGTTGAAAGATATTCCTTGTTATAAAAACATAATGACAAACATATCAGATGATAACGTCAATATTATACCAGAAAAAATGTACAATTTGATTAAACAAAATCGTGTAGAGGTAATAAAAGGATTATATCAATTAGCACAACATTGTTCGCCATATGATTTTTTTACAGGATTCCAAAACGAATACAGAGATAATATTTTAAAAAATTATATTTTATCAAACGGACAAAAATTTCCCGCATGTCAAGAAATATTTCAAAATGAAAAATCTACAAAATACGAATCAATTTTATTAACTTTAATGTATCTTATTACATGAGTACATTTGATATGGAAACATTAATATTATTATTGAAATTGATTTTAAGCATAGAATTTCCGGTCAATGGTTGAAGATGTGCGTCGTTTTGTGTGGTCATCGACACGCCGGCAAAAGTAAATTACTTGATATTTTAACCGAATACAGCAAATCTTCTTCGACTTTTAGAGAGCCGTCAGAGTCTAATAAAGAAAAACAACCGGGGTTTCTTTTATACATTTCAAATTTAATGCTGAGCCAAGACGAAATTTCAACATTTTCAAACACCTTCAAAAAAATTATATCTGAAAGCAAAATTGATTTTCGAAATAATATGGGTAATGTTTTTGCTTCCATATACGCTCTATCAAAATTATGGTACACCTGTAACAGATTACCAGATTGTCCGTACGATGCTGCTGTAATTGATCGAATACTTCATTTTATGGTTGATTTTTGGCACGAAGAAATCACCAACAAAGAGGTAGCGCAATTCCGATACTTTTCCAACGTTGAACGTCAACGAATATATCAATACAATCTAAAGTTAAAACAAAATATATGCTCTAAAGATATTTTGGAAAATGAAGGATCGTTGCCGTTTATGTTTTTGCAAAAGGAAACAAAAATTTTCATTTCATCAATGATTAACGAAAATGCTATCAAAACTGGACTATATTATATAAGTATGTTTTTTTCTTGGTTTTGTTTCGTAAAGGATATACACAAGCCCGTTGATATCGATATTAAAAATTTACCACCGTTGCCGAATAAATGGCGACAACAGTGGTTAGTTCAAACAAATTTGTATTACAAATGGAAATCTGACGTAAAAATTAAAAATGAAGATGGCTGTGAAACAAAAATACCATTTGAACTTGATAAAAAACTTCTTTTGAAAAAATACTCAGGAAAACGATTACAATGTACAACAGCAAACTTTTGAATGCATTCGAAGAAGACTTTGGAAGACATTATAATGCAAAAGATAATTCGTTTACACTTAGCGTTGATATGGATAAATTATTTAAGTTCTGTACAAATTAGTGTTATTAGTGTAAGGAGTATCGCATAAAAATACATTTTAACAAATAAAATTATTGTTATGTGAACAAACGTCCCTAAAAATTTATTTACAGCTTTCCAAGAAAGCATATCTAAGTACGTCAATATTTAATAGAATCTAGCCACTTAAATAAAATAATTTTGTTGGAGGAATTCAAATAAAAAAATCTTTCAGGTTATTCAGTTTTATTTATAACCCCATTTTATAAACTGTTTATATATATCTTTTATTTTTGTTAAATCTTCCCAACCACAATTAATATCTGCCGAATTAAATATCATATTAAATTTTTCTGATGAAATTTGTAATATTATATAACCAATTGGTATACTTGAACTGCCGAGATATTTTTGTTCAAAAATATAACGGTTAACTTTTTCTTCAAGATTGGTTCGTAAGAGTTGTTGAGGAATTTCCTTGTTGAATGTATCGATAGGAATACAAGATTCCACATAAATATTTGATAATGATGTTTTAAACATTATAGTAATCTTATATGTTTTCTTATGTACACATTGGTAAAAAGTCAAAAACAACACATGAATATAAGTATTTAAATATCGCAGATTACATTTTTTTAATTAACATATCTTTTACATGATCATAACGAAGGTATTGTCTACATACGGGACAAGTAAAAATATCGAAATGTGTTTAACGGAAAAGCATTCGTTATAGCGGGATGAATTCTAATGTTGTTCCAAACCTTTTATATAGTCTCTAGAATGCAAATACCATTTCCATAGGCAGATGTTGTGGCATTGGGAAACGTGCTTGCATGCACCACGTAAAATATATTTCCAATTGGGAAATGAAGAGTTTACTTCTGTTTCTTTGCAATTATTTGTTCTAAACAAATGAGGCAAATGTTTGGTTCTTCCCGCCTAATATCCACGTTAGATAAACCAATGCGCATTATACATTGCAAAAACCATATTGGCACGTTCGAAATATATTTCTGCACTTCTGAATGAATACTTTGTAGTGTGTTTTCCAATTGTCCATTATGTTTTCTAAAAATGTTAACGTGTATAAACCATTTTCGGTATTACTTTTTGATACCGCAAAGGGTTTAAGTTTCTTCAATATTTGTGTACTCGGCATAAATGGGAATAAAATATCTATAAACAGTTCACAGGGTGGTATGCAAAAAATATTATTAATGAAAACATGACTCGTTTTTATACATTGAATTTCTATAAGTTCTATATTTTCATGAAAAAATTGATCGGTTTGGTAATTTATATATTCTATAGCTACATAAACGTCGTTGGGATCATAAGTATTGATAATTTTATTTGAAATTTTTTTTTTATATCCGTCATGTATTTTTATTGAGTTTATTCCATATACATACTGAACTTTATTACATCGACATAATTTATACATTTGTTTCTCAAAAACTATCGTATATTTATAAAAAATATCCTATGTATCATTACTTCTAATACAAATTTTAAAATTTATGGGTAACGCTGTTTTTTCCTTCAACACCATCTGTTTTACTTAAATATGAATTTAAACCCTGTTTAAACACTTCTTTAACACGTCCTATCAACTGTTCCCGTTTATAACTAGGTAATACGGCAAACAGCTATATAAAAGTAGCAATAAATATGCAGAATGCCAAACAAATAATGATATAAATATAGTGGGAATAATATTGAGAACCAATATTTGCGCGGCCGTACCGATGGCCGTACACACCAACAGACAACAAATTTTGATTTCATCAGTAGTCGTGGGTGCTAAGACATAATTAAAAGCATCTTTAAAAGTTCTCGTTTTATTCTCAGATCGTTCGCCCGGCGTTCCCCCACTCGACGATTGTAAATTTTCAGGATTCATTATATATAAACATAAATATATATTGTTACGAAATTTACCCAAAGCCGACCCTGTGTCATTTCAGCACGACAACAAACGCTTCAAGATAAAAAAATACGATTCTCGAAAAGGCTCGGCAGCGGAAGGAACGATGTTGATTTCTACTGGAGAATTCTACGCTGGTGATATAAAAGAAGAACGCCACGATCGCCAGGCGGTGATACCGCGTCGACTAGCTTATATGGGCTTGTTATTGTATTTGAATCAGATGTTTGAATGTAAATAAAGTTCTAGAAAAGTGAAAGTAAATATCCGTTGTTATAATTTTCAATTGAACCCACGAAGTACATTGCAATTTGGTGTTAGAAGTGAAGGATTAAGTGCAGTTAACATCCTAATTTGATTTATGGAAACTCGTAGTATGGACGAAACTACCAAAAAAATAGTCAAGCAGGTTACAGAGGGACTGGACGAAAAAATTGCACAGATTCTAGAAAGACGTGACAAGAAGGAAAAACAACATCAAGAAGAAATTCAAAAAAGGTTAGTGAAATCTTTTGATGATAAGCTTAAAGTTGAATTAGGAAATCTTGTCACTAATATCGATGAAAAACGTAAATAGAATTAGAAATCTTGTTTCCACGATGAAAAGTGAACAACAAAATCTTGTTTCCCACGATGAAAAGTGAGCAACATAATTTAATTGAGGGATTATTCTCGAAATTGAATGAACAGAGACAAATTGATTTTAAAATATCTGAAGAAAAACGAGAAAATGAATTTAAATTGTTAGAAGAGAAACGACAACATGAATTTAAGATATTTGAAGAAAAACAAGGCAAAACGGAAGAAAAAAGACAATTGCAATTTGAACAATTAATGCAAATAGTATCGCAAGTTAATGAAAAGTTAATGAAAGAATGCAAATAGTTGAATCAGATATAAAAAGATAAAGATGACATTAGACCATAAAAAATACCGTGATACTCTTGAAACAAAAGTAGATGATCTTGATTCCATCCAAAGCCAGGTAAAATTTGAAATCAGTTCATTCAAGATACAGTTCAAGATCAAATCAGTTCCATCAAGCAAACAGTACACACTGAAGTACAAGATAAAATCTGTGCCATCCAAAATAAACTAGAAACAAAATTAAAAAAATGCAACAGGACTTACAGCGAGGAAAATACCAGAACACCGTGAGTACCAAAGGTTCCTTTAGTAAACCACCCACATTCGACGGCAGTTCATCTTGGCCCATGTATAAACGGCAATTTGAGGCCGTGGCTACAGCTAATGGATGGGATAATCATGAAAAATCCATCTCTGGTAATTTCCTTAAGAGGTCCGGCCCTAGAACTCCTCCAGAGCATTCCAGTCGATGAACAAGGCAATTTCGACAAGATCATCGCTATCCTAGACAAACGTTACGACAATCAATCCTTGAGCCAGGTATACCAAGTCCAACTGAGTGGAAAAACCCAAAAATCCGGTGAAAGCCTCCAAGAATTCGAAGCAGAAATTAGACGGTAGTTCACTTGTCCTACCCAGACCTGCAGAGGAAACGAAAGACCAGTTGACACACAGAGTTTCATAAACGGCATCAAAGATGTGGAAGTACAAAGAAATTTAAGACTGAGTGGCGTCAAGAGAGTAATGAAGCTCTACTTCGGGCTTTGGAAGTAGAGGCCGTCATGAACATGTCCAAGCCGAGGGTCCGAGCAGTTTCCTTCAACCAGGAAGAGTCAGAGTCACATTTCAAGCGCTGCTGGCTGGTCTGAACAAATTATTAGACCGGTCACCAAAAACTGCACCAGAGGGGCATGTTACGGCTGCGGCGGACAGGGCACTTCCAACGTAATTGTCGAGTGAGGCCACCTGAACGATCACCGACCAGGGGTAACCAACAGAACAGCCACATGTCCAGGGACCGTCAGTCATTCAGCATAGGGGGGCGAATGCTGACTGTCCCTCCACCACCCCCAAAACGTATCCATCCGGGGATTTTGCCGAGACAGCAGCAGCCTAGTCATCAGAGGCACCATCAATGGCGAGCAGTTACCATCACAATCGATACCGGCGCCGCTGTGTCCATTGCCAAGTCCAGGGTTTTGAGAGCATCAGAAATTCGGCAGTTACCAATAACATCCAGCTCAGAACAGTCACCGGCGAGTCCATGTCAATACAGGGTGAGGCAGATGTTGTGCTACAGATAGGGACAACATGATCCGGCATAGGTCCTGGTAGCGAATATTGAGGACGATTTTATACTGGGAATGGACCTAATTAGCCAGCATGGATTTATGTTCGACCAGAGATATGATGTTCTTCGGTTCCTAAATGAGGAATTTGTATTGACACGGCCCGTGAACACATCAGTCACGCCCATAAAAATTGTGGCAAAGTCTTCAGCAAAATTCCCGGTCGAACGGAACAGATTATTCATGGCAGCTAGACAGCAATCCTGGGAGCTGCGTTGGAATGGTGGAGCCCGTACACTCAGCTCATGACTACTTAGTTGGACGGGCTATAGTTAAAACCGACAGATATAACCAATCAGAGTCCTGAATTTGTCCAACAACGACATCAGAATTACCAATGGTCAAGAGATAGCTTGTTTCGAGCCATTAGACACCATCTCAATTGCGAAGAAGAGTACCAGACGTCGGTGAAGGAGACAGGGCCCTAAAGAGTCCTACAACAGTTTGCTGACAACTTGACACACTTGACACCAGAGACCAGAAGAAAGCCAAGCAATTTATCACAAAACACTGGCAAATTTTTAACAGTAAACAATGGAACACCGGTCGCACCAACATCATCCCATCGAATAGATACCGGAAAGGCAACCCATCAGAATACCACCTAGGCGACTACCATTGGGGCAACAACAGGCAGTCGAGGAAACATCGAGTCCATGTTACAAAAGGAGTATCGAGCCATCCATCAGCCCATGGTCTGCTCCCGTCGTGCTAGTTAAAAAGAAGGATGGAACCACCCGATTTGCGTGGATTACAGAAAGCTCAATGACGTCACGAGAAAGACAGCTATCCACTACCCAATCGATGACACTTTGACCACACTAGCAGGCTCCCGTTGTTTTCCACACTAGACCTAAAAAGTGGATATTGGCAGGTTGGTCTACACGCAAACGACAGAGAAAAGACAGCGTTCTCCACCAGTAAAGGGCTGTTTCAGTTCACGGTCATGCCCTTTGGGTTAGTAATGCACCCGCTACATTTGAGAGACTAATGGAGTATGTACTGAGCGGGTTAACATGGAGGACGTGCTTATATCCTCGACGACATTCTAGTCATGGGCCAAAACATTCGACGACCATCTGAAGAACCTGGGCGAAGTATTCTCCAGAATTAATAACGCCAACCTGAGACTCAATCCGAAGAAGTGTTCCTTGTTCAAAAGAAGTAGAGTTTTTGGGCCACGTAGTGTCCGAGTCAGGATCCGCACCAACGAAGACAAGATAGAGCCATCCGTGATTGGCCAGTTCCAAGAGACAAACATGAACTCCGAAGCTTCTTGGCCTCTGTTCATACTAGCGGCGTTTTGTTGTGGGTGATGGATTTGCCATCATCGCCGCCCCTCTACATCGGCAGACCACTGATAAAGAGACTTCCATTGGAATCAGGATTCGAAACATCATTCAGGCGACTGAAGGCAGCACTATGTGTCCAGCCCATCCTAGCCTTTCTACACAGTCCGGGCAAGTTCATCTTAGACACAGACGCCAGCAACACAGGTTTGGGAGCCATCCTATCCCAGGTGCAAATGGTGAAGAGAGGGGTGGATCGAGTA